>JAMPIV010008231.1:0-311742 GCA_024509875.1 Oreohelix idahoensis | reverse complement strand
GCACCTTTGAAGCAGATGTTCGGCAGTCATTTTATCAGTGCCAGTCACACTCATCAGTAGTTCCTATCTTTAATTTGCTGAATAGATGGTATCTCAATCTGTTATGACCTGTGCGAAGTCTGAAGATTACCACTTGTCCACTTCTGCTGAGCTGGTAATACGAATCATTTTTTGTGTGGCCTGGATGCTCTTCTTCCCACTTGTGCCTGTACCTGCGCTTGATAAAACTCTTGGCCTCCCTATAAGTTATATTTGTGTCAAGGTGAGGAAGCTTTCCCCCTTCCTTTGCCAATCTGTCAGCCTCTTTATTTCCAGGGATGTTGCAGTGAGAAGGGATCCACTGTATCACGACTCTTTTGTATTGCTGACAGTCTGTGAAGTGTTACTCTTAGGTCATCCAGTTCAGCATCACTTTGACTTTTCAGCGTTGTAATTACTGACAGCGCATCTGAGAAGATAGATACTGGTCTCTCTGAGCTTTCTTCTGTCATTATAATTTCTGATGCAGTTTTTAAGGCCTCTGCCTCTGCTCTGAAGTTACTTGAAAATTTCCCTGTTGCGGCTGCTATCTTTCTTTGTGTGTCATTGCTTAAGCTCAGGAAGACTCCTCCACCCCCATCTTCTGTTGCATTAGTTGCTGATCCATCTGTGTATGCATGGATCCAGGTGTAGATGTAGATTTTTCCCATTTAGCACCAATGTGGAGATCTGTGGTTTGAGAGAGAAAACACTGTGTATGATGTTTTCCCTTCATTTATCTTTACTAGCCATGCCTTGGCCCACTCCTCCAGTGATGTTAGGGCTTGCTGCATCCGGATGCTAGCCGTAGTGATATATTCCTCTGAGATCCACAGGGCTAAGTCGTCTGCAAAGGAGGCATTGTGGGTTCTTCTTGGAATATTCTCTGATATATCATTAATATATGCAAGGAACAACGTGGGTGACAGGACTCCCCCTTGGGGAACACCCTGCTCCAATACAATCTTCCTACTGGTCTGTCCTTGTAGTTGGACTCTGGCAGTTCTATTCTCAAGATAGTGGCTGATTTATTTGAACATTCTCCCACAAACTTCACTTCTTTGCAGCTTGACTTTCAGCCCATCTTTCCACACTTTGTCAAATGCTTTTTCTAAGTTCACCCAAACCACCAGTGTGTGCTTTTTTTCTTGGAAAGCATCCTCAATTTTCTGAGTTATATAAGTGATGCTGATCCATCTGGGTATGCATGGATCCAGGTGTTACTTGGGTAATGTTTCTCTATATATTTTGTGGTTAGGACTCTCCTTTCTGTTTCATTTTGGCTGTTCTTTCTCTCAATACCAGGAGCGTTTTCTATCATTTCAGGGAAGCACTGTTGTTTCCAAATTGGTAGCTTGTGTGCAGTACATATTGGCGTAGCTGTTGATATTGCGTTTATGGGGTCTGCTCTCATCTTTGTTTTGACTGTCTCTACAAAGTTGATTCGCTTCAGTCTTCTCCTTCCAAGTCCATTTATTCTCTGGTGCATCAGGTGGTCTATCAGCCTCCTGAATTTCTCGGCTTGTTGCTGGGCTCTGCTATCTCTTCTATCCTCCATAGGCTGGAGGTGAGTAATCTTTTCCAACTCTTCAATGGGTGTTGACTTCATGCTCCCTGTTATGATTCTCAATGCTTGGTTTTGGGTTCTGTTTATTTTGTCAAAGTTCGACTTAGCTGCCGTTGACCATGCTCCCCAACCTGTGCCAGCAAGTTTTTTCATGATTGCCATTCTCTGCCTTGCTCTTGTCCTGTTTCTTTCAATCTGGGTGTTCCAAATCAAGCAGCGATCAAAAGTAATGCCTAGGTAGCTTGGGTTTTCATCCAGATGTAGATTTTTCCCATTTAGCACCAATTTGGAGATCTGTGGTTTGTGTGAGAGAGAAAACACTGTGTATGATGTTTTCCCTTCATTTATCTTTACTAGCCATGCCTTGGCCCACTCCTCCAGTGATGTTAGGGCTTGCTGCATCCGAATGCTTGCCGTAGTGATATATTCCTCTGAGATCCACAGGGCTAAGTCGTCTGCCAAGGAGGCATTGTGAGTTCTTTTTGGATTATTCTCTGATATGTCATTAATATATGTGAGGAACAACGTGGGCGACAGGACTCCCCCTTGGGGAACACCCTGCTCCAATACCATCTTCCTACTGGTCTGTCCTTGTAGTTGGACTCTGGCAGTTCTATTCTAAAGATCGTGGCTGATCCATTTGAACATTCTCCCACACACTTCACTTCTTTGCAGCTTGACTTTCAGTCCATCTTTCCACACTTTGTCAAATGCTTTTTAAGTTCACCCAAACCACCAGTGTGTGCTTTTTTTCTTGGAAAGCATCCTCAATCTTCTGAGTTATAAAAGTGATCTGATCTTCAGTGGATCTGTGTTTTCTGAATCCTGCTTGCTGTGGGGCTAAGGAGATGTTTTTCCTCTAGATGCCTCATTAGTCGGGTATTAATTATGCGTCTTCAATGATATGAAATTGCAGAACTTTTTTTTTTTATAGCTTTTTTTGTAGATTAATAGCAAAATCTCTAGTACAATTTCTGAGAAACAGAAGGTAAAATACCTTCTTTTTTTAATCATAGTGTAGTATTTATGTTCTTATAATATATATAGCATTATTTGTGCCTTTACCTTCTAAAAATCCACACTGTTCATCACTGATTTCTGGTTTAATTTTATTTCCCACTCTTCTCATGATAATTCGTAATAATATGTTGGTCACAACTCCGCCTATGCCGGTCCCAAGCCCGGATGAAAAAGGAGGAGGGCGGCCTGCATGGAGGCCGTAAGGAGGCAGCCCCTCCACCATGCAAAGGCACAACAGGCCAATCACCTGTTTGCTTTAAACTATGATTACGAGCAATATAAGAGAGAAAACCAGACTGATTCTAAAGGCGATGAACTGGAACGGACTACGGCTTATGGAATTTGGAACACAAGAAGTATAAATGGGAAAGAAGAGGAACTGATGGAAGAGATGAGGAAAGCAAAATTAGAAATCCTGGCTATTACCGAAACAAAGAAAAAGGGACAAGGAGTCATGGATCTTGATGGCAACACGCTGTTATACAGTGGTGTACCCACATCTGAAAGAGCTAAAGGGGGCGTGGGTTGCATTGTGGCCAAAAACCAGAAAGATAGTATCAAGGGATGGAACTTTGTCTCGGAGCGCATTATGGTTGTAAAACTAAAAGAAGGAGAAACCATAGTCAACCTGATCATAGTGTATGGGCCAAATGAGGATGAGAGAGCAGAGGTCAAGGAGGAATTCTTCGAGCTGCTTCAAAGGACAGTGGATGACTGCCTAGATGAAGTTATCATGCTCGGAGATTTTAATGCCAGAGTTGGAAATGACCATGCTAGATGGGGTGGAGTTATCGGAAGATATGGAGAAGATACTCTCAATGACAATGGAAAGCGACTCCTTAGATTCTGCAGTGAGCAGAATCTGATCATTACAAACACAAAGTTCCCCCATAAGCGCATACATGCATACACTAGATGTGAACCAACCAAGAATGAGAAGTCAGTGATCGACTATGCCATTGTTAGGAGAAGCTCATTCAAATATGTCCGGGATGCTAGAGTCTGGAGGGGGCCAGAGATTGGAAGTGATCACTACCTGCTAACAATCAAAAGAACAACTGAAAGAGTTGCTCAGCCTAGGAACTGCCCAACATCACGCAAGAAACCAAGTAAACGAGCGGGAGAAATGAGCATTACAAGCTGAAAGAGCCAGAAATTAAGACCAGATATCAGGGGCTTATTGCTGCAGCGGTGAGCAACACAGAAGAACGACCTGATGACTTGGAAACCCTCTGGAATGAATTCAAGGATATCATAAAGACAGCTGCTGCAGAAGCATGCGGTGAAGTCCGACTTGGGAACAAGAGAAAGAGGACACCTTGGTGGACAGAGGAAGTCAAAGAGAAGATAAGAGAGAAGAAAATGGCATGGAAACAATACTTAGGAGCTAAAAACACAACAGGACAAATGGAGAAATATAGAGAATATGTGACACTCAGAACAGAAGCAAAGACCAAGGTGCTAGCAGCAAAACAGAAGTCCTGGGAAGAATTTGGAGAAAAGCTAGAAAAAGATGCACAAGAAAACCAGAAATTGTTCTATAAGACCCTAAAGAACATGAGAAAGGAAAAACAATGCCCTCTCAAATTTATAAAGGACAAGCAAGGCAAATTGCTTACTGCCCCGAAGGAAGTAATGGAAAGATGGAAAGAATATTTCTCAGAACTCCTGGATGGTGAGCATGGTGAAGCATTAGAAATGATAACCACTAGCACAGAAGAGAAAACCAATGATGGTGAAGATGACATAAAGATGGAAGAACTGAAGGCAGCACTGGAGAAAATCAAGATGGGCAAAGCAGCAGGTCATGATGGTATAACACCAGAAATGGTTAAGTACATGGGAGCATCAGGCGACCTATTACTCTTAAGGGTCCTACAGGCAGCGTGGTGCAACAAGACCATACCAAAGGATTGGGAGATTGCCATCATAACACCAATTTTCAAAAAGGGTGACAATCGACAGTGTGGAAACCATAGAGGCATATCCCTTCTCAGTGTCCCTGGTAAAATCTACTCTAGAATCCTAGAGCAGAGACTCCGACGCCTAGCTGAGCCACAATTGGATGAGGTCCAGTGCGGATTCCGAGCAAACCGAAGTACTCAAGACCTAATCTTCACACTCAGACAGCTGAGTGAAAAGGCCCTTGAGTATAAGAGTGAGATCCATCTTTGTTTCATAGATCTGGAAAAGGCGTTTGACAGGGTCCCCTGGAGCAAACTTTGGGACTGTTTGGCAAGGAAGAACATTCCAGCACCTCTGATTCGTGCTATACAGAGCTTCTACAAGTCTTGCAGAAATTATGTGAGGACAGCAAACCATAAGTCAGAAGAGTTCAGGACCACCACTGGTGTAAGACAAGGTGATATCCTGTCACCTTACCTTTTCATACTCCTCATGGACGATGTCATCAAGGCATGTAAGGAGAGAACAAGAAAGTATTCAGTGGGGTACTGGAAGTTGAGGCAGGTCTGTATTTCGGAGCTGGCATTTGCTGATGATGTTGCCCTGATTGCTAAATCAGAGGCACATCTCCAATCCAACCTGCAAGTCTGGAAGGAAGAGCTGGAGAAGAGAGGGATGGTCATAAGCAGCTCTAAAACTAAATCCATGGTGATATCACGAGAAGAAAGAAGACATCAGATTAAGCTGGGAGAACAGGTCCTGGAGCAGGTCGACCACTTTAAATACCTCGGAGCTATTATAGACCGAAAGGAAGGCATCAAAGAAGAGTTGGCCACTCGAAAAGCAGCAGCTGGGAGACTTTTTCAGGCCATAAATCGAGGATTCCTCAGCAAGAGAGAGGTTGGTAAGAAAACGAAGATGGCTGTATACCGCTCCACCTATGTCCCAGTCTTGACATATGGATGCGAGTCATGGGCAATGACTACAACCCACAAAAGCCAGATCCAAACCTCAGAAATGAGGTATCTGAGGAAGGTGGTTGAAGTAACAAGAAGAGACATGGTACGCAACCAGACGATACGTCAAGGCCTTAAATCCCACCCCCTGCAGACCCAAGTAGAACAGTCCCAGCTAAGATGGTTTGGCCATGTCTGCAGAATGGGAGAAGACCGGCTACCACGACAAGCATGGGAAACAAAGAGCCAAGGATCCAGACCCCCAGGACGACCCAGAGTCCGCTGGGAGGACAACATTAGACAATCTTTGAAGGACCGAGGACTAGAATGGAACCAGGTCAGGAGGAAGACAGCCAATAGGATAGTCTGGCGCTCTCTCTTCCAAACCTCTACACCTCACGGTAGAAGGGGAACGACTAAGTAAGTAAGTAAGTATGTTGGTCACATGACTTATAAGACTAATGGTGCGATGTTCTTCACATTCCATGGCTCCAGGTTTCTTTGGCAAAGCTGTGAATATGGATTTTAGCAGATCATCAGGTATTTGACCACTGTTGAAGATGTCATTTAAGAGTTTTGTTATCACTTCCACTTCAAATTCTCCCAAAGCTTTCATTTCCTCTACTGTTAAATTATCTGGTCCAGGCGCTTTGTCTTTCTTCATGTGGCGCATGGCATCCACTACCTCTGCCACAAGTATTGGAGGTCCTTCACAATTGTCCTGGTCATTTAAATCTGGTCTTTCATCATCATACACCACTTTGATGTATTCTGTCCACCTTTCTATCATGTTCCCATGACCCATTAACAATGTTCCTTTTGATTTCAAATAGCCATTTTCCTTTTTACTCTCTATGAAACATGGAGTCACCACTGCAGCTGGCCTCCTTGCAAGCCTGCACCTAAGTGTATGCTCCTGTAGTGGTTGTTTCTGTTGCAATTTACATGATCAGGTTGCCAGCCTCATGAATAACTTCATATTAGTTACCTTGTATGATAGGAAACTCTTTACAGAGCAATACAACAGGAAGCAATCTGATCATCAGAAGGAGTCCCCCCATCCGACAAGTGTTTCGGCCCGATTACTCCTTTACACTCTAAGGGGGGGGGGGGGGGGGCCCCTTGGGTCATGACTCCCAAGCGTCTCAGCTTCCTGTTGTCTTGTATCGAAAATGAACCCATTTCACTTAGGTAGCAACTTTTAAATCCACAACGCCAGCCGTGGAGGCAATTGTGAAAGTAACAAAGAGAAGACAAATTATTCCGTTCGTTCCGTCGCCCTTCACAACTAAGGACACACACTGAGACACTAGCGCGCAGCCGACAAGCCTTAGCCCCTGCATGCCGCAAGCCACTGAAATTCTGTTCCTGACACCCATTATAGTATACATCGCCTGTTGCCCCAGCCCTTTCACTAGTACACCAAAAAAACTCAGCGTTGTGGACTTAGAAAAATTTGGTGTTTTCTGTACCGCAGCGTTTATTGTCACGATTTCCATTGCCCACTGCGGTTGTTCCACAGCCAGCCTGATGCTTTTTCGGCAGTTTCACTTAGCCTTTTCAGTGCCCTTGTTCTAGACTGTCCCCTCAGCCCCAACAGTTTCAATAAATCATACACTGATGCAGCCACAAGCCCTCTTGCGCCCACTTCAACCGCCATGACCCTTGCATTGAACCCATCGTGTCTTGGATCTGCGGCCAGATCGCTATACTTGGCCGCTTTGAATGAATGTTGCTCGTCTAATCTGGATTCAAATGGCACGGTCAGTTCAATCAGTATGACCTGAAGCGTTGCTGAAGAATGAAGCACTATATCCGGCCGTCTCCGCGATTTTCTGATACTCTCTGGATATGCCCCCCGTCCAGGTAGGTCTACCGCCATCTCCCAGTCGTTTGCACAGTCAAGAAGAGATGGTAAACTGCTACCAGGTTTACTCGGTTTGGGGTGTGCTGACTTTCCTGCCCTCAGAAAGTATGTGTTTGCGGTGTCTGGCCGGACTTTGCTATTCGCTTTCATTCTTGCCTGATCTATTGTCGCAGCAAGCTCATTTAGCACTTTGTTATGGCGCCAAGTGTATCGCCCTTGCCCTAATGCCACCTTACACGCTGAGAGCACGTGTTCAAGTGTCTGCCTCCCCTGGCACAGGGGGCACTGCTCATCATCCGACTTTCCCCATTTCACAAGGTTGGTGGCCGATGGCAGCAGGTCATACATTGATCTAACCACGAAGCTGAGCCTAAGAGGTGCCATATGCCATATATCATTCCATGTCAAGGACCTCTGCAGGGCTCCTTCCCATGTAGTCCATTGGCCTTGTTGGACCTGCTGCACTGCTTTTTGCAACCTCTTATCATTCTCAGCTCCTCGTATCTCCTGAACTACCATGTCTCTGCGCTCCCTGCTTGATGCCTTGGACCACCAGCGGATGTCACCATGCCCAAATCCCCGTCTATTCGTTTGTGTGTATCCGATTACCTCTCTCAGTTTGAGTGACTCTTGAGCAGCATCAACAGCTTCTTCCACTCTCCACTTCCTTCCCGTTTTCAGTGTGGGCTGAATGGACTTAACCACGTCATCAGCTGACTCGCGTAGCATC
The DNA here is from genome assembly GCA_024509875.1 of Oreohelix idahoensis. Lineage (NCBI taxonomy): Eukaryota > Metazoa > Mollusca > Gastropoda > Stylommatophora > Oreohelicidae > Oreohelix > Oreohelix idahoensis. Next base: position 303,679 of record JAMPIV010008231.1, on the reverse strand, counting down.
ATTGCAAGCCTTGCTTTTCCAACTTTGTACTCTTCAACAACTGACTTGAAGGGAAGCAGAAGTTTTGACTTTTTGCAGTACAGTGCTACATCTGACAGACCTGGTGGTACCCCTAGCCATTTTCTCATGAACTTGTTGACCTTCTGCTCTATAGCTTCCACTGTACTTGTGCTTATTTCATATATAAGCAGTGGCCACAGCAACTTCGGTATCAACATGAACTGGAGGCACCACAGTTTGAACTTTCCCAGGAGTCTGCTTTGGTCTATGATCTGTAGTCCTCTGTCTGCCATTTCTATTGTCTGTTGCACTGCCTTCGAGTCTTTTAATGAGGCATCGTACACCCTGCCAAGACTTTTAACAGGTTCCTCAATGACAGTAGGGATTCTTTGGCTGGAAACCGTGAATATGACCTCTGCTATCTTCCCTTTCCTGACTGATAGGCTTCTCGACTTCTTGGGTTTGAAGCTCATTCTGCACCAGCTGACTAGTTCATCCAGGCGTGCTAACATCCTCCGGGCCTGATGTTCATCTGATGTCAGAATTGTTGTGTCATCCATGAATGCTTTGAGCGGTGGCATGTGACACATTCCACCGAGCTTTGGACCTATAGCCATTCCTTCAGCCGCATTGAGGATTACCTGCATAGCCATGACGAATAGTATCGGAGAGATGGTACATCCCATCGCAATTCCAACTTCAAGGCCAATCCACTTCGTTGTGTACTCTCTGGTTGAAAATCTGACAGAAAACCCTGCGAAATACAGCTTCAGCATTGCTGCAATCTCTTGTGGAACATGATACATTTCTAGGGCCTGCCACAACATCTGGTGTGGAACGGATCCATAAGCATTCGCTAGATCCAACCAGATTACATGGAGGTTTGTTCTGTCAGACTTTGCCTTTTGGATTGCTTCCCAGATCATTGCGGCATGCTCTAGACATCCTGGTGTACCTGGGATACCTCCTTTCTGAATGGTAGTGTCAATGTACCCATTTGCCAGGAGGTATGTAGTGAGTCTTTTCGCCATCACTGAGAAGAATATCTTCCCTTCCACATTGAGTAGTGAGATTGGCCTGAACTGACTGATGTCTGTGGAATTTTGTTCCTTCGGGATGTAGACTCCGTTTGCCTTTCTCCATTCCTTGCTTACGAGCTGGGTTTTCCACGCATTCTTCAGTAAATGGAGCAGTCTTTTGAGAACCTCAGGGCATCTCTTATACACCAACATATGGAACACCATTAGGACCTGGAGTTGACTTGCACCGAGCTTTCTGGACAATGCTTTCTACCTCTTGCACCGCTGGGGGCTTGGTGTTAAATTTAGCTCCTGGCTTACTCGGCCATTTAAGGCCTGCCATGCTGCTGAGCGGCTCATCTTTGCGACCATCTGAATATGTCATTCTAAGGTGTTATTCCAGGTCTTCTTTCCTGATGTTTAGCGTACCCGACCGTGGCTGCTCAAACAGTTCTTTGGCAAACTTGAAGGGCTCCCTAAAGAATCTTTCCCTATCCCTTCGAGTCTTCCTTTTCTTCCTGCACAACCTTTCCGCTCTACAAAGGGCATTATGTTGGCCTTTCAGGTGCTCCCAAACTTGCCGTAACCCTTCCTTCTCTGTGGCAACTGCGTTCTTGAACAGTTTTCTGGCATGCTTCTTCTGTTTCCTGATTTCATCTATTTTAATTTGTCTTCTACTTTCCCGTGGTGGGTTACTTTCCCTTGCCTCCCTCACTCCGAACACTTTGCGACAGTGCAGATATATTATGTCGCCGAAGATTTCCAGCTTCTTCTCCAAAGTTAGCTGCTTCAGGTTGTTATCCAACTCTTTTGCCAAGGCTTCGTCCAGCTGTTCCCAAAGCCCTTTTGCACTGGCAGGTGGAAACTTTATTGCATCTCTCTTCCCGTCCAAGAAGTATGTGAGATCATCATCTGGTAGATCAACTTGAATGTACTCAGCACTGTGGATTGACTCCTGGCTGCGTTCTTCTAACGTCTTATCCGTCGAGACAGAGCGCTGTTGATCTCCCCCTGATGACCTCCCACACCCCTTTTTCGTTCTGTGGATTTTCATTCCTCTCTGAGTAGAGAATTCCCTACCACAGGCACATGGAAATTCCAGCCATTGTTCAGAGCTCGAAGTCCGTGTAACGGGTCTGGTCAATTCCAATGAGGCGCCTGTGGATTCATCATCCTCACCCCCTTTCGGTGAATCCTGGGGGCATCTATCGTTTTTGGGTCCTGTAGCAATTGAATACAGCTTACGGGGTGCTAACCAGGTCAGCCGGTTTCTAGTCTTTCCCAGTGCCATCTGTCTTTCCAGAAGTCAATCGGTCTTGTCCCAATCGTCACTGGTTTGACCATGCAACTATGATAGGAAACTCTTTACAGAGCGATACAACAGGAAGCAATCTGATCATCAGAAGGAGTCCCCCCATCCGACAAGTGTTTCGGCCCGATTACTCCTTTACACTGTAAGGGGGGCGGGCCCACTTGGGTCATGACTCCCAAGCGTCTCAGCTTCCTGTTGTCTTGTATCGAAAATGAACCCATTTCACTTATGGTAGCAACTTTTAAATCCACAACGCCAGCCGTGGAGGCAATTGTGAAAGTAACAAAGAGAAGACAAATTATTCCGTTCGTTCCGTCGCCCTTCACAACTAAGGACACACACTGAGACACTAGCGTGCAGCCGACGAGCCTTAGCCCCTGCGTGCCGCAAGCCACTGAAATTCTGTTCCTGACACCCCTTATAGTTGAGGGAGCAGCCGTCCCATACTTTGTCTCCTCAGAGACCCACAGGAACTATTCAGAATGTCTTGTTTCACCACGCAACAAATGCAATAACATGGGATGTATTGTGAAAACCATTTATTCAGTATAATAATAAACAAAAGATTTTTCTTTAATGTCTTTCCTCCTTCCTTGTTCTCTGCATTCACCTTTGGTTTTTTTCCTTCCAATTTTGTACCTTTTCAAACAGGGCACAGGCTCAATCATCACTGGGACACAGGCTCAATCATCACTGTATCCAATTAGCTTCTTTTATTGCAACTTCTTTACCCCATTTCATGTATGTCCAAGACATAAGTGTTAAAAGTATCCAGCTATAGATCTATGTCATTCTTTAGCACTTCGTTGCTTAATGTAGTGGTGGTGATGGGGGGGTTGTCGTCAGCGTCACTGCATATGCCATAACTGAATATTGTAAGTGTATATAATAAATAATACACAATAATAATGTATTTTATATATAGATATATATATGTGTGTGTGTGTGTGTGTCTGTATATACATATATATACATTAATTAAAAAGTCCTTGCTACTTGTATATCCTCACTTATATATATTGGGTAAACATGAAACAAATGTCAACACAAGGAGAAATGACTACCATTTGAGTAGCACAGTTTATTCCCCCCCCACATATTTATATATATATATAAATCAGTCATCTTGCAACTTTAGTCGATATTTGCTTTGCGGCGTTAGGTTCGGCGAGATGATAGGCCATGTGAATAAAAAATCAACCAATTAAATCAAGCTATTTTTTTTATTGGTGCGGGATTTTTAAAAGCAGATAACACTATACATTACTTGATTGCACTAAAACTTGTAGAATCTGCGTAAAAGATGTAAACAGGTAGTCCCATAGCAGATACTGCCATAGGGAAGTGGAGTGTTAGACACTTCACTAGGTCCAGCATCGAGGTGGGGTGACCAGTTCCCTTCCTCGCTGCCTTTTCCTGTCACAGAATGCTCCAACGTATCTTTGGCCGCTTTTAAAATACAATGACAGACGTAGTCAGCGCTTAAACAAATTACAGGTACCCAAGCCCAGGCTTGACCTATTTAAAACTAGTTTGGCTTACTCAGCTGCTCATCTTTGGAACAATCTTCCCAATGACCTGAAAAACACGCAAAGTCCTTACTCATACAATCGTATACTGTTCAAATACTTTATGAGTGCTGATTATATGCCACCCTAACTGATTGTGTTGTACTTTTATCTAATATACTGTATGGAGGCTCTGGTGATCTAGTTTTCATTACAATATACTTATTCTTAATATTATATTCTTAATAACTTATATTCTTAATTTTATGATCAGGTACTGTTAATGTATGCTGTTATACTTCCTTGTAATGTTGCACTGCCCTTAAATTAATACTTTCAGTACGCTGGAGAATGTTGAGTAACAGTAATAAAAGATGAGCAAGAGGATGGAAGAATGCAAGAGGGGACTGTGTCCGATTTTCAACCCTTGGCAAATTAATTGCTTTCATATATGTCTATCTAACTATCGATCTTGTCTGATTCTGGTCTTGAGTTTGGGACGCAAAGACAGCGAGGAAAGTAACTGTTTACCCACCTCATCTTGATGAACAAAAAAAAAAAAAAAGTCCCTGAGTCATTCAGTTGAACACCGTATGAACATTTTACAAGTTCTTATAACATACCTCTGAATATGTCTCAAATCACTAATTTACAGTACGAAGAATTCGATTCTTATGTCTTGTTGTTATTGTTTTTTGTTGTTTTATTTTATTTATTTATTTATTTTTGTTGTTTTATTTATTTATTTATTATTTTTTTTCAAATTCATTATTATTATTAATTTTTTGGTTTTTTTTGATTATTTTTATTTTATTTTAAAAACACTTTAATTATGATGATTATTGCAAATGTAATATAACTTTTATAATGATAAATGCCTTAATAATGCTTAAAGTAAATGTGAGGATGAAAGGATATTAGTATACATGATGAGAGAGAGAGGAAGGGCAGAATGTCAGATGGGCCTGCGTGCCCAATTCTTAACCCTTTGAAAATAAAGTTTGTTCGTTCGTTCCTTCCTTAACTCAATGCAAAGTCAGGTAGGCTTTCCCATTTACAGCTGGGTAGACTGAAGAGCGCAGATAGCGTGAACCCGGCACCTCTGCCGCGAGACCAGTGCTCTAACCACTCTGTCAATTGTACGCTCCGTAAGAAATGTATATTTGAATAATAATATAATAAGAATTATTAATATGAAAACAAATCATAAAAGCAAGGCAAAATTGCATCTTAACCCAATCAGAGCCAGGTGAACAGTTTTTTTTTGTCACTTCTCTTCCAAGTTTTAATTTCATTTCTTTAAAAACATTGTCTGTGATTTTTTCTTTGGTAGATATATCATTATTACAATTGTCCAGTGAGTTCTTTTTATTAAATAATTAATTACTTTCAATGTTTGTTGTATTGACGTTTGAAACTGAAAGTCATATGGATATTTAAAACTGCCAATTAGGCTAAAACGGCTATTTTACTTATTTGAAGTTCGGTAGAGAATAAATTATGCTATTGCCAGTTGATATTTTCATTGCAAATTTTGAGCTTTTTTTGTTTAAAAACGAAATTAATATCAATCAATACCCTTTAGCTCCCCAAGGAGCAAAGGCCTTCAACAAACACATGCCAAGTCTTCCTGTCCTGTGCCATCCGCTCAAGTTCTTTCCATGTTTTCCTCATCATTTTTACCTCTGTTTCCAGTTCTCTTCTCCATGTGTTTTTTGGTCTACCTCTGCCTCTCTTTCCTTGTGGATTCCAGAACAAGGACTGCCTTGTAACGCTATTAACAGGTTTCCTCAATATGTGTCCTATCCATCACCAGCGTCTTCTTCTCAACTCTTGTTCCAATGGCACTTGTCTGGTTCTTGTCATCAATTCCACATTTGTGACTTTGTCATACCATTTCAGTCCTTCTATTCTCCGCAAGCACCCGTTTATAAAAGTCTGTAGCTTTTTGGTTGTTGTTTTTTTTGTTTTCTCTTGTTCTCCATATGTTTCCCAATGCAATGAAAGCTCCTCTTGCTTTTTGTATTCTTATTTTGATATCACTGTCTGTCCCTCCAACTTTGTCTATATTACTTCCAATATGTGTACGATTCTATATCTTTTAGTGGTGTTTCTTCAAGTTCAACCTTGTTATCATTTCTTGCATTTATTCTCATAATCTGTCTTTTCCCTGTGTATTTTCAGGCCCACTTGTTGTGACCTCTCATCGAGAATTTTCATTTTCTCTTGCATCTGATTATGGTTATGGGACAGAAGAGCCAAGTCATCTGCAAAATCCAGATCATCAAGCTGTTTAGTCAGATTCCACTGGATTCCATTTCTGTTGTGTGATGTCGATGTTTTCATAACCCAATCTATTGCTAGTAAGAAAAGAAATGGAGACAAGAGGAATCCCTGTCTCACTCCCGTTCTAATCCTAAACGGTTCTGTAAATTGTCCTTCATGAAGAACTCTACATGTCATGTCTTCATAGGTCTTCTTTATTAAGTTAATGATCTTCATGGGAATTCCATAATGCCTCATCAATTTCCAAAGCGATTCTCTGTCTACACTGTCAAATGCCTTTTCATAGTCCACGAATCCGATGTATAGCGGTGAATTCCATTCCAGACTTTGTTCAACTATTATTCTCAATGTGGCTATCTGGTCTGTACAGGATCTATTTTGTCGAAAACCTGCTTGTTCATCTCTCAGTTGCTTGTCTATGGACTCTTTTAATCTCTCCAGGATGATTCTGTTTAATACTTTTGCTGGCACTGATAGTAACATTATTCCTCTATAATTTGTGCACTCTTGTAAATTTCCCTTCTTAGGCAACTTGACCTTCCTTCCATTCTGCTGGTATTTCCTCTCTCTCCCAGACTTTGCCAAGTAGTTTGTATAATATCTCTGTAGAGGTATCATTATCTGTTTTGATGACCTCTGCTGGAATGCAATCTGGACCAGCTGCTTTTCCATCTTTCAGAAGCTTTATGGCTTTCTTTATTTCTTCTCTACTTGGTCGTTCACAGCTGATTTGTAGCTCCTCTTCTGCTGGCTGGATGTCTGGGGGATTAGTTGGAGATGGTCTATTGAGAAGTTCCTCAAAATGTTCTGTCCATCTCTTCATTTGTTCTTGTATATTACTAAGCAATTTTCCATTCTTATCTTTTATGAGGCCATTTGCTTGCTTATATTTCCCTGTTAGTTTCTTTGAGTTGTTGCACATATCCCTCATATTTCCTTTGGCTGCAGCTTCCTCTGCTTCCCTTGCCAAATCATCAATATATTTCATCTTGTCTCTTTTGATGTTTCTTCTTACTTCATTGTTTGCTTCTATGTACACTTCATGAGCCTTGGCTTTGGAGCTTCTGGTTTTGCTTCTGTTTAAATCTGCTTTCTTGTTTTTCCTGTCTTCTAGCTTACTAATGGTTTGTTGTTATCCATGCTTTGTGCAGATGTTCTCTTTTTCTCAGTACTTCTTCACATGTCTCGTTCCATATATTTTTTACTTGTTGCCAGTGGTCTTCCGTATCTGTTTCATCTTCCAGCTGTTGGAGTACTTGGTATTTGTTGGATACTGTGATTGAAAATTTTTCTCTTATTTCCTGATTTTTTAGATATCCCACATTATACTGTTGTCTATAGCTACATGCTGTTGTAAATTTCTTGAGTTTTAATTTTGTTTTAGCCAACAGAAGATGGTGGTCTGATACAACATCTGCTCCTCTACATACTTTCACATCATGCAATGATGACCTAAACTTCTTACTTATGCATATGTGATCAATCTGATTCTCAGTTCTGTGGTCTGGTGATATCCATGTTGCTTTATGTATTCTATTATGTGGAAATATGCTTCCTCCTATAGCTAGTTGATTTGTGTGTTACCGGGGCAGAAAGGGGAGCAAAGAATAGTAACACTGTACCCTACCAGGCATGTCGTAAAAAGCGACTAAGGGCATGGGGCTCGTTATCCCATCCCGTATATAAACTTTTTACCACAAAAAATTCAACAAACATGGACAAGTCAAATAAAGAATATAAATCAACTCAGCCGCCCAAGACAGAAGAAGGTCCTCTGGAAAGGGGGCGCATGAAGCAACCTAGAGAAAGCCGAAAGAAGTCTGGGTTGCCGACTAACCTTTTTTCGTTTAGGAAAATCTCCAGGATTGGCACCTGGAATGTTCGCACTCTGTGTGAACAAGGGAAAACTGCACAGGTAGCAGCAGAAATGACAAATTACAGGATTGATATCCTGGGTCTCTGCGAGACATGGTGGAAAGGCATAGAGAAGAGGAGACTGATCCCGGAGAAATGGTGTCCTCAGGATATGAGGAGGAAAGAGCCCACCACAGTGAAGGGGTGGCTCTAATGCTGTCAAAGGAAGCACAGAAGGCACTTATAGAATGGGAAGCAATGGGACCCCGAATTATAACAGCAAGGTTTATATCAGCCAAAAAGAAAGTAAATATAAACATCATCCAGTGTTATGCACCAACAAACGATAAAGAAGAATCTGTGAAAGAAGACTTTTACACCAGACTACAAAATGTCTTGGACAATAAGAAAAGAAAGGACATCACAATTTTGATGGGGGACCTAAATGCGAAAATAGGAACAGACAACACTGGCTTTGAAGAAATCATGGGAAAGCATGGATTAGGTATGATGAACGAGAATGGGGAACTATTAGCAAACTTCTGTGCTTCAAATCAAAATTAATATGATCACATGATTTTATTATTTATAAAATTACATCAGACATTCACTGAAATAAATTTGCCCTGGAAACCTCCCCATTCTATATCATTTAACAGGTTAACATAGTTTAGTTCAATTTTTCTCTTTGCAATAATAATAATAGCTCAATTTATCACGACCTTCAAAAAAGTGCTCAGTAGCCCACAGCATAGTGATACTGTTACAGAGAACTGGGAGCACCTGCAGAACAACATTCAAAGTACTGCACTTGCCACCTTTGGTAAGAAAACAGCGAAGTCAAATGACCGGTTTGATGCTTCATCAGATGTGATGACACCTGTCATTGAAGCTAAGTGCAGCGCTGCGACTGAATACAAACACTCACCGAGTGCTAGAACCCTGCAGCTCCTGAAGGCTACGAGAAGCAAAGTTCAACAAACTGCTTGACATTGTGCAAATGACAACTGGCTCCAGCTCAGTGAGAGCATCCAGGCAACACTAAGAAAGCCCTTGGTCCCCAAAAAAGTAAGACGGCACCGCTAAAAACCACCAGCGAAGAGAAGCTAACCGATAAGGGTAAACAGATGGAGAGGTCGAGCACTACTCTAAGCTTTACGCTACAGAAAATAATGTCAGACCTGCAGCCCTTGATGCTGTCAAATGTCTGCCAACTATAGAGGAGCTGGATGCTGAACCAACATTGGAAAAACTCAGCAAGGCCATTGATAGCTTGGTCTCTGGCAAAGCACCAGGTAGTGATGGGATTCCTCCCGATTTAATCAAATGCTGTAAGAGCACGCTATTACATTCCCTGCATAGTGTGCTGTGCCAGTGCTGGGAAGAGACAACTATTCCTCAAGACATGCGAGATGCCTACATTGTAACACTGTATAAAAATAAAGGAGACAGAAGTGATTGCAATAACTACAGAGGCATCTCTCTTCTTAGTATTGTTGGTAAGGTTTTTGCCAGAGTCATCTTAATGCGACTACACAAGTTAGCAGAGCGCATATATCCAGAGTCACAGTGTCGATTCCGAGCTGGTAGATCAACAACAGACATGATCTTTTCTCTCCGCCAGCTTCAGGAAAAATCAAGAGAGCAGAAAAGGCCTTTATATATCGTCTTTATAGACCTCACAAAGGCATTTGACCTGGTTAGTAGGGATGGACTCTTTAAAATCCTCCTGAAAATAGACATGAAGGGAACAGTCCAATATGCTGGAAGCCCATCACAGCCCTTTGACATACAAAGTGGCGTTAAACAAGGCTGCGATCTGGCTCCAACCCTCTTCGGGATCTTCTTTGCTTTACTCTTGAAACATGCATTCAGAGATGCAATGAAAGAATACGCCTTCACACTAGGTCAGATGGCCGTCTGTTTAATCTCGCAAGGCTGAAGGCAAAAACAAAAATCAGAAGGGTCATTATAAGAGACGCTGCAGTCGTCACTCAAAGCCAACAGGAGCTTCAGAGCTTGATGAATCGCATCAGCCAAGCATGCAAGGACTTTGGCCTCACAATAAGTCTTAAAAAAAAAACAAATGTGCTGAGTCAGGATGTGGGTGCTGCACTAGTTATCACTATCGATAACTATGAAATGGCAGTGGTGCACCACTTCACATACCTGGGGTCTACCATCAATGACAAACTCTCTCTGGACACAGAAATTGACAGCAGCACTGACAAAGCTGCAGCTACCTTTGCCTGCCTCACATCGCGTGTTTGGGGAAACTACGAGGGGCGTTCAGAAAGTAATGCACCACATCGTTTTTCTCAGGAGCTGTTTATTCAAAAAGCATGAAATTTATACACAATATACATGGATATGTCTTGTAAACATCGGTATTATTCAACATAATCCCCATCAACTTGTACGGCTTTATGCCAGCGCGAAACAAGTGCATGTATTCCTAGCCCGTACCAGATTTTGTCTTGATCATGTAGCCATTTCTTCGCTGCATGAATCACTCCTTCATCATCTTCAAACCTTGTCCCACGGAGTGCATCTTTAAGAGGACCAAATAGATGAAAATCAGAGGGTGCCAAATCGGGACTACAGGGTGGATGGGGTAGTACAGTCCAACCCAATTTGGTGATTGCTTCCCGTGTTGCCAGACTTGTGTGAGGTCGTGCATTGTCGTGAAGGAGAAGCAGGTCTGCTGGATTCTTGTGCGGCCGAGCTCTGCGAAAACGTTGATTGAGTTTTTTCAGTGTCTTAATGTAAGCTTGCGAATTGATTGTCTCTCCTCTTGGCATAACGTCCACAAGAATCACACCTTCAATGTCCCAAAAGACAGTGATCATGACCTTTCCAGCTGAAGGAATTGTCTTGAATTTCTTTCTTCGTGGTGATTGCGGATGATGCCACTCCATAAGCTGTCTTTTTGTCTCAGGTTCAAAATGATGTGCCCAGGTTTCGTCACCTGTAACGATCTTAGCCAAAAAGTTCTCTCCATCAGCATTGAAACGCTCCAATAATTCAGAAGAAATTGCTTTCCTTTGCAATCGGTGGTCATTTGTGAGACTTCGAGGAACCCATCTTGCGCAAACCTTAGAGAATCCGAGAGTTTTTATAACTGCATTTGCACTACCAATGCTGACTGACAGCTGTAAGGCCAATTGTTGAGTAGTGATTCCCCTATCAGTAAGAATAATGCCCTCAGCGCATTTCAACATTTCTGCGTTGGCGGCTGTGGGAGGACGTCCACAGCGCGGCCGATCAAGCAGCTCCGTATCTCCACTTCCTGATTCTTTGATTCTCTGAACCCAGCGACTGACGGTACTCCTGTCGACTGCAAAACTTCCATACACATCACATAGACGCTTGTGAATGTTCACAACAGTTTCCTTCTCTGCAACGAGAAATTCTATCACAATTCGCTGCTTATAACGCAAGTTGCTAACACGCTCCATTTCAATGGTTTAGGGCAGCCGTATTATTTGGCCGGTTGCGGTGCAATTTGGTGCACACAATTGGCACATGCCATATTTAAAGTACGCAAAATTTCATGCTTCTATCTTCATTATTAGCTGAGAAAAACGATGTGGTGCATTACTTTCCGAACGCCCCTCGTACAAACTCACAACGAAGACCAAAGCTGTGGTATATAACGCATGTGTCACCAGCACACCTCTATATGGCAGCGAGACATGGACAATCTATGCTAAACAAAAAAGAAGGCTCAATACCTTCCATCTACACCACATCCTCGGCCTTTCTTGGAAAGATAAAGTAACAAATGCGAGGTGTTGTCACGTGCTGGCCTTCAAAGCATGTATACACTGCTTAGACAGTGCAGACTATGCTAGCTTGGCCATGTTCGCCGCAAGGAAGATGGTCGCATCCTGAAAGATATCTTCTACGGACAACTGGCAGATGGCAAAAGAACAGTTGGGTGACCGCAGCTGAGATTCAAAGATGTGTGCAAGAGAGACATGAGGGCACTGGACATAAATACAGCAACGTGGGAGGATGAAGCTGCCGATCGCACAAAGTGACGATGCTATCTGCGGCGCCAGCTCAGATTGGGTGAAAAGAAGCACATACAACAAACAGAGGAGAGGAGAAAACATCGAAAGGAACACCATGAAAATAAGCAGCTGAGGGCTGTCACCTCAAGGGCGCATTCCCATAGTCAGTTATGAAGGGGCTATTATTATTATAATAACGAAGTAGTAAAATTAGTTGTAAAAACAGTGGGACATCTTCGATGTCATTCTTGTAAGTCGCGAACGTCTTTAGGGTTAAGATTAAGGTTTGGTATCAAAAACAAAGCCAGGAAATATATTCAACAAATATCAAAGGACAGTATTACAGTGTACACAGATGACTAAAGGAGAATATAACAAATTAGGGATAGGAATTTAAGTTACCATGTGGCGATTGGTGAAAGGATATGGTATAACAGATTATACATCTATTTTCACAGCAAAGATGGTAGCAATTCTGAAAATTCTAGAAATCTTCTCCAACAACACTCCTCATAAATTGACAATATTAACACTCACTTTCAGCTATTCAAGCTAAAAGAAACTTACAAGAATGCAGTAGACCAGTGTTAAGTCCTTTTTCGCATAGGAGCTATGTGTGCGAGACTTAACATAGCTAGATGCATGTCTAACTGTGACAGATGCACTATGTGTGCGCATCTGAGTAAATATATGTTTAATTAGTTACGTGTCAATGGTTGCACTAAAGAGCACAACTTGGTGCGATAGTGTTTGCTTTGTTGCCAAACAGCATTGACGCGGGGAGATCCAAAATGCCGGTGAATGAAGACAGACGTTCTTCTGTTCTAGTAGTCCCTTATTACGGGAAGATTTAAGTATTCAATGTTAGGCTACCTTCCAGGGTGAAGTGATAGCATTAGCCAAGTCATGGCTCATTTTATTAGTATCTCAACACGATACTAAGATTATAAGTTCTCAGCAAGATTCTAGGTAGGGCTTCGGTACGGTTCTTGATGGCCGGCCGCTAGTGTGTCCGGATCCTCTGCTGGAATATATTCGAATGTAAATGCACTGTTGTATCTCCAGTAAAATATGTATCCGGCATCTCGAACATGTTATAAGAAGGGAATCAATAAACTACAAGATTATTTACGAGGCCAATCAAATTGGACATTAATATTATGTTAACGCTCTACATGCTTGATTCAATATGCAACTGTCAATGTCAGAGTATGTCTACTCTACACGTTTTATCGTCTTCGTCTCCGTTGAAATAAAGAATGTTATTGAAACCTAAAACACCAGCCAATGGATCAACTATATGATACTTAGACGTTGGTCAACGACCCTGTTATTGCTGTTTGGTATATTTTGACATTGGGTCTAACTGTTTGACACCACTGTCGTAGATTTTTTATAGGGGAATTAAGACTTGGGTTGGTCCCTTCTGAATAGATTAGAATAAGCGATAGCAACAGTGAGAGATAATAATAGAAATAGATTTCCACGAGTGAGATGGAGAAATTAATAGAGTCTGTCCCTGAAATCGAGAATTTTTCTCTCTCTTTCAGCCTATCTTCTACAACAGATCTAGAGGAGTCAGACAGTCAAAAAAAACCATATATATTAAATATATATATCTCCACTCACATACACACACACATAAGTGACGACAGTTAGACGCACAGACGTGGAAAACTATAACAATGAAATATAGATATTTTGGAACGAGCTGACCGACACGCTTGAATAAAGTTTATGTAAATTTATTAACATAAGGAAAATTGACCACAACACATAGATGTTAATATCAAACATAGAAAATACATATAAGGTAATGAATTACTACAAGTATAATAGACCCATAGGTGTAATCTTTTCCCTCGATGTTATGCCCACGATCCTGTTAGAAGAAAAGTGATAGCCCCAAAGAGTCACGGATATATACGCTATGTTCTATGATTTCCCTTTAAAGGTACGAACAGAACTGATACTCTACTCTATCCTAAGGAAAATATCATTGGCAACAACAAAAAACTGCACAAAGGAATTTAAGACAGCAAAATGGGTGCCAAAAATACAACAATAAAGGAATCACTCAGTCCTGCATTCACTCTATTCATGTCAGCCGTGGCCACGCGCTTGCATTCGTATTTACAGCTTTGGTAGCAACTTCTGGAAAAAACAATTTTTAGGACATACACATACAGAATCTCCAGTGTTATTCTTGACCAAGGGAACCCCAGCTCCGCAAAGACAGGTTGGATTCACTACTTAAGGGAACGTTTCCTTGGTTATTATTATTTAGGATATCTGTTTATGTCACATTAAAATTGTCCAGGCACGAAAGTTAACAGCGAGCACAGTGTCAATAGTTTAGGTTTTCCAGTACCTAGGAATGTCAGGTCGGTGCCTTCTCTCAGTATACAAATTTAATTTGGTCACACCACAATTAGTCAAAAATGTTGGAATGTTAATGTTTTGTAATTTTTCTCACCACAGGGCTGCATGTACATGAGAGTTTGTGAAGAAAATATAATTTGGCTCAAAGGCACAGTATAGGCATTTAGTCTTTAAAACCGTTAGTGAGATTTGTACTCTGTCTATTTCTGGAGGCACACACACTGCCAGACAGGTGTTAACTTGTAAACCCACGTGGTTAAAGAAAAAAAAATGTTTCTTCTCTCAGTTGTACTAAAACCGCTGGTAAAAGTTTGGGCGGACCCAAAACTGTATAAGGAAGAGAAAAGTACAAAATACTTAACCACAATATTATACACACCTCCTATCCTCGCATAAAATATAATACAGTGCAGACCGCTTAAGGCGATCTCGGATGTGGCGAATTTCTGTTGTTTATCCCCGGCAATTTTTCTTCTTTGTCTTTGTAAAAAATGTCCGGTTAAGCGGAATCCGTTTATCACGAATTTTCGGATATGCCGAACGATTAAACGTGTCCCGACTATATAATTTGATCTGCTTAAGACGAACTTTTTTCAAATACAGTACCTGGACATTTGTACAACTTTTCGGCTATTTTCGGAAATTGCGCGCTTCGTTGATGTTAGAATTTGAGTTATTTCCCCTCTAAAAATGGCTGCAAAGTTAAAATCCATATCTTTGAAAAGAAAGATTGAGCTATTACAAGAAGTGGAAAATAGTGGCCAAAAAAAAAATGGAAATAGCAAAGGAATTCGACATTCCAAAATCAACGCTTTCAGGAATCATAAAAAATAAGGATCGGTACGGAAAAATGTTTTATGGTGGACAAGTTGATTGTCACAGAATGAAGAACCGAAAAGCGGCGTGTGATGTTGTTGACACGGCACTCCTAAAATGGTTCACCATGGCGAGATCAGCAAATGTTCCTGTAAATGGACCTATATTAACTGCAAAGGCAGAAGAGTTAGCACTTCTGGAAGGTCGGACTGGCTGGAAATGTAGTCCTGGCTGGTTGGGTCGTTTTAAAAAAACGGCACAACATTACTTACAAAGCTTTGTGTGGGGAAAGGCATTCTGTTAATGAAACGACTACCGAGTCATGGACGGAGGAGGTGCTAAAACCAGCCATGAGTAGGTATAATTCCGCTGATGTGTTTAATGCTGATGAAACTGGATTGTTTTGGAGATTGCTGCCTGACAAGACTTTTTCCTTCAGAAATGAAAAGTGTCATGGGGGGAAAAAATCGAAAGAAAGAATCACAGCTGTTGTGTGTACAAATATGGATGGTTCAGAAAAATTGCCATTACTTGTAATCGGTAAATTCAAAAATCCACGCTGTTTTAAAGGTTTGAAAAAATTGTGTGTTGATTATGCAGCTAATTCAAAAGCCTGGATGACATCAGACATTTTCACCAAGTGGCTACATGCATTTGATCATTCTATGGAACGTCAACATCGCAAAGTTCTTTTGGTGCTTGACAACTGTTCAGCCCACCTAAATGTTCAAAATCTAAAAGCAACAGAACTTTTATTTTTACCACCAAATGCGACATCCAAACTTCAGCCTTGTGACCAAGGTATTATTCAAAATCTGAAGGTTCATTATAGGTCAGCAATGTTGTCCAAACTTGTAGGTCACATTGATGCAGACTTGGTTGCTGAAGACTTCAAGATAACCCTTCTGGACGCTATTGTTATGTTGAAATCTGCATGGGGTAAAGTGTTGCCTGTGACTATTGCAAACTGTTTTCGAAAAGCAGGCTTTAAAGTTGGAGATGATACAGATGATGAAAACACGGTTGTATCAAATACTTGTAATGGCAGTATTATAATTGAAACTTCTGTGGAACCTTTGCTTCATCGACTATATCAGGAACTGAACATTTCAGCAGAAGATTTTGTCAACATTGACAATGATATTGTTACTACATGTAGTGCTAGCCTTGCCAGTGCTGATATTCTAGGGATGTGTATGCCAACAGTTTCATCTTCTGTCCTTTCCAGTCCTGACCTAGATGGAGATGATGATGATGACTGTGGGTTGCCAGTGCAAACTGTTTCACAAATGGAAGTTTCAAATTGCATGGATAAAATTAACATGCATATAATGCAGGCTGGATGCCAAGATGATTTAATTTCTCATTTCTTTGGATTTAAAGAGGCCATGGAAAGACATTTTATTAACTCAGGTACCAAGGCACAGAGGAAAATTACAGACTTTTTCATTTAAGAGTGCTTTATCATTTAAGAGTTTACAAATTCTAGAGATAATGATGACTGTGGGTTAACAGTACAAACTATTTCACAGTTGGAAGTTTCAAATTGCATAGATAAAACTAACATGTATATAATGCAGGCTGGATGCCAAGATGATTTAATTTATCATTTCTTTGAATTTATGGATGTCATGGAAAGAAATTTTTATTCATTCAAGTACGGGTACTAAGATATGGAGGAAAATTGCAGCCTTTTCTTTTCAAAGTGTAAAAAGTGCTGTTATTATCTAGATATTTGTGCCAACTTTGTACATTAACACTTTTGGTGATTTACATATTTTCTGTGTCATACATCTGTCGTATTCAACGCTAATTCATTATTGCATTGTACGTTGCAACTGCATTACCATATGCTTGAACTCTTATCTGATAAGAGGAATTTCTGATAAGAAGAACTATTTCTTGGGTCCCTGGTGAGTTCTCCTTATCAGGTCTGCACTGTATTACATTAAAAAAAAAATCAAGCATCATGAATTAGAAATACATACGTATTTCGTCAATACTCAATGATGAATCGGTGCAGTTATAAGTTAGTTTAAAATATTCTCGACTGATTACTAGCAATTTAATTAAATTTATTTACAGCTGCATGAGTTTAAGCTAGAAATAATAATTTATTCTGCTTTCCATTGTAACGCAGAAACTAGAGAATATAACAGACTTATAATTTAATCCCTCTGCACAGAAATTTAACTAGTGAAAATAAAATAGGCGATTTACCACTTAAATCACTCACAAATACTAGATATAATATTACCTCCAAACAGAACTATGGCAATCACCACGAAACTAGAATTTATTCATTAGATAGGTATTCTAGAAGCTCGGCAAAAATTGACGAGAAAACTCAGAACTTCGCTATACAAGCTTATACTCTAGCACGAGCGATCCGTCTACTGCAACTTAGGAGTACTGAATGCCTGAATTTTTTTTTTTTTTAAATGTGTTTGCTACTTTTCTTTGTAGCACGCCCCTTTCAACCATCTACCATGTACATGGAGTTGTTGGTTATATCAGGACGTGTTTCCTTTATTGTAATATGTTTTTGTTTGTATTTATTTTATACTATATTATCTCTAGTCGGTATTTTTCCTTTTGTAGTTATAGTTCAACATGGTTTTTTTTTTTTAATCCAAAATATGCTATTTTCTAAGTTAGTATGTTTTTAATTTTCCCTGGATGGTTTATTTGGTTAATCTGCATGTATCTGGGGCGAGTCTTTCACCAGTTTGGACTACTGGCTCAAATCCTTATTTGTTTTTTATATGTTAGCTTTAGTTTTTGTAATATAGTGTTTTATTAACTTTTGCATTTCTGAAGGGGTCTTTGTGCCTATGAGATTTTCTATACTCATTTCTACCTTGTGGTTACTGCAGTATGTCTTAATGTTTTGCCTCTGTTGATCATATTTCTTGCAGTCCACCAGAAAGTGTCTAATTGTGTTTGGTTCTTGACACTCTTCACACGTGGGTTCCTCAATCATGAAATATCCAGTTCCAAGCTTGAGCCTCAGCAATTTTTTATTAATTGGTATTGTTAGTTCATCTTTTATTTGACATTTTTTGCTTGGTTTTTTACTTTGGTCCCATGCTGTTATCCACTCTTTAGTTATTTCTTGAGCAATTAAGCTCTTAATTTCAAACTTTCCTAAGCCTACTTCAATTTTGTTATGGCTAGTTCTCCCCCCTTTGGCTTATTTCTCTGCAAGCTCATTTCCTGCTATCCCCACATGTGATGGTATCCATGTTAGTGTTGCACTGCATCCTATAGTTTGTAGATATGTATTAATCTGTAGTATTTCCTCTATAATATCTGGCCTGCTACATTCATTTCTATTTCTGATAGCTAATACTGATGATAGGGAATCTGTGAGAATGGTTACTTTTTTTGGTGGATTTTCTGCAGCTATTTCTAAAGCTTTTAGGATTGCCACTAATTCTGCTGTAAAGATGGATATATTACCTGTTACTTTGTATCTTTTATAAATTTTTAATTTTGGTATTGCTATTCCTGCTCCTAATTGTCCTTCTTCGTCTTTTGACCCATCTGTATATATAGTTAGGCTATTATTTATATACCGTTCTATGTACTCTAGTGTTTTACTTTTTGCTGAGATTATGTCGTTAGATTTGTTTATGATCTTTGATAAGTGGGAATCAGTTTCTGGCACTTTTAATTCCCATGGTGGGATCTTTGCTTTATACTGAGCACTACTGTTTATCGCAGTAAATAGGTCTGGGTATTGATCCACTTCATCCATTGTTTTCCACCCTGACGGGTATCTATTATGGTTTAATGGAATGTGGCCTATGTACTGGTTACCCCTATCAAAGGTTTTGTGCGCTGGGTGGGTTGGATCTTTTGCCACTCTTGCCCAGTAGCTGAATCTCAGTTCTTTTCTCCTTAGCTCCAGGGGTATAATGCCTAGCGCTACTTCTAGTGCCTCTGCTGATGTTCCCTTTGAGGCACCTGAATGCCTGAAGTCTAACTACTCGGGTTTATATCTTATGAAAAGAAATGATTTCCTAATTCTCGAAAACCCGAAATAGTTCCCGTCTTAACACCTACATAAAACTCTAGACGACGGCACTGAAACTGCCAGACACGTTTCACACTTGCAGCTACCTATGGTCATTTCCCAGTGATGCATGTTGGCGCCTTCTCCCACCTAACACCGAGAAACTTAACCAAGAGCGCCGTGTCAGATGAAAATGTTAGACGATATGTCTGCCATCCCATGTCTGTTGAGACGAATTTCACACTATTCGGTCTCCTCACGAACCCAGCTTAACAGCAATAAAATGCATTGCTAAATAAGAAAAGAGACAGGCGAAGGTATGAATGGGAGAGTTTTATTTTTCACAATCAGACGAATGCGAAAAAAAGAAAGGATAAAAGAGCGATAATAAAGTAGAAGACACGGGTAGAATAAAGAAAAGATATAGAAATTTATTAATCATAAATCTCTCTGCGACACCCACCACACACTATCATTCGGGTTGATAATTTTGTCGGCTACCTGTAAGCCCGACCTATACTGACAAAGTTTAAGTCAGTGGACATTATGCGACAATAATCCAAGCTTGAAGTATTATCTCAGCTTACGACTTGTCAACTAAAATAAACGTTCCAACAACCAGATATTGCAGAAGAGATATTACTGGCAAATACTACAGAGCATGATCCGTTACAATAGCTTGGC
The DNA here is from genome assembly GCA_024509875.1 of Oreohelix idahoensis. Taxonomy (NCBI): domain Eukaryota; kingdom Metazoa; phylum Mollusca; class Gastropoda; order Stylommatophora; family Oreohelicidae; genus Oreohelix; species Oreohelix idahoensis. The sequence continues at coordinate 283,784 of JAMPIV010008231.1, read as the reverse complement.
CACCTTCACATGCTGGCATAGAAGGAAATTTAACCTTTAGCACGCGGCATTCTTTTGGCGAAAATAGTCGCCTGCAGCGGCATTCTTTTTCACAGCGTCCCGTTTTTATAGTGGGTGACTTGTAATGTCTATAGTTTTTGTGTTTCTTGGTCAATTGCTATCATTTTTGGAATTTATATAAATAAATGAATGGTGAATCTGATGATATAAAATTTGTTTGTGTACATGTTAGATGTGATAGGAAAAGAGGAAAGGAAAGATGAAAAAAAAACGAGAAAAAAAATTAAAATAATTAAAAAAAAAATTTTTTTAATTTTAAAATTAAAAAAAAATTTTTTTTAAATAACCAACACATGAAGAGTCCATATCCCTTGCATCTCAATGAAAGTCATTTGACCAACAGACCAATACAAATCAAATGACGATCTTTTCGTTACACCCATCATCAGTAGCAAAGCAACAAACGCTCTCGTCAGCAGTGACATTCGGCCAAAATTTTAAATCTTTCCGATAATTTACAGGCAAGGCATGCAATTCACCCATAACTGGAACAGATGTTGAGAACAGATAGACCTAGATAACTGCACAATTTAGTAAAATAGTATATAACGAGAACTAAAATTAATATATAAGGATCAATGATGGTGTGAGGATAACGGGTAGTCTGATCATGTTGATGATGGCAGATTATTAGTGAATTGGATGTCGTCCCGGGCTTTCTCATCCCTTTTCACCTTGTTAACAACAGGGCAGTTATGATATTTTTTTTTGTAGGCTAAATGTTTAAAAAATTTTATTTCTACAATTTTAGTTTGATTTACTGTATTTGGACAGGGGTGGGGGGAAAGAAGATACTATATTTAGATATCGGAAATCAGATTTTATTATCTTAAATTTACTACCCTATATAACCTAATTATAACCCATCAATGGATGAACGGCGTGCTGTCTTTAAAAACAACAAATTTGGGTTCCGGGTTAGGATTTCTAACCCTTACTCCTTATTACTGTGTCTCAGAATTCCTTAATTTTTTCGGTCTTTGTACAGGTGTTTTCAGTCTTTGTCCAAGTGTTTTAAATTTTTTTTACAGCTTATTTATCTCCGACGGGTTAAAATGTAGGGTATAATGTGTGTAAATATATAGCCTACATAATGTAGGCCTATGTGTTTTTAAGGCCCCATGTAGTTCCAGGAGGTCACTGACGAGACAAAGAAACAATAGGACTAGTACACCCCCAGGCATGCCGTACAAGGTGACTAATATGAAGCCAGGCATGCCGTACAAGGTGACTAATATGAAGCCAGGCATGCCGTACAAGGTGACTAATATGAAGCCAGGCATGCCGTACAAGGTGACTAATATGAAGCCAGGCATGCCGTACAAGGTGACTAATATGAAGCCAGGCATGCCGTACAAGGTGACTAATATGAAGCCAGGCATGCTGTACAAGGTGACTAATATGAAGCTAGGCATGCTGTAATTTTGTAATTCAAAAAGAGAATTTTATCATTTGATATATTTCAGCATGTTCTTGAAATTTATTTTTTTAAAACAACTATTGAAATTTACATGATAGGCTACACAGGATATTTCGTGTCCCATACGAAATGGAAGTAGGCTAGGCCTAATCGCACGGTGACTTGTTGCTGGTGAAAGTTTTTAAAAAATATAGGCTATAGGCTACACATAATTTTGCAGGGCTTTCCCCCCGAAAATTCAAGCGCATATAGTCAAATAAGGGCGCCATCTGCTTACTGCTAAGTCAAATTTAGATGAAACAGTCAAACAACATTTGGGGAGGTTTGTCTTGTATGAGAACCGAGATGTTATCGATAAAAGGTTGTTTAACTCCATGAGACCGATAATTCAGTCCTACTTACTGAGATGAGGAAACAATTCAATACGATAACTATTGAGATCAAAACTAACTTTCAAATGCTTGCAGGAACAATTCATGGTCAGCTGCTGGATTTTTATCCTTCTTTGGTTCGGTATTTGTCGTATTTGACTCAATCAACCTTCTTTTTGGACCCATCTTCTTGTTTTTTTCCATTGAATCCGCGGGAACCACGGAAATTTGTCTGCAAACATATAATGCATGTCCAGATTTTTTCATAAATGCTAGCAGGGACGATAGCAAAAATGCAAAAAAAAAAAAAAAAAGACAACAACAAACAAACAGATCATTTTTGTTTAAATACAAACCAATAAACAAAAAATAACTGTTCACAAATAATAACAGTAAAAACAATAAGAAAGGAATCTTCTTTTATTGTTAGTTACAAATTTTAATTTCCAACATATTTCAGTATACTTATCCCGACAGGCAATGATGCTATTGAGACTTTTTTTCAAAATAAAACTGGGAGAGATCAGATTGCCAAATCGTAAGAGTCGGCAACCTGATGTTCTCAATTTTCATTTTTCATCTGCGAAGTGTTCGATTTCCACTACTGATTACTTTGCACATTGGGGGGGTGGGGGGGGGGGGGGGGGGGGGGGGTGGGGGGGCGCCCACAGTAAGTTAAATTAATGTAAATAATTGTTTTCTAGCAATTAATTTGAGCATTTTTTTTTACATAATAAATATACATGGCATCTGGATCATATCAAGAGGTACCCAATTCAGCACCTATACTTTTAGTTCATCACTATATAAACGTCAAAAGATTATAAACACAATCTCTGCTACAATCTAGCTGAACGCCGACTGGCGTCCAGGACTCACGCACAACCAAAATCACCAAGAGAACAGATAAAACATACCTCAATAAGGACTTCCTACAACAACCTCACAACATACGAACGTTCTGTCTGAGACATGTCTCACAAACCATTCCAGCAACAAGATGCAGGCAGAGGCATATACATTTGACTAAGCACAATCTCCCTAACAGAGCCGGCCTTATTCAGAGTATTCAGCGCCCGAGGCGAGTAGTTCGACATTCGCCAGCTACCCCTACATCTGGATTCATTTGTACTATTCTTGCATGAGCGCCTGTATTTTTTACGGCTCATATTAGCACCATTATCAAATGCCCGGCCCAAGGCAGTCCTTTAGTCTTATTCCTTTTTTTTAAACCAATGTTCTTAAAAACAGTGTTGATCTGGCACTTGTGGCGATACTTAGCAACACTTTAAGCATTGCTCCGGACTCTGAGAGCTAGCCTCTTCATTCCAGGCAATTGCTCAATACGCGCAAATAAATGTAATGTCACCTTTTATTTAATATGAACTTTTGAATATGTATTAACGTAAAGTTAAAACCTTGTTCGATACATTGGCAGGTTGGTTACAAAAATCGCCGAAGCATAAGTCGATGCCTTTTGGAGTGCCAGTAATATGGCGTGAACATACAAATCACACTACTGATTGTTACTTCTGCTTGACAAATATCCATGTTTTCACTTTTAAAACTAGAAAGTCTGTGGTTTATTCAAATATTGAATTGGTTTCGAAACCAGTGCTTCATGATCCAATCACGTGTCCGATCCAAGTACCACCAGAACAATATCTGTTGGACGTGAATGAACCATCAGAAAGTGATAGTTTACCTGCTTTAGAAACTAATTCTGACTCAGATTACATACCGGTAAATGATGGTGTTTACTTAATTAACCATTCAGAACTTTCAGATCTAATACGTGATCTCGCTCTTACCAAAGGACAAGCGGAATTACTCGGTTCGCGACTCAAAGAATGGAATCTTTTAGCGCCCAATACTCCGATATCTAAATTTCGTCATAGACACAGAGAACTTGTTCAATACTTTGAGATGGATGATGACATTTGCTATTGCAAAAGATGTAAACGGTCATGAGCACATAGTCAACGAATGGCGATTTTTCATCGATTCTTCCAAGACTAGTCTAAAAGCCGTGTTATTGCATAACAGAAATTTATTTTCATCAATTCCAATCGCCTACTCTGTTCATATGAAAGGAACTTATGACAGTATGGCTATACGTTTGGGAAAAAAAGTACAATGACTACCAATGGCGGATTTGTGAAGACCTAAAGGTCATTGCAATTCTCACGGGCATGCAGACTGGGTATACTAAATTTTGTTGCTTCCGATGTGAATGGGACAGCCGCAACAGACAGGAACATTATGCAAGAAAGGTGTGGCCTATCCGGGATCGTATGCAGCTCGGGCATAAAAATGTAATACACGAGCCATTAGTTAACAAAGACAGCTTCATTTTACCACTGTTACATATAAAGTTGGGGCTCATGAAGAATTTTGTAAAAGCGTTAGATAAAACGAGCAAAGCTTTCACTTATCTTCGAGAAAAGTTTCCGCAAGTTAGCGATGCAAAGATAAAGGAAGGTATCTTTTAGGACCTCAGATTAGGAAAGTTATTGCAGACAAACAATTCGAGAACTTGTTACATGGTAGTGAACTTCGCGCATGGATGGCATTCAAATCGATCGTCGATAACTTTCTGGGAAATCACAAATCTGTCGACTATGTTGCATATTGTTAAGCAGTGCATAGATGCATACAGAATTATGGGCTGTAACATGTCCCTCAAAATCCATTTGTTCGATTCGCATCTTGACTTTTTCCCTGACAACCTTGGCGAAGTCAGCGATGAACATGGAGAACGATTCCATCAAGATATCGCCGTAATGGAGTCACGTTATCAAGGACGGTGGAGGGTGACCATGCTTGCCGATTATTGTTGGATGCTTCATCGCGATGTACCACATGCCATTCACCGACGAAAGTCGACTGCAAAGAAATTCAAGCCTACATAACTGTTATACTTCTTGTACGAATGATGTTGTAATACTGTATGCGTTGTTAAAAAACTTCAATTGCGTATTTCTAGAGATCCCGACCTGATAGAGAAAAACGGTTTGCAGATTTAAAAACAGCGCATTAAAATTGACCAGAAAAACATAGAAATGTTAGAGAAAGAAAAAAAAAGTTTTTTTTTTGTTAGTCAGTGTAATATCATAATGTCCTATTGGCTGTCTTCCTCCTGGCCTGGTTCCAGTCTAGTCCTTGGTCCTTCAGGGATTGTTTAATGTCCTCCCAACGAACACTGGGGGTCTGGATCCCTGACTCTTGGTTTCCCATATTTTTCGTGGTAGCTGATCTTCTTCCATTCTGCATACATGGTCAAACCATCTTAGTTGGGACTGATCTACTTCGGTCTACAGGAGCTGGGTTTTGACTCCTTGTCGTATCATTTTATTGCTTACATTTCTCTTCTTGTTACTTCAACCACCTTCCTCAGATACCCAATTTCTGAGGTTTGGAACTGGCTTTTGTGGGTTGAAGTCATTGCCCATGACTCGCATCCATAAGTCAAGACTGGGACACAGGTGAAGCGGTATACAGCCATCATCGTCCTATTTTCAATCTCTCTTTTGCTGAGGAATCCTCGATTTATTACCTGAAAAAGTCTCCTAGCTGCCGCTCTTCGGATAGCCAACTTTTCTGTGATGCCTCCCTTCCAGTCTATGATAGCTCTGAGGTATTTAAAGTGTTTGACCTGCTTCAGAATCTGTTCTCCATATTGGCGGATCCAAGGGGATGGCGACGGGGCAATTGCCCCTCCCATGGGACTTTGAAAACCTTTATTTCATATTAACCGCTCCAGTATCCCCCTCCCCCTCTGGGGACTTAAATGTAAGTCCGACGACGGACGAATTAAAACATGTCTGGTACTGGACAATTGTAAGTACCCTTAAGGTTACGAACGTAGTTTGCAAGTAATTTTACGTGGCAGTGTCACTGAATTGCCTCCCCTGCTTTGCAGTAGTGGTTCAACAGTGGCCAAAATTCAAGAGTATCTAATATGGGTCTTCAAAGGTGTCTACCTTCGCACAAGATTACTCTTGGCAGAGTTGTAGATAGAAGGACAATGATGTTTCTATCTCAAGGGAGTGTTCATAAGATATTTCAGAAGTCAAGAACAATGCTGCGTTGGGCAGGGCAATTGTTAACTTATGAAGACTTTTATGAAGAATTAAGCAATTATTAATTTCAGCTCGTTTAAGTCCCCACCCTGATTTACTAAATGGAATTCTTCTTATTCTGGTATAGCTCTGCTTAGAGTGTAATTAGTAAATTGACCGAGACAAACATGTAGTACATTCAAAATGACTAAATCGACGTTAAATTTGTAAATTTACAAATAACAGATGTGATAATCATTTAGGTGTTAACAAGGTTTTTAAAAAAAAAAGAATAATTATTTATCAGAAAGTTATCATCACTGTGTGATGTACTGGTAGTTTGTAAAGGATTTGTAAAGGAGGTCACTTGGCAGCTTTTATGTGTTACTTAGCTGTCAGTGACGGTTCTGCTCCTTCTGATGGTTTGGTGCTTGGTAGGCTGAATCGCTGATCACGCTCAGGTTGTAGGGTGCAGCACGTTCCCAGAAGTGTCAGGAAGTGTATACAAAGTTGGTCCCTCGTCTTTAAGTCCCGTCTGATGATGGTATCTAGCTTCGACTTTAGGCCACCTGTTCCCTTCTTGTTCCAGAGATAATACCCTCAACTGGTACCACCAAGCTAATCTTGGCTCACAGACTGTTTGCTCAGAGAAATAAAGGCACTTGAATGGGCCTCTTACACGTGTTCTTGGGGGTCGTTACTTTAACAATAAATTCCCACTTTGACTCCGTGTTCCAGATTCCTCAGATCCCTGTTTTCCTTGTTTAAAATGATAGTGTTTTCCTGGGCTGTTTGTCCGTCAAAATGCTCCAACACAGTCCGATCTGGCAAAGAATTTTGTTTCTAGTCTTAACTCTGGCAGTCTGGGTGTCGTCTTGGCAAGCGATTCTCACAGTGAACTAGACTTGCAAAAAAAGTCAAGTTCTATTGCCTGTCTTCCACCGCATTTGTTTGTTACGATGCTAAGCAGAGCGCCAATCGTTTCAAACATGCGTGTTTAGGTGGGGTAATTCAAAATTATTTCCGCCTGAAATTCTGTTCGTTATGCAAAAGTTCACGTCTCCCATATATGGAAGTGACACGTCCGTACACTCTCTCAGCAATGTGTACAAATGTAACACCTTACTTTTATCTAAAGTAATCTGTTCGTGAAAGTCGGAACACGGCCGTTCATGTCGTTCATTTATGTCGTCCATGTCTGTCCACAATGTGTCGCACAGACAAGTAATCTCTTTATCCGTCGCTTGTGCACACATAATCCGTCTCTTTACCATCTTGGCAAGTGCGACACTGTTATGATTAAAATTCATAACGTTTGTGTCGGTATAATTAGGTAGCTCGACATGGCTCCTTGTTTGTTTATTTTATACGGAGTCATTTATTAATACAGGAAGTGACGTCATGCCGATATGGTGTATTTGGCAGACGTGAAACTAAAACTGCAGAAGTGAGGAGATTGTCTGCAAGCCTTCTACCATTGTGTGTCATGGCGAGTGGACGCATGTGTTTGAGCTCCTGAATATATATAGTACATCCCTATGTCGTTCCATCACTGATACATCAAGATCTTCAAGGGAGTATGAATTCTCAATATCGAGTGTGAAAATATGATTAATAAATTGTGGAAGATGAAAAGGACAGCTTTCCAGACATGAAAGGACTGCATATAATATGCCACTTGTATGTTAAAATGAAATGTATTTCAGTTTGGAGCATCGTGACGTTTAAATAAAAATGTGTACTGTCCACTTTGTCCATTGTGGCTCGAATAAGGGTGATTGATGTTGGCTGGTTTCGGTGTCTAGATGTTTGCTACCCTAGAAGTGAACTTGGCCTACAGGAACCATCCTGTCATTATATATTAACATTATCAAGAAAAACGACACGTAACAGCTACTTCGCCTTATCAATGCTTAACCAAAGTCGCTGGGGCGATTTTACTGTTAATCGGTAGTCTGATGTCGGCCATACCCGAGATTAACCAACATGATTGTCGGTTGATATTATCTCAGCCGTTCCTTGCAAAGCAGGGAGGAACGGAAAACCAAACATACATGATGACATCACTGAAAGGAGTGTAAGAATGTTTTAAAATACAAAATATCTGCTACATAGCAGAGAAAGAAAAATGGTGCCGACCATTGAAAAGCACATGATTAAGTCAGTATAACAACTGTTACAGGATACGGTCGTAGTGGACAAGAGATCGACCCAAAAATTATGTGACAGGCGGGACAATGAAAGATAATAAAAGTTATACACCATACAATAATAAAACAAAAGACGGCGCCACGCAGACGACATATGGGGACTTCACTCGAGTCGCAAAAACAGAAGACTTTGTGACAAGAGGCGAATAATTTATGTATCGGACGGCAAATCCCAAAACAAAAAATGTTATGCTATAATACAAAATATGTATGAATTTGTATCAAATTTTGTCTCTTTATAATTGTACCTTACTTTTATGTAATTATGTTATAAACAGTAATTTGTAAAAAAAATAAAATTTTTTGAGTTACTATATTAACTATCAAATTGTCACATTTCTTCTTTTTCAATATTCGTTATTTTTTATTTTGTTTTAATTGTCTAACAATATGTGTAAATAAGGAGTTATACGTTATCATTCTGATGTATCGCCCTTCCATTGGACAATTCCTAGATCCGCCAGTGGTTCTCTCAGCATATTATGATGCCTTTTACCTTCTCTTGAGATCACCGTGGGTTTTTGTTTCGGAGCTTCTAAACCCCCCCCCCCCCCTCCCACCCCCGTCTTCTCCACCTCTTCCTTTTAGACTTGCAAATTGGAATGAAGAATGTGCCTCTGATTTAGCAGTCAGGGCAACATCGTCGGCAAATGCCAGCTCTGAAATACAGACATGTCTCAACTTCCAGTACACCGCTGAATACTTTGTGATCCTTTCCTTAAATGCTGTGATAACATCGTCCATGAGTAGTATGAAAAGATAAGGTGACAGAATATCACCTTGTCTTACACCAGTGATTGTCCTGAAATCTTCCGACTTATGGTTTGCAGCCTCACATAATTTCTGCAAGTCTTGTAGAAGCTCTGTATAGCATCGATCAGAGGTGCTGGAATGTTCTTCCTTGCCAAGCAGTCCTAAAGTTTGTTCCATGGGACCTTGTCAAACGTCTTCTCCAGATCCAAGAAACAAAGATGCTTTTCACTTTTATACTCAAGGGTCTTTTCATCCTCAGCAATTCGAGGACTTAAAAATGTATATGAATACAGCCGACTGGACATAGCAGAAGAAATATTAAAACTTAGTAAATACCTAAATAATAAATACTACACATGATTTTTACAATAGATAACTCCGTGTCTGTGAATAGAGGGTAATGAGACGACTGACAAGGAAACTAAGCAGGGAAGAAGCAGCCTGGTCCAAATTTTGGCTCATCGGAGATTAAAAGCATAATCAAAAATAAAATAACAAAGGATTGGACTGAGGCAGTGCCGGATTAAGGCCAACTGATGCCCCAATCATAGCCCAACAATGGTGCCCCCTCGGCCCTTCTATTGCTTAATTAACTGACAAGACATTAAGACTCAATAAGTGCAGAAGTTGAAATAAGGGATTGAAAATTCAGTTTTCTTCCAGGACAGGTCCCACTGAAATTCATACAGAAAAACGTTGATAAGACAGTAAAATATACTGAACTCTAGGTCTATGTCTGACACTGTCAAACTTTAGTCACTCACCATACCAAAGAAAGCGTTTTTTTTTTTTTAAACAATTCAATTAAAGTCGAACACAACACGTGCTTATTTTGCTTAATGGTTAATCCGGCACTAAACTGAGGATTGAAAACAAGACCAGAAAGATTCATATAACTGCTAAAAGAACAAAAATCTTTTTCTTTTCTTTGGACCTTGCTCGCTGACTGACAAAGCAATTAGTGACTATCACTCCTGGTAGCGTCTTGTAGGGCAGCAACAAACTGTCTCCACTTTGCTCGGTCAGCAGCCATTCTTCGTGTTGTGCCCCATCTCTGGTTCATGATCAGCATCTCTGTCTCTACAGTTCTCCGCCATGTGGCCTTTGGCTGGAATTGCTTTCGCTTTCCTTCTGGAGTCCATAGTATGGCAGTTCCGGTGATGTTGTCAGGGTCTCTTCTGAGGAAAAATAAATAATATAACAAGTGATTGGACTGAGGATTGAAAACAAGGCCAGACTGTTTCATCATACAACTGCTACAAGAACAAATGAGAACGATTAATGGTAAACAAGACATTTATAAAATAATATTCAGTGCATAATTACTGTGCAAAAAGTTGTCTAAACATACTAAACTTTAAAAAAAAATACAAAATAGAGATATTTAAAATAATTGTAAATAAAAAGATACTGTAAACCAAAACTAGCCAGTCTGCAAGTGCCTCGAATAGTACAGTGTAAAGAGAATTTGTACACCATATACACTATTGACATTTATGAGCGTCAAAACAAATGCCACAGAATTTGCAACCTGGAAGGATCAACTAAAGAAAAACAACAAACGTAATATACTACATTGACTAAAAAAAACAAACTCCGCCTAGGCCGGTCCCAAGCCCGGCAGAAAAAGGAGGAGGGCGGACTGCATGGAGGCCGTAAGGAGGCAGCCCCTCCACCATGCAAAGGCACAACAGGCCAATCACCTGTTTGCTTTAAAACATGATTATGCGAACTACAAGAGAGAAAACCGGACTGATTCTAAAGGCGACGAACTGGAACGGACTACGACTTATGGAACGTGGAACACAAGAAGTATAAATGGGAAAGAAGAGGAGCTGGTGGAAGAGATGAGGAAAGCAAAATTAGAAATCCTGGCTATAACGGAAACAAAGAAAAAGGGACAAGGAGTCATGGATCTCGATGGCAACACGCTGCTCTACAGTGGTGTACCCACATCTGAAAGAGCTAAAGGGATCGTGGGTTGCATTGTGGCCAAAAACCAGAAAGATAATATCAAGGGATGGAACTTTGTCTCGGAGCGCATTATGGTTGTAAAACTAAAAGAAGGAGAAACCATAGTCAGCCTGGTCATAGTGTATGGGCCAAATGAGGATGAGAGAGCAGAGGTCAAGGAGGAATTCTTCGAGCTGCTTCAAAGGACAGTGGATGACTGCCTAGATGAAATTATCATGCTTGGAGATTTCAATGCCAGAGTTGGAAATGACCATGCTAGATGGGATGGAGTTATCGGAAGATATGGAGAAGATACTCTCAATGACAATGGAAAGCGACTCCTTAGATTCTGCTATTGAGCAGAATATGATTATTACAAACACAAAGTTCCCCAATAAGTGCATACATGCATACACTAGATGTGAACCAACAAAGAATGAGAAGTCAGTGATCGACTATGCCATTGTTAGGTGGAGCTCATTCAAATATGTCCGGGATGCTAGAGTCTGGACGGGGCCAGAGATTGGAAGTGATCACTACCTGCTTACAATCAAAAGAACAACTGAAAGAGTTGCTCAGCCTAGGAACTGCCCAACATCACGCAAGAAACCAAGTAAACAATCGGGAGAAATGAGCATTAAGACCTACAAGCTGAGAGAGCCAGAAATTAAGACCAGATATCAGGGAATTATTGCTACAGCGGTGGGAAACACAGAAGAACAACCTGATGACTGGGAAGCATGTGATGAAGTCCGACTTGGGAACAAGAGAAAGAGGACACCTTGGTGGACAGAGGAAGTCAAAGAGAAAATAAGAGAGAAGAAAATGGCATGGAAACAATACTTAAGAGCTAAAAACACAGCAGGACAAATAGAGAATATGTGATACTTAGAACAGAAGCAAAGAACAAGGTGCTAGCAGCAAAACAGAAGTCCTGGGAAGAATTTGGAGAAAAGCTAGAAAAAGATGCGCAAGAAAACCAGAAATTGTTCTATAAGACCCTAAAGAACACGAGGAAGGAAAAACAATGCCCTCTCAAATTTATAAAGGACAAGCAAGGCAAATTAACAGTTGGAAGATGTAGAGAATACAGAAGACTATTGGCAGCAGGTCAAAACGGTATGGAAGGAGACATGTGAAGAAATACTGGGGAAAAGGGAAAGACAACAAAAAGCATGGATAAAAACAGAAACCATCAATAAGATAAAAGATAGAAAAAACAAGAAAGCAGAGTTAAACACAAGCAAAACCAGAAGTTCCAAAGCCAAGGCTCAAGAAGTGTACACAGAAGCAAACAAAGAAGTAAAAAGAAGTATCAAAAGAGACAAGAGAAAGTATATTGAGGAGTTGGCAAGAGAGGCAGAAGATGCTGCAGCCAAAGGAAATATGAGAGAACTGTATAGCAGCACAAAGAAGCTAACAGGGAAATACAAGCAAACAAGTTGCCTCATAAAAGATAAGAATGGGAAACTGCTCAGCAATATACAAGAGCAAATGAAGAGGTGGACGGAATATTTTGGGGACCTTCTCAATAGACCAGCTCCACAAAACCCGCCGGACATCCAGCCAGCAGAAGAAGAGCTACAAATTAACGGTGAAAGACCAACGAAGGAAGAAATAAAGAAAGCCATAAAGCTTCTAAGAGATGGAAAAGCGTCTGGACCTGATGGCATTCCAGCAGAGGCCATCAAAGCAGATATCGACACGGCTACAGAGATGTTATATAAATTACTTGGTAAAGTCTGGGAAAAAGAAGAGATACCAGCAGAATGGAAGGAAGGATATCTGGTTAAGTTGCCTAAGAAGGGAAATCTACAAGAGTGCACAAATTATAGAGGAATAATGTTACTATCAGTGCCAGGAAAGGTATTGAACAGGATTATCCTTGAGAGATTAAAGGAGTCCATAGACAAGAAATTGAGAGATGAACAAGCAGGTTTTCGACAAAACAGATCATGTACAGACCAGATAGCCACTTTGAGAATAATAGTTGAACAAAATCTGGAATGGAATTCACCACTATACATCGGATTTGTGGACTACGAAAAGGCATTTGACAGTGTAGACAGAGAATCACTTTGGAAATTGATGAGGCATTATGGAGTTCCCCTGAAGATCATTAATTTAATAAAGAAAACCTATGAAGACATGACGTGCAGAGTTCTTCATGAAGGACAACTTACAGAACCATTTGGGATAAGAACAGGAGTGCGACAGGGATGCCTCTTGTCTCCATTTCTTTTCTTGCTGGCAATAGATTGGGTTATGAGATCATCGACAACACACAACAGAAATGGAATCCAGTGGACTCTGACTAAGCAGTTGGATGATCTGGATTTTGCTGATGACTTGGCTCTCCTGTCCCATAACCGTAATCAGATGCAGGACAAATTGAAAACACTCGATGAGAGGTCACAGCAATTGGGTCTGAAAATACACAGGGAAAAGACAAAAATAATGCGAATAAATGCAGGTAATGAAAACAGGGTTGAACTTGAAAGAACACCAATACAAGATGTAGAATCATACACATATCTTGGCAGTAATATAGACAAAGTTGGAGGGACAGACAGCGATATCAAAATAAGAATACAAAAAGGCAAGAGGAGCTTTCATTGCATTGGGAAATATATGGAGATCAAGAGAAATAGGATCCAACACGAAAATAAGAATCTTCAACTCAAATGTGAAGTCAGTCCTATTGTATGGCTCGGAGACATGGAGAACAACAAAGACAACAACCAAAAAGCTACAGACTTTCATAAATGGGTGCTTGCGTAGAATAGAGGGATTAAAATGGTATGACAAGGTTACCAATGTGGAACTGATGACAAGAACTGGACAAGTGCCAGTGGAACAAGAGATGAGAAGAAGACGATGGCGATGGATAGGACACACACTGAGGAAACCTGTTGATAGCATTACAAGGCAGTCCTTGTTCTGGAACCCCCAGGGCAAGAGAGGCAGAGGAAGACCAAGAAGTACGTGGAGAAGAGAGTTGGAAACAGAGGTGAAAATGATGAGGAGAACATGGAAAGAACTTGAGATGATGGCACGTGACAGGAGGACTTGGCATGTGTTTGTTGAAGGCCTATGCTCCTTTGGGAGTGGAGGGTTATGAATGAATGAAGGCAAATTGCTTACTGCCCCGAAGGAAGTAATGGAAAGATGGAAAGAATATTTCTCAGAACTCCTTGATGGTGAGCAAGATCAAGCATCAGAAATTATAACCACTAGCACAGAAGAGGAAACCAATGGTGATGAAGATGACAAAGATGGAAGGACTGAAGGCAGCACTGGAGAAAATCAAGATGGGCAAAGCAGCAGGGCATGATGGTATAACACCAGAAATGGTTAAGTACATGGGAGCATCAAGTGACCTATTACTCTTAAGGGTCCTACAGGCAGCATGGTGCAACAAGACCATACCAAAGATTAGGAGATTGCCATCATAACACCAATTTTCAAAAAAGGTGACAATCGACAATGTGGAAACCACAGAGGCATATCCCTTCTCAGTGTCCCTGGTAAAATCTACTCTAGAATCCTAGAGCAGAGACTCCGACGCCTAGCTGAGCCACAATTGGATGAGATCCAGTGCGTATTCCGAGCAAACCGAAGTACTCAAGACCTAATCTTCACACTCAGACAGCTGAGTGAAAAGGCTCTTGAGTATAAGAGTGAGATCCATCTTTGTTTCATAGATCTGGAAAAGGCGTTTGACAGGGTCCCCTGGAGCAAACTTTGGGACTGTTTGGCAAGGAAGAACATTCCAGCACCTCTGATTCATGCTATACAGAGCTTCTAAAAGTCTTGCAGAAATTATGTGAGGACAGCAAACCATAAGTCAGAAGAGTTCAGGACCACCACTGGTGTAAGACAAGGTGATATCCTGTCACCTTATCTTTTCATACTCCTCATGGACGATGTTATCAAGGCATGTAAGGAGAGAACAAGAAAGTATTCAGTGGGGTACTGGAAGATGAGACAGGTATGTATTTCAGAGCTGGCATTTGCTGATGATGTTGCCCTGATTGCTAAATCAGAGGCACATCTCCAATCCAACCTACAAGTCTGGAAGGAAGAGCTGGAGAAGAGAGGGATGGTCATAAGCAGCTCAAAAACAAAATCCATGGTGATATCACGAGAAGAAAGAAGACATCAGATTAAGCTGGGAGAACAGGTCGACCACTTTAAATACCTCGGAGCTATTATAGACCGAAAGGGAGGCATCAAAGAGGAGTTGGCCACTCGAAAAGCAGCAGCTGGGAGACTCAGCAAGAGAGAGGTTGGTAAGAAAACGAAGATGGCTGTATACCGCTCCATCTATGTCCCAGTCCTGACATATGGATGCGAGTCATGGGCAATGACTACAACCCACAAAAGCCAGATCCAAACCTCAGAAATGAGGTATCTGAGGAAGGTGGTTGAAGTAACAAGAAGAGACATGGTCCGCAACCAGACAATTCATCAAGGCCTAAAATCCCACCCCCTGCAGACCCAAGTAGAACAGTCCCAACTAAGAGGGTTTGACCATGTCTGCAGAATGGGAGAAGATCGGCTACCACGACAAGCATGGGAAACAAAGAGCCAGGGATCCAGACCCCCAGGGCGACCCAACATACGCTGGGAGGACAACATTAGACAATCTTTGAAGGACCGAGGACTAGAATGGAACCAGGCCAGGAGGAAGACAGCCGATAGGATAGTCTGGCGCTCTCTCTTCCAAACCTCTACACCTCATGGTAGAAGGGGAACGACTAAGTAAGTATGACTAAAAAACATTGTATACCTAAATGATAACACACATGAGTTTGAACTGCGTAATCCATGCACAGAAAAAGCATCATATTTCTTGTACATGGGCCAACAATCGAATAATCCTTATCGCACACTAGTTCTTTTCTCAAATGGTTCAGGAAGCTTTCCTTCGTGAAGAATTCAGCTTTTCATGTCTTCGTTGTTGTTTTAAATTACGTTATTGTACCAAAGGGGAACTCTATACTGCCTCACCGGTGTTCAGATGATGCTCTGTCCAACCTGCCGAATGCTATTTCACAGTCCACAAAACAGATTTAAAGTGATGAGTTCCCTTCCAAACTTTGGTCAACCATTGCGCGCTATCTGGTCTGTACAGAATCTGTATTTTATCGAAAGCCTCCTCGTTCTTCTCTCAGTTGTCTGTTGTTGGCCTCCTTTAATCTCTCAAGAATGTCCCTGTTTAACAACGTCCCTGGCATTGATAACAACACTATTCCTCTGTAATTTATGCACTGTAATTTATACACATCTCACCTCACGTCTTTGGCAACTTAATCAGATATCTTTCCTTCTAGTTTGCTGGTGTTTCTTTCTGGCCACGGCCGTACCAAGTAACACGTGTAATATCTATACTGAGTTGTCATTGCCTGCTTTGACGGCCTGTCATGAAATATTCTAATCCACATATATAAATTATTAGGTAAATATAAAGCCTAACAAATAAAATTAATAAAGAGAAGAGCAATGGGAAAATAACAGTGCTGTCACAAAGAATGTACTCGAAATCCCCCTTGTTTTCTGCTTCGTCTGCAAATTGTAACGCTTTCACGTTGATATAAAAGCTTACTGTATTATTACCCGCCTTCTTCAATGAAACGTGTGCTGCATTTCTAAAAAAACATTGAGACGTACTGCGTAATGACCTAAATTAATCCTAACATTAATTATACTGCGTTACCAAAACGAACGAACAGATGGACAAAAGGATAAAGAGAGAGGGGAGGGCTGAAAATCAGGAACGCATGCAACACGCGTCGCGCGATATACAAATGCTGCCATCACGCGTGTAAGTCTACATGCACTAATTTTTTTTCAGACGGACAGTGATAAAATACACTACCCTTTCCCAGAGTTAGGTTTATAAATCATAAAAACTCTTATTAGAAAAGATAACATTAGATGGGTTTACGGTTGAGAACATAACAGTACCCAGACAGCATATCTTCGAAACAGGAGGTAGAAAATGCATATTTTGAACGCAGCCACGTAGCTCCTTTAAATTAGTATTTTTGGGTTCCTTAGGGCTTGCTGACAAATAATATGTAAAACGTTACGCAAATAGTCCAGGAATTAATAAATTATACCCAAAATAAAATATTGGGGGTGCCTGACAGCATAAAATCATTTCTGCTCATAAGATTTTTTTTTAACGTGTTTGAAAAAAATTTACGTTACAGAAATAGCCTACCATGTAAACTCCAAATTGATTGGAACGCAACAAATGAAAGCCTAACCACGATTGGTCGGGCTATAAATACTATCTTGGTTGTTAGGGGAGACGGGAAAAGATAACATTTTTTCAAACACTTGTCGAAACGTGGCTCATTGGCCAGACTCGCTGATATACACACTTGGGAGCGTTAGTTCGAAACCACTTGTTTTAAATAAGCTTGATAAAGCATCAGTGCGTTGAAGCCAGCTTATATTTGGCTAAATAAAAGCCTGGAACATAAGCAGATGGAGATTTGTGCCAGTTTGTGCCAGAATTCATTGCTAATCAACGTATCTGTGTTATTCGTATGAATTGTGGTAAGCTTGAACCATTTAATATCTTTTAATGAAAATTGAATGTGAATTGTTGATTTATGCCTGTATATATATGTGTAGTTCAGTGGCAAACGTGAGGTAAAGCCTAAAATGCTCCAGCCTGAACAGAGGGTGTCGGAGAGAAGTAAAACGGCATGGAATGGCCAAACAGTACACTGACACCTGGATGATTGACTAGAAAGAAATAATGCTGGAAGTGCAGAGGCGTAGTAACCATTAAGAAGGGTAATACTGGTATAAAGTATTTCAAATGAAGCTGACTGTTGGCCTAACGCTCTGAACGCAATGTTTGTGCTGTATTGTGATCAGTGTAAAAGAGAATATAAATTAGTTATGAAGTAGAAGGTACATCCTTCTTGATTTCAGGGACAGTGGTCTTGATGGTACTGAGCAGCATCTGGTCAGAGATTTGCTGAATCCAGTGTCGGACAGCATACTCCTTGGTCTTTTTAGCTATCAGTGAGGTGTCTCCAGAGCCCAGTGGAGCATTCGAGCAGAGGAGTCCTTTCCTGCCGCCATCACGCAAGATAAGCAGAGTTGGCCAGCTGAGCTCAACATTATGTCCCCTCATCTTGAAATAACTATGTAAAAATAACATTCAGAGGGGAATTTAATTGTCTTAATATCAGGAACTGTGAACATCTCCAATACTAGTCCCTAAAGACAAACTATTGAAGTCATGATGACAAAAACCAACAGAGCTTGAACAAAACAAAACCAGTATTACCTCATTTTACTACTACACAACTGACACACATAGAACATTTGTAATAATATATGTCACTACAATATTCATATTAAATACATTCTGTACATAACTTGTAATTTAAATTGATTGTGATTCCTGGTTCCCTTGTAGTTGAATCAGGACACATATTCATTCATGCCAGTAATGAATACATATTGTTATTTGAAAGTTATCAGTGACTCTTTTAAGATATCTCATAGAGTGTTATATGTATGTGAGTGTCACAGTGTTGTCAAGAGTAGTGGATTAAATTAAATTGTTTATCTGTCTGTTGTTGTGACTTACACTTCATCATACACATACCCTAGACACATAACGTAGCATCACACTATTCCAGAATAATTCTGACTGAGATATATAGATATGTGGTAGCAAGTAAGGTTATCTATAATACACTACTCTTAATAGATATAGATACCTTCACAGCTGATCTCAGTCAGTACACTAAGTCCCCTATAAATATTTATAACATCCCACTTCACCACATATATTGGGGTCTCGCTCTTGGGATTTTGAATCTTTAACTATTAAAAATATTGGGGGTAATTCACTTCAGGGAATATAAGAATTAAAAGGTATCCTTGGGTGGAATTAAATAAGGTTGAGCTCACGGTGCCTGTGTTGTCCATTAGAGATTGAATTGTTGGTTAGACATTGTATAAATTTACCTGATAGACAATGGCGGACCTGGCCAAATTTCGATCTGCTGCGGTTCAGACTGCAAAAGAGTTAGGATTAGATGGGCAAGTTATGGTTGCCTATGTCACTACGGAATGTGACAAATTTATTGAACGCGAAGAAAGAAGATTAGAAAAAGAAGCCGAAAGAAGTTAGAGGCTGAGACTAAGAGGTTGCAGATTGAGGCTGACAAAGAGGCTAAGAAATTGGAAGCAGAAAGAGAAGACAAAAGATTAGCTGCAGAAAGGAAGAGAGAGATTAGCTGCAGAAGAGAAGAAATTAGCTGCAGAAAGGGAAGAGAAGAGATTAGCTGCAGAGAGGGAAGCAGAAAAGGAGGAGAAAAGATTACAAAGGGAACATGAGTTACGACTAAGGGAGTTTGAGTTTCAAGGCCATGCTCCTGAAAATGGTGCCAGTCCCTTTGCCTCTGATGCTACGGTTACTCAAGGAGCCTCAACCTCAGCTATGAATTTTCATTTAGATCATTTTGTTGAGAAAGACGATGATATTGAGAGCTATATAAATAGGTATGAACTATTAGCTACCACGTATGGGTTAGAGAGAGAAAGGTGGAGCTTAAAGTTATCTCAGGGACTTCGTGGGGCAGCTTATGAAGTTTTTGCAAAAATGAGCAGAGGTGATCAGGAAAATTATGACATGCTAAAGCAGGCTCTTTTGTTAAGGTATGAAAAGAATGCAGAATTTTATAGGAAAAAATTTAGGAATGCTAAACTACTGTCAGGTGAAACCTATCACCAGTTCTCTGCACGAATAGAGACATACTTGGAGAAATGGACTTCTCTGGGGAAAACCCAAGATCTTAAGGAAATGGTCCTTATAGAGCAACTAAGAGAGTCCATGGCTCCAGACCTGAGAAAGTTTCTCATGGAACAAGGTGCAGAGAGGCTGGGTGAGTTGCTAAATGTTGCTGAAAGGTATCAAGCAGCTCAAGCAGAGGTAACAGGTAATAAAAAGAAACAGGTGGATAACTTTAGGGCACCACAGAACTTTAATAAATTTGATCCTAGGGATCAAAATAAAGGTAAGCACCAATTTGATAGGCCACGGTATGAAAATAAAAATAAATTCCCACAATTCGATGAAAGGAAATATGATGAAAGAAAATCTTTCAACCAAGGAAAAAGGTGGTGTAAAAATTGTCAGATGGACAATCATGACACTGACCGTTGCAGAAGGAAACCTGTGTATATGGCAACCCTTCAGGTCAGGTCGACCTCAAGACAGGAGGAGGATATTATGTTAGATACCACTCCAGAAGAGATGAGGAAGGCACAGGCTGGGGATAAAACACTCAAGCCTTGTTTCAGAAAATTGTCAACTTGTCATACAACTCCAGGCAAGGGAGATTTTTACATGAAAAACAAGTTGATGTATAGGAAGACTGGAGCTAGATCCAATGGTCACGGACAGCTGGTTCTTCCAAAAAGATATAGGACAGACTTAATAAGGAGCCTACATGTGAAACCAGATGGGGACCATGAGAAGATAGGTACCATCATTCAAAAGGTGGCTCACAATTATTATTGGCCCAAAGCAAGATGGGACATTGAGAATTTTGTAGAAAGGTGTAGCATAGCACATGAGGGAACACCCACAAGTGGGAACATGGATCAGGACCTGGACACGCCACGGGGCAAAATTAGGCCTGATAATAAAAAGAAAAATAGATTTGATAAAGTGGACCAAATGGAATGGGAAGCCCCTTTTCACGGACAAGCTTCACTTAACTGTTTTACAATGGCCACTATGCGGAGAGTGCAAAAAGATGTCTTACCCCAGGATAAGCCGAAAATCCCTCAATCGGACTTAAACAAACTGGAGGAAGAGGATGTAGAGAGGAAATCTCTCATCAAGAATTTTAAGTGGGGAGAAAGCCCCAAAAGAAAAATTGGTAGCGGTCGTTTTGTGAATGATAATTCTGGGAGGAAAAATCATCACTATAAAGCTTCGAGTGGAAGAGACCATACCGGTGCATGGACAAATAGGTCCACACAATTAAAGGTCCATATGTAGCTTTGTTAAGAACGTGGACTGATGAAAAGGCAGAGGAAAACATTACATCTTCATACCAATATGTGAATGAGCTGACCACTCGGTTAAAAACTGGCTGGAAACTTGCCAATGAAAATTTGAAACAAGCCAGGAAGAAACATGCTGCCTATTATAACAGGAAGGCGAAAGACAGAAATTTGGCTGTGGGAGAGAAAGTACTGCTTCTTTTGCCCGGGAGTCAGAATAAGTTACAAATTGGATGGCAGGGTCCATATACAGTTCTAGAGAAGGTGTCTAGAACAAATTATAAGATAGATAAGAAGGGGAAAGAAAAAATCTATCATGTGAATCTCCTGAAGAAATATTTGGAAAGAGAACATCAGGAAGAGACACACTTGTTGACCTTGTCCATCGCCATGGAGATGAAAAAGGAACCACTTTCATCATTTGAATATCCATTACACCCCTGTGAGACAGCAGCACAGGTGAAAATCAGTACACATTTAACGAAAACTCAGAAAGAGAGAGTGCAACAGGTTCTAAATAATCATGCAGAGGTGTTAACAGACCGACCAGGGCATACAAACCTATTGGAATATGATATGAAACTAATAGACTCCACACCTGTCTGTATGAAACCATATTCGATTCCGTTTGCTAAGGAGAAAGCTTTGAAGGAAGAGATAGACTATCTGTTGAAGGAAGGAATTATTTCGCACAGTGAGTCTTCGTATAGTTCCGGTGTTGTACTCTTAAGGAAGCCCTCTGGAGAACATAGACTCTGTATAGATTACAGGAGACTGAATGCTATTACAGAAGGACAGGTGGATCCATTGCCGGATACAAATCAGCTGTTTGCCAGACTAAATAAAGCTAAATATTTCTCAAAAGTGGATCTGAGTAAAGGATACTATCAGATTCCAGTAAAGCCTGAGGTTAGACCATACCTAGCTTTTAGTACCTCAGAAGGACACTATGAGTTTAATAGATTGCCATTTGGATTGAAGAATGCGCCTAGTGTCTTCTCTAGAATGATGAGAAAATTATTGGATCCTCTGAATAATCCCTGTATAACAAATTTTATGGATGATATCCTTATAGCAACAGAAACATTTGAGGAACACATTGACTCTCTGAACATGCTGTTTGATCGACTTAGGGAGGCAAATTTAACAGCCCGACCAACCAAATGTTGCGTTGGATGTAAAGAATTGGAATTTTTGGGACACACAGTTTATCAGGGAAACATGACCCCTGACCCAAAGAATTTAGAGAAACTACAGAAAGCCCCGAGACCACAAACCAAGAAGGACGTGAGATCCTTTGTCTCATTATGTGGTTTCTACCAGAAGTATATCAAAAACTTTAATTCCATATGTGCACCGTTAACTGAATTGACACGTAAAGGACATCCAGATCGCATTACATGGACACCACAATGTGAAATGACTTACCAAGAATTGAAGGAAAAGCTCACAAGTAAACCCATTTTGAAATTACCTGACTTAAGTCAAGAATTCATAGTAAGGACGGATGCAAGTAATATTGGGTTAGGTGCAACTTTACTACAGAAATCAGATGCATTGGATGGGGAATTAAGCCCAGTGGCATATGCTAGCAGAAAGTTGAATAAAGCTGAAATCAACTACTCAACTAGCGAAAAAGAATGTCTTGCAGTAATATGGGCAATAAAGAAATTCAATATTTATCTATATGGGAAGGCATTTAAGTTGCAAACAGACCACAAACCTTTATCGTTTTTAGCACAGGCTAAGCATGAGAACTCTAGGTTACTCCGATGGTCTTTGCTTCTGGCTCCATATAATTTTAGCATTGAGTATATATCTGGAAAAACCAATTTGGGAGCGGATTTTTTAAGCCGCCATCCGTGTGATGAGAATCACCGTAAACCCCAGAAATAATAATAAATTTCTCTATGTGTATATAGAATAAAGGACTGACATATAATGTCTGTTTTAAGAGGGGAGGTGTCATGAAATATTCTAATCCACATATATAAATTATTAGGTAAATATGAAGCCTAACAAATAAAATTAATAAAGAGAAGAGCAATGGTAAAATAACAGTGCTGTCACAAAGAATGTACTCGAAATCCCCCTTGTTTTCTGCTTCGTCTGCAAATTGTAACGCTTTCACGTTGATATAAAAGCTTACTGTATTATTACCCGCCTTCTTCAATGAAACGTGTGCTGTATTTCTAAGAAAAACATTGAGACGTACTGCGTAATGACCTAAATTAATCCTAACATTAATTATATTACGTTACCAAAACGAACGAACAGATGGACAAAAGGATAGAGAGAGGGGAGGGCTGAAAATCAGGAACGCATGCAACACGCGTCGCGCGATACACAAATGCTGCCATCACGCGTGTAAGTCTACATGCACTAATTTTTTTCAGACGGACAGTGATAAAATACACTACCCTTTCCCAGAGTTAGGTTTATAAATCATAAAAAACTCTTATTAGAAAAGATAACATTAGATGGGTTTACGGTTGAAAACATAACAGTACCCAGACAGCACATCTTCGAAACAGGAGGTAGAAGAAATTGCATATTTTGAACGCAGCCACGTAGCTCCTTTAAATTAGTATTTTTGGGTTCCTTAGGGCTTGCTGACAAATAATATGTAAAACGTTACGCAAATAGTCCAGGAATTAATAAATTATACCCAAAATAAAATATTGGGGGTGCCTGACAGCATAAAATCATTTCTGCTCATAAGATTTTTTTTTAACGTGTTTGAAAAAAATTTACGTTACAGAAATAGCCTACCATGTAAACTCCAAATTGATTGGAGCGCAACAAATGAAAGCCTAACCACGATTGGTCGGGCTATAAATACTATCTTGGTTGTTAGGGGAGACGGGAAAGGTAACATTTTTTCAAACACTTGTCGAAACGGGGCTCATTGGTCAGACTCGCTGATATACACACTTGGGAGCGTTAGTTCGAAACCACTTGTTTAAATAAGCTTGATAAAGCATCAGTGCGTTGAAGCCAGCTTATATTTGGCTAAATAAAAGCCTGGAAGATAAGCAGATGGAAATTTGTGCCAGTTTGTGCCAGAATTCATTGCTAATCAACGTATCTGTGTTTATTCGTATGAATTGTGGTAAGCTTGAACCATTCAATATCTTTTAATGAAAATTGAATGTGAATTGTTGATTTATGCCTGTATATATATGTGTAGTTCAGTGGCAAACGTGAGGTAAAGCCTAAAATGCTCCAGCCTGAACAGAGGGTGTCGGAGAGAAGTAAAACGGCATGGAATGGCCAAACAGTACACTGACACCTGGATGATTGACTAGAAAGAAATAATGCTGGAAGTGCAGAGGCGTAGTAACCATTAAGAAGGGTAATACTGGAATAAAGTATTTCAAATGAAGCTGACTGTTGGCCTAACGCTCTGAACGCAATGTTTGTGCTGTATTGTGATCAGTGTAAAAAGAGAATATAAATTAGTTATGAAGTAGAAGGTACATCCTTCTTGATTTCAGGGACAGTGGTCTTGATGGTACTGAGCAGCACCTGGTCAGAGCTTTGCTGAATCCAGAGTCGGACAGCATACTCCTTGGTCTTTTTAGCTATCAGTGAGGTGTCTCCTGAGCCCAGAGGAGAATTCGAGCAGAGGAGTCCTTTCCTGCCGCCATCACGCAAGATAAGCAGAGTTGGCCAGCTGAGCTCAACATTATGTCCCCTCATCTTGAAATGACTTTATAAAAATAACATTAAGAGGGGAATTTACTTGTCTTAAAATCAGGAACTGTGAACATCTCCAATACTAGTCCCTAAAGACAAACTATTGAAGTCATGATGACAAATACCAACAGAGCTTGAACAAAACAAAACCAGTATTACCTCATTTTACTACTACACAACTGACACACATAGAACATTTGTAATAATATATGTCACTACAATATTCATATTAAATACATTCTGTACATAACTTGTAATTTAAATTGATTGTGATTCCTGGTTCCCTTGTAGTTGAATCAGGACACATATTCATTCATGCCAGTAATGAATACATATTGTTATTTGAAAGTTTATCAGTGACTCTTTTAAGATATCTTTGTAGAGTGTTATATGTATGTGAGTGTCACAGTGTTGTCAAGAGTAGTGGATTAAATTAAATTGTTTATCTGTCTGTTGTTGTGACTTACACTTCACCATACACATACCCTAGACACATAACGTAGCATCACACTATTCCAGAATAATTCTGACTGAGATATATAGATATGTGGTAGCAAGTACGGTTATCTATAATACACTACTCTTAATAGATATAGATACCTTCACAGCTGATCTCAGTCAGTACACTAAGTTCCCTATAAGTATTTATAACTTTCCACTTCACCACACGGCCTCGCATGGAATATATTCTGAGCCAGTTGCTTTTCCATCTATTAAGCTTGATGATTTTTATTAATTATTCCTTAATTGGACTGGACACCCCCTACATGAGAACGTAGCTGACATTAAAGGAGCAAGAATAAAGAGGGGGATGTCATGTATGGCACAAGCAGAGGCGACGATTGGTCAGGTTACCAGGGTTGAAAATATATCCAAAGAGGAAGAGTGGAGTAAGCCAGGGGGAGAACTGGATAAACTACCAGTAGGTCATCATTAGCCTTGGCAGAGAGTGCAGAGCTTGGGGCAATGGAAAAGCAGAGCAGCAGATTAATCAGCTGATAAGTGATCATGCTGGGGATGATGACGCCATTGTGTACACTGATGGGTCTGTAGTGCGTGGTGAGAAATCAGGATGGGTCTTCTCTGCGAGAATAAAGGGCAGGGTCGTTGCTGAACAGAGTAGAGCCTACATGACAACAAGCTCCAGCCTGAGAATGGAGGCAGAGGCAGTTACTGCAGCACTGAGGTGCCAGGGCAGTTCTATTGTCAAACTCTTAGGCCATGCTTCGGAAAGGTCAGAACGGATGGCTGCGGCAGAAATGGAAAACATCAATAGAATCCTCAAGTCTTCAAGAACTGGTATGGATCTACTGTCCTGGTCATGCAAGGGTACGTGGCAATGAGAGAGCTGACATACTAGCCTCAAGAGCACCCATAGTGGGGACACAAAGGATATGGATAAGGGAGATATACTAAGGGCAATTAATGATCGCCTGCTAGATAATGACACTGCAATGAATGAATCAACAAGGCTGAGACCCTTGATGGGTTATAATTAGGATATATAGTGTAATAAATTCAAGATAATACAATTTGGTTCCCAATATCTAAATATAGTATCGTCTTCCCCCCCCCCCCCCTCTTTCCACTCAGTCCAAATATAGTAAATCAACACTAAAATAGTGGGAATGAATGTATACACATACCATCCACTTTCCAAAACAAACAAACAATTAAAATAAACAACAAACACAAAAAAAGTAATATCTCTCGTAACTGCCGTGTTGCTAACAAGGTAAAAACGGGTAAGAAATCCCGAGTGTCCAGGATGACACCCAATCCATCAATTATCTGCCATTATTCATACGAGCACCACACCAGACTAACCCTTATCCTCACACCATCATTGATCCTTATATATATATTAATTTTGGGTCTATATACTGTTTTACTATATTGTGCAATTCTCTAGGTCTATCTATTCTCAACACCTGATGCACAGTTGTGGATGAATTGCGTGTTTTTTTTTTTTAAATTAATGAAGAAAAATATCCCGTTCAACCTCTGATGGGTTATAATTAGGATATATATTGTTTTCAATTCCAAATAATATGAACAACTGCCGATATGAGAAAGTGGCATCACATTTGTCAAATCATTGTAAATAAACTCTGAACAAGAATAATATTAAAGTGGAGGGGTGTAAAGGCCTGGTGGTTCTAGTTATATAACGGACTTTAACAGATATTTAATTGACTTTCATCTGTTAAAAGTCATATGCATTGTAAGAACAGCATCAGACCTTCACATTCCCATCCACTATATATTAACATTTGTTCGTGTTAAAAATTGTTTGACTATATTATGTAAGTATATGAGGAGAACTGCCGTAAGACGGGGTAAAACAGTTGAAAAAAAAAAAAAACACACACCCACACAAATAGTAGTACGTCTTACAAGGAGAAGGACAAGAAAAACCTACGTTGCGACCACAAGGCCTTCGTCAGGGACAGACAAACAAGAGACAGGAGTGGCAGCCATCTTGCTTCACATGTGACTGGACTTAATATTAAGGGAGTTTTTTTTCTCTTATTTTTATAGTTTCATGTTCTCTACTTAATTCTCATTTTCTTTCCCTCCTGTCTCTTGTTTGTCTGTCCCTGACGAAGGCCTTGTGGCCGCAACGTAGGTTTTTCTTGTCCTTCTCCTTGTAAGACGTATTACTATTTGTGTGGGTGTGTGTGTTTTTTTTTTTTTTTTTTCAACTGACTATATTATGCAGTTCCCTAGGTCTGTCTATTCTCAACACCTCTTCTATATTTATAGGTAAGTTGGATGCTTGCAAATAATCTAATATTGGTATTCTCATTTGTTCATACCTCTTACATTTTAAGAAGAAATGTTCTATACTATTGTCTTGAAGACATCCTGCACAGTAAAGTTCTTCTATTCTGAAATTGCCTTTTCCCATCTGTAGTCTGAGAAGTTTCTTATTACTGAGAATTTTCAATTCCCTAGATATCTGACATTTTCTTGTTGGAGCCTTGAACATCTTATATGCATGCCTTCCCTTCAGATTTTTATCCCGCTCTGCTTTCCCTTCATCTGTTATTAAATCTTTAATTAAGCTCTTAATCTCTGATTTACTCGTCCCTACATTTATTAGATTTTTATCTGTAAATAATCTTATATTGGTTTTCCCTGTTCTTTATACTTCCTACATTTTAGTAGGCAATGCTCCATATTTTTTTTTTCTAGCCTTGGACCCATCCGTGTATAATATAATGCTGTCCATTGTTGAATATGTTTCCTGGTGGTATCAGTAGTTTTGTTCCTCTGTCAGCTGCTTATTTAGTATCTCTGCCAAGTGGTCGTTAGTCAACAGCAGCTGAAAAACAATGATCACGTGATAAAGGAAAATATGGCGGATAAACAAGAAGGGACTGAAATCCTTGTCAGGAAAAAAGAAGACCGAAATGGAGAATATTCGGAGGCCATAGCACCAAAGTTTGAAGAAGGACAGGTATTCAATGCTCAGGTTACATAGAGATAATTTGAACGCGTTTATTTGTGTTATCTACTGTAGACGTCACGTAATAGTTTCGCAAGCCGGCATCTGAGTGGTTAGGCCTATTGATTCGGCTTTTGTTTGTTTTGTTTTCCCGATTATTATCTTTGATCATTGCTTGTGGGATGTGGCGCATTTGCCAGATTCAGATTGTTCCATTATTTGTTAAGAGATAGATATTTTATAAAATGATTTCCATCGTTGCTGTCATCATCATCTCAACCCGTAACCCGTCATGGGTCGTAGGGGTGCCATGGTGGAAGCATCAGCAGACAGGGTCCTCCACTGCTCTCTATCCTCAGCAATGCGTACAAGTGTGGAAAAATCGACGCTGTATTAGTTTTATATGTGAATTCTGAAACAAATAGTGAATTCTGTGTATTCTGCTCCATTTAAACACTCCATTTAATTTGATTTTACACAGAATAAAAATATCCAGCGAGAACAAGGATAAACACGATTTTAGAACAAAGGAAAACAAAAACACACATAAGCATCAACACAATTTGACACGCTTAGTTTACTCTGTTTGTAATAATTGGAAAGGAGAAATGAAACCATGTTCAGGTAAGCTCTATCATCAATTGAAAATATTATCGTGAAAGATAGACATTATATAAGCCTAAGGGTCTTCCACATATGACGTCACACAATTTTTACCCCCCCCGTGTTTTTTGTTTTGTTTTCTGATACTGAAAAGAAAGAATATAATCCAGTGTAAACTAGTTAAATATTGCAGACAAAATAACAATCTTTATAGTTAATCAGGCTTTTACAATAACTGCATTGCTTGTCAAATGTTGCTAAATTTATTTAAAACATCGCTCATTTTGGCTTAATTTTATTTTATACAATAAAAAATAAATTAAATGTAGGCCCTAAAGTTAACACATCAATAACTTAAATTCGGTAATTTCCTATTTCTCGTACCTTTTTGCTACGCAGTGAATATGTGTAGTTATGTGTTTTTTCGTAGCACTTAGGGTTAGAATTAGGGTTAGGATTAGCGTTAGGATTAGGGTTTGGGTTAGGGTTAGTGTTAACCCTAATCCTAATCCTGACCCTAAGTGCTATGAAACAACACTTAACTACACATATTTGCTGCGGAGCAAAAAGGTACGAGAAATAGGAAATTACCTTTAATTCTTACGTACATTAAAGTAATAAAATAATGTTAAGCTTGAAAAAAAATCACGGGTTAAAAAGTTATGAAGTTGTTATCAATGAATGATTTCTCTTTGTAATCCCACTGCAAAGTAAGATGCTCCTCCTTTGAACCAACTAGAAATCCACTTGCTTCCAGATCTGTATCATTTTAAAAAGAAAGTATAATGAAAAACAATTTTAAACAGTTAAAGGTTAAAACAATTATCCAAAATTTCAGCTAAGATTATTAAGTCATCAACGAGGGAGTTGTTAACTTTTATGGACAGAAATAGCCTATGAGAATGGAGGTTACAGAATCTATTTTGTTCTGACATCATTTGTGAAAGAAGCGAGCCTCACTCTTATTTTGTATGTGTGACGTCACATTTAAAAAAAAAAAACCCCTGTCATCACACTTTATCACAAAATGTTATACTCCCCTCCCACTGACTGCATGATGTCATATGTGAACAACCCCATATTCTAATTATAACCCATCAGAGGTTGAACAGGATATTGTTTGTCATAAATAAAACAAAAATGTAATTGCCTTTGGAAAAACCCACATACAATGGTTCATGGTCTGGTTTGTTACTCCAAGTCAGGCCAGTTCACTACCTTGGAAATAAAGTAAAATGTTTATGAAGTGAACTAATTGGAACCAGAGTGGGTCAGGTTTTCGATTTGAATAGAAATGAAGAATATTAGACATGTCAGCAAACTGCAGATCAATATGTTATTTGTATGGCTAGCATTTATTAAAAACATTCCCGCTACAGCTAACTTTAACCATAACCCAAACTCTGAGCAGGCCATACTTTAAATAAAAGCAAGGACAAAATAGCAATTTATGAAGTCATCATTCATGTGCTTGCATTCAGCTAGACTCTTACATCCCTTACACTTTGGACATTCACGATGATTCATAATGAAACCCTTGCTGATATTTTAATTTAAGCACTACTGCCAATGTATCAATAGCTGTTTGGAAGCCATACAAAACTCTGTCTACTATTCTTCATTTCAGCCTCCAATTTGTTCTGATTTTTTAACTTATCAACACTACTGTTCTTGACACTAAAGAAAGAGTTAATAATAGAAAAGCAAGCTGTACGTACGATTTTTATTCATAGGTAGCATAACATATAGAACTTTCAATCACAGTAACACTGATGTATCGTTAACAGCATTTTACTTCGCCCTCCTTATGGAGCATGGAGCTACCACTGTAGCTGGATCACTTGCAGGAAGCCTGCACCAAGCATTCATATGCTCCTGCAGCAGTAGTTTCTGTGGCAGTCTGTTTTACATGGTGAAGTTGCCAGCCCCCATGCTCAACCTCGTATTAGTCTCCTTGTACAACATGCCTGAGGGTGCAGTAGTCCTATTCTTTCTGTCTCTTCTGAGACCCCCTGAGAATTAAAAGAATAATATGAATTAATCAGGTATGATAACTTGATTTTTACACTTTCAGAAATCACGATGTTCCAAGTTTCTATAAACCATAACTAGAAAACCTGGGCAAAGCCAGGTACTTAAAGCTAGTAAATTATAAAACATATATAATCAGTACCCTTCAGCTTGTCAAATCTCTGAAAGGAGCAGCATTGGACAAATGCACTCATAGTAATCAAACCCATTGTGTCTATAAATCAGAAAGAAGGAAACTTAACCAGCATTGGCTTACTTACTTATTTACTTACTCGTTCCTCTTCTACCGTTAGGTGTAGAGGTTTAGAAGAGAGAGTGCCATACTATCTTATCGGCTGTCTTCCTCCTGGCCTGGTTCCATTCTAGCCCTCGGTCCTTCAGAGATTGTCTAATGTTGTTCTACCAGCGGACCCTGGGTCGTCTTGGAGGTCTGGATCCCTGGCTCTTAGCCTCCCATACCTGCCATGGCAGCTGATCTTCTCCCATTCTGCAGACATGGCCAAACCATCATAGTTGGACCAGCATTGGCACAGAGGTGTAACCAGCACAATAGAATTGTAATTTGTCAAGTTGGCATGAAGCTGCCAATACTGTATCATAACAAAGTCACTAAAAATATGAGTTGTTGCAATCAGTGGTCTGAATTTGTAATTGTGACTCAAAAGTTTGAAATATTGGATTTTCATTTCTGACTTAATGTTCATAAAGACATTTTCATGCTTCAGATATTGGAAATCTTGTATCTTACAGACCAACCAGTGACCTAAAATCAGGATTGAGGGTTGTTAGTATTGTTTTTTTCACAAGGGGGTACTGAGCCAAAAAGAACTGAGAACCACTTGCCATAGGTACAAAACACTGATGAAGTGCATTGTGAAATAATTTCAAAATGTGATCTGAAATCAATCTCAAATAGTTATAATACTATGTGTTTAGAATGATTCAAGTATACTGCTGTTTTATCAGTACTGTCAAAAAATTTCAGTTGTCCTATTTGGGATCTGATGTAGAGACATTGCCACAGCACCTAGTACAAGATTATTGTAACATAACATCACAGCTAGACCTGAGTTTCAACAAACTGAAGTAAGTTCCATTTTTAGTCGCATGACCTGGAGTGTTTGCTCAGCAAATATGGACCACAGACTGTCAGATTAAAACCTTAGTGTATACATTGTCTTTGATTTGGGGTAGAGAATGGAGAGAAAGAGAGAGATAAAGTATATGTGTGTGACAGAGAGAGAGCAAAAAAGAAAGGTTTTGATACCTGCAGTAATTTAACATCGGTCGTAAAGGGTTTTTAATGAAAATTTATAGGGCCTGGTAATAGGAGGGATAAACATGTATGTGTATTATCAATGACCTTGTCACTCCTTATGGAGCATGGAGCCACCATTGTAGCTAGTGCCCTTGCAGGAAGCCTACACCAAAACATTTATACACTCTTACAGTGGTGGTTTCTTAACTCAAATGTCAAGTCAGTCTTGCTGTATGGCCTTCAATGAAGGCAAGACTAGATGATCTGGCATTGGGACATCTAAAACGTAGCAGCTTTGTGCATCGGGGAAAAAGACGGCATCAAGAAGACCTATCCATGAAGACAACACCACTGAAGCCCACCCTATACCCTGTACCATGGGAACAGGCCAGCAGTGCCCTCCAAATTAATACATCAGTCAGTGGTCTCACAAGTGGATATGAGTATAATGATCTGCAAAAACGAACTGCTACATTGAGTATGATCCAAGAAAGCTATCCCGATCAATCATGGATACATGCCTATACAGATGGATCAGCAACAAATGCTGTTAGGAATGGAGGTGCCGGTATCTTTATCTCATATCCTGACAACCACCATGAGACTAGGCACATTCCCACTGGTAAATTCTGTTCCAACTATACAGCTGAGGTTCAAGCTCTAGAGCAAGCTGCAGATATGATTTATAACACCAACTCTGACTGCCACCAGGTAGTCATCCTCACAGATGTCTGTCCTGCAAGCTCTCAAGGGTGGTAAACTCCCACATCTGAGAAATGAACTAAACAAGGTAGCTGTCAAAAAGAGAACCATACTTCAGTGGGTACCATCTCATTGTGGTGTACCCGGAAATGAAAAGGCAGATAAACTTGCAAAAAAGGGAGGAGAATGTGAACAAGAAGATAATGAAATCACATACACTGAGAAAAAGAGAGCTATCCAGACTATCAGAAGAGAACAGAATCAACCCAACGACAACTACCACACTCTTGACCGGCAGGGACAGATAACCATTTTTCGCCTCAGGACAGGGCATAACAAACTGAATAAACACATGCACAAGCTACGATTGTCTGCTTCACCACTGTGCACATGTGGATTAAATGAACAAACTGCTGAGCATGTTCTACAGGATTGTCCTCTGTATGACCAGTTAAGAAAGATATACTGGCCCAATGACTCAACACTAAACTCAAAGCTATATGGTGCTAAAGAGGAACTTCAAACAACAGTCGAATTCATCATGAGAACTCGTCTGACGGTGTAAACATCAAAGATGCGATCGCAAGAAGAAGAAGAAGACGGCAGATGTGGAACAGAAATCAAGAAGAGACCAAAGTTATGTCCAACAAAATGAGACAAATACTAACATCTAAACAAATAACTTATACATTAAAACTGAGAGTCATTTAGTGTTATATACTCACTTCAATACTGTGGTGTAGAAACAGGGACAATAAAGAAGCAGTTAGAAGAAAGAGTTGAGGCACTCAAGATGTGGATAAATAGAAGAATTGGGCACAACTCATGGAAGGAGAAGAGTACAAATAAAGAGATCCCAGAAAAGATTGGAATGAAAAGAGAATTGATGAAGGAGATTAAAGTTAGACAGCTGAAATATTTTGGCCATATAAAAAGGCATAACACCTGACACTGAAGACCATAACAGAAGGGAGAGTTGAAGGCAAATGTGCAAGAGGAAGACAGCGCTATAAGTGGGAAGATAACATCAAGAGATGGACAGGAAAGAGTCTATCAGAGTGCACCATCCAGACGAGACAAGATGTTGGAGATTCATTGCAGCTGACCTTTGATGTGGAGATAGGAGTTGATGATGATGGTATTAAGCTGATTTATTATTACCCACGCTCTTAAAACACTATGTACTTTACGGTACTGTATAAAATATTCTAAAATCATCACATCTCTTTTATGCCTTGTTTTTTTTTTACACATAAAGTACTTTTTTTGTTTGGGAGAATGTTGTCTAGGATCTTATCTAGAATTCTAACTGAGGTAGTACCATATTAAGCTCTCAGTCTGTACTTCACAGAGATTAGAGTGTAACTATCTTTAGCAGCTGGATTTGACCCAATTGCGTAGTCATTGGTCTATAACAAAGTGCATTTTCAGGAAGTAACTGCTTTTAAGGCATGCAGATTGACATTGCTGCATCTAGTTAACTCTTTTTTTCCCCAATGTGGAAAGGGTTGTTGTTGACTGAATTTTTTGTTTTGTATTTTGTTAGTTTATATTTCAGGAGCACCATCCCTGAAATTTATGTTTGTATCTGTTTTTGTCTTATGAGTACTGACTTTCTATGAGGTGAGTAGCTGTAGTTGGTATTCTTCTTCCTTCAATCTTTGCTTTTCAGCTCCACATAGAGCATAGGTCTCTGAGTTATCAAAACCACAGTCTTGATCAGGCAACTCTTGCTGTTTCTATATTTTCTGTACCCACATTATGTCTCTGTTCAGTTCTCTTCTCATTGTATTCTTGGGCTTTCCTGTATTTCTTCAACCCCTGGATTCCAGAACAGAGGCTACCTTGTGATGCTAATTGTTGCCGTCTTCAGTTTTTGGTTTATCCACATTCTGCATGTTTTTCTCACCTTTTTGTCCACTGGTATTTGTCTAGCTCTTTGATATCATTTTAATCTAGAAAAAAAAAAGATTGAAAACCCAGGAGATTAGAAAGTCAGGTCAAGTAAAAGTTATTATTTAATCCTTCTTTTCTATGCAAGTACCAGATGGATATGAGTGCCAGGTCATTTAATCTTTTATCCCTTTGTTCAGCTTAAGCACTCATGTATGAAAGTTTTTAACTTCACGGAGGTTGTTTTTATTGTCATCCATGTTTTAAAGCCAAACAAAAGGTCCGTTTTAACATTTGAGTGGAAAATTCTTATCTTTCTGTTAGATTTTATCTTCTTTGATTTACATGTATTTCCCAGTGCAGTAAAAACACCTATTGTCTTTGTATCCTTATTTTAATGTAATTGTCCATTTGTTGCTATGAATATATGTAAGAGAAGTTAATTTTGAAAAGAGTTAAGGAAACAGTTTTGCTTAATATAACTAAACTACCAAATTAAACCTCATTTAAAGCAGTGCAGTTTTGTTTCAGAGAGGAAGGGGACACGGTCTGATCTTTTCAAAGGAATTAAAAACCAATTTTTGTTTCAGATCTCTACGAGGATTAGAACATTTTAAATTTCTCAAGGAGCTGGTACTTGATAACAATGAACTTGGGGACAGCATTGTTTTTCCACAACTCCGAGATTTGCATACACTGACACTAAACAAAAACAGAGTAAGTTTTTTAGGGTATGGTAATGTCAGTGTTAAACAAAAACAATAACCTAGAAGTTACAGACTTTCATTAACCCTTCCCAGATTATCAGGAATACCTTTAATGACTCTGCTGGATTCCCGGTAAATTGGGAATGGACAACATCCATGTAAAAACTGGAGTCCAAACTAAAAATATGTATTCCTGAGATTTACCGAAAGTGTTCATCTTTAAATGTCCCTAATTTACATTATTCTTTATGTCCCTCTGAAGGTCAGTCCATCTATTGTATTAGGTAAAGGTAAAGGATTCCGTTACACGCCCATTGAGGCATATTGGGAATATGGTGTTAGGCCCATATGTTAATGACCATCGGCACAGTAGGGGTGATGTGGTCAGCATAACACCGGCCGCTTTAACCTTCCCAGAGTTGCTCTGGTACCCAATTCATGAGGCTGGGTCGACCCCAGAGAAGTTTGCGGTCTAATTAATCCCACCTCAACTGGGGATCGAACCAAGAACAACCGAGCTAGGAAGCCTGTGCACCAACCACTGCGTTACCTATCTTTTGCATTAGTTGTTGGTTATTTTTCTTGTGTAGTATGTGACATATTCATCATCATCATCATCTGCCTCAAGGTTTGTTGTTTACTTATGTTTGCCTTCAGGTCCTTTCTGATACATCTATTTTCTTATTAAAAACAAAACAAATATCAAGTTTTAACTTTTCAATACATGGTGAAAGAACATAAAGACAACTTCATCCAGACTTTTTGATTTGCAAATATTAGAATTCTGCACTTTCCCTGTGTCATTCTACACACCAGGGGACACACTGATGTGGGACATAAATATTCAATAGTTCAGGTTATAGAAGTCAGCCAGCTTTGTAATAGTGTTTGTTATCACAGTCCACAGATAAGATAGCCAGCATTTGTAATAGTTTTTGTTATCACAGTTCACAGATAAGATAGCCAAAATTTGTAATAGTGTTTGTTATCACAGTCCACAGATAAGATAGCCAGCATTTGTAATAGTTTTTGCTATATTAGTCCATAGATTTGAATATCCAAAATGTGTAATAGATTTTGTTATATTAGTTCACAGATTTGGATAACCAGCATTTGTAATAATTTTTGCTATCTTAATTCACAGATTTGGATAGCCAGTATTTGTAATAGTTCTTACTATCCTAGTTCACAGATTTGGATAGCCTCTTGAACCAGTTAGTAGGGAAATGTCCCAACTTGAGTTATCTCAGCCTCCTTGGCAATGAGGCTTGTCCTAATCAGTTGTCTTCTTCAGACAAGGATGATGAAGATTATCAGAGATACAGGTAATTTGTGAGAGGGAGTGGGAGGTAGAGAGTGAGTATGGTTCAGGTAGGAAAATTAAATAATTGGCGCATAAAAAAGATTTAGTAAGTTTTTTGTTTTGTTTTGAAGAAGAAGATTGAGAGAGCTTTGGAAGAAGTCATGGATCGGGGATGTACATTGAAGGAGACACTGAACATGTGAATATGAAGTAGGTTGAGTATTATTTCACTGTCAGTGAATATTTCAGAAGGAGGTAGAGATAGTTATTTGTCATAGAAGATGATTGATAAATGGTAGAAAAAGAATTGAGAATTTTATAGCTTACAGAAAGAGATAATAAATCACAGCTACCAGACACATAAGATTAAGGAAGCCATTACTCATAGAAAAGGCATGTAAGGGTTATAATTCACAAAAAGAGATATATATATATATATATATATATATATATATATATATATATATATATATATATATATATATATATATATATATATATATATATATATTATCAAGTAATTGTGCCCAGTGTAGTTCCCTGGAGTCTCTGAAAAGACAAATAATAGGACTACTACATCACCAAGCATGTCATACAAGGAGACTAATATGATGGCAGTCTCATCGTATAAAACAAATTGCCACAGAAACTGCTACAAGAGCTTGTGAATGCTTGGTGCAGGCTTCCTGAAGGGGAGTAGCTGCAGTGGTGACTATATGCTCTATAAAGAGAGCAAAGGCGATTAATGATGATGATGAATCAATCTTAAATGTAAATTTGCATGAACAAATGCTTCCCTTGTTGTTTTGAATGCTATCCTTACTTGCTTTAACATGGATACCTCAGAGGTCTAGTGCCTTAGGGAGTGGGAGTTATGATGATGAAGTAGTACCACAGGTAGACACAAGAAGCAGCATATCATGACGCTAATGCAAAATTCTAAGCTAAAACAAGGAAGTACTGCCTGTAATTTTTGCATAATTATGTACTACGTTTATTATAACTGATTGCCAAATGTGCGTATATTATTAAGTGATTATTTAATGATGTTTTTGACTTCATTATAACATTGTTTCTAGCATCGATAAGGACATAGTTTTGCTCAGACCGGATATTCATATAGCATGAAAAATGCTTATGTACAGGGTGTCCTAAAAGTTACTGTGCAGTAAAGTATCTCGTACAACGTTGCAGTACCACGCAGCAGTTTCTTCTACAGCAAATGTTGGAAATGTCCACCATGGCCCTCAAGACATGTCTGAACCCGCTTCTTCATATTGTCGAAGACCTTCTGCTGGGTTGTCAGTGGGATCTGTTGAATGTGGGTGGTGATTGCTACCTTCAGCTCATCCACCGTGTGCGGATTGTTCTCATAGACCTTTCCTTTCAGTGGACTGCTGTTCAACAAAGCTTTACTCCGACTGCTGCTACGCACTGGTGCTTGGGCGACAGCCAACACTGCCAAGCCTAGGGAAGAACAGACAACTCTCATATAAAAAAAAAAACATTGCTCTCGTCTGTTGTCAAGGTCATACCTAGGGTAGAACGGACAACTCTCACATCAAAACCGCTACTCTAGTCTGCCGTATATTCAAGTGCACAGTAACTTTTCAGACACCATGTAGTTTCCCCGAGGTTTATGAGGAGGAAAAGAAAGAAAAGGACTACTGCTCCATCATGCATGTCATACAAGGTAACCAATATGAGGTTGGGAGCCGCGGTAGTGGTTAGTGCACTGGCTTCCTAGCTCGGTGGTCCATGGTTCGATCCCCAGTTGAGGTGGGATTTTTTTTTAGACCGCAAACGGCTCCGTGCTTGACCCAGCCTCGTGAATTGAGTACCAGTGTAACTCTGGGAAGGTTAAGGCGGCCGGCATGATCTGACCACATCACCCGTAGTATGCCGATGGTCAAGAAAATATGGGCCTAACACCATATTCCAAATATGCCTCAATGGGTGTATAACGGGATCCTTTCCCCTAAATATGAGGCTGTAAATAGGGTCTGGAAACCTGTTGATGAAACACATACTGGTATAGAAATCATTTCTGCCTTAGAACCAGCTGCAGTGATTGTGGCATTCTCTATAAGGAGAAACAAATAGGAAATGAAATGAGCAAGGCTTAGTGATCAGGTCCTGGAATGTCCTAATGGAGAAAATATTCATAAGTTTAGAAGAGACCATTACTTTGCATGAAAATTTTCGGTCTACGTTCTTCCAAACTAAATTTGATGATATCTCATTAGTAATTAGAAGCTAATTGGAACCTTCATAACTCTGCTTGTATCCAGATATTATGTGCTGTACAAACTGCCAGGTCTGAAATTCCTAGACTCCACACCAGTGACATCAGCAGAGGTTGCAGAGGCAAAACGGATTGGGCCTTACATGTTAGTTGTAAGGCCCAAGGATAACGATTTAGAACAGGTAAGTTCTGATGCCCCCCCTGTAGCGCCTTGGAGTCATTGAGGAGGCGAAGAAAGAATAAGGCTACTGGTCCCACATTCATGTCGTAAGAGGTGACTAATATGAACTTGAGAAAGGGGCTGGCACTCTCATTAGGTAAAAGAAATTGCTACAGAAGTCGTCACTGTAAGAGCACATGAATGCTTTGATGCAGGCTTCCTGCAGGGAGACCAGATGCAGTGGTGGCTGTATGCTCCACATAAGGAGTGAGAAGAGAAATGATTGAAACAGATGCCCACTATCAGCAGTCGAAAGATATGCACTATTGATAAAGAGAGGAAGAAAAATTATAATAAGGTGTAGAGTCTGTTTTGTTCACTGTTGAAGTCGTTATGGACTATACTTCATACATGGTGCATGGGTTGTAATAATATGGCACGGTTAAAAACTGTCAATATAGTTGATTTAACTGTTATCAACTTCAGTCGGGCTTATATATGGCCGACACAAATTCAACATATAAAATAAAAGGATGTAGTCTCAAGTACTGACCACAACTGGCAAAAGGATGTAAGTCGAGTCCATTTTCTTGACGAAGACGCAGACAATTTATTACAGACGTTAGTACAAGTTCAAACGTATTATTCATAAGCATGCATCAACAATTGTAGATTACTTCTTTGATATGACAGTTCATATTGTTCTCGTTCTTTCCATTTTCTATTAATCATGAGCTTGATCAACATCTTATAATAAGGACCGACCCCTCAAGGACGGTGACGACCTTCATGGTAATAATTTCTTCTTGGCTTGATTGGAGCCTACACGCCACGACGGGCTTCTGGAGTAATCCATAAAAATGCAATAGTAATCTTGAAAATATTCGGGGTACGTCTGGAACCCACTAGAAATACGACCTGTGGTTCGTATTGAGGTCCAGCCAGATCGAAACACGTCAGAAGGAATGACGAGAAAAAATATTATATAATTAATGTAGACATTTTCGCCCTACCTTGGCCGATACAAGTGTGCTCCATTCCAGAGACTTTGAATACTTTATGAAGGCTTCCCGATATCTGGGCAAGCTTGAACAATAGTTCACACAAAATCCATGATCGACACCAGTCATGGCCATCAGGTCACTCTACCACGTCATTGCTCTCTCGCAACTCTCCCATTCCCGCACCGCGTTGCGCCTTTTTCCCACTAATGTGTTTGACCGTGCGTAAATAATGAATTATATATATACCTACTCAAATGTGCCCCCACATTTAAATTACATGCGCAAAAAGGACGCCACATAAGGGCATTACGGAATCCTCATTTATTACCAGGATGAGGCATACAATAAATAGACAACATAGAAACGCATCTGAAAAGAAAAACAAGGAAGAGAAGTAATCAGATACAGATGAATGAAGGGCTGTCCTGAAGCAAAGAGAGGGTCTTATCACTGAGGAAGTAGTTTGTATAATCTGATAATTCAAGGATTTCCTAGATAACATATCTGTCAGTTATATTAGGACCTTGAAGAAGTACTTTGTATAATCTGATAATTCAGGGATTTCCTAGACAAAATGTCTGTCAGATATTAGGACCTTGTGGTGTAATATAACGGTGGCCGTAAATCAGGCTACCTGAAAAAAGGCCAACTGGAATGCTGACCTCGAGCTCTTCAAGGAGTGAAAAAGGGAAGAGAAATAGCAGAAAGAAGAATTATTTTCAAGAATAAAATGACCTTACCAGGATAGTATGACAAGATCACTAAATGTGGAACTGATGTCAAGAACGAGATAAGTGCTGATGGGACAAGAGATGTGAAGACGACACCGGAGATGGATAGGACACACATTGAGGTGACCTATTGATAGCATCACCAGAAAGTCCTTAGTTATGGAATTCCCAGGGTAAGAGAGATAGAGGGAGACGAAGGAACACGTGGAAAAGAGAACTGGAGACAGACATGAAGGGGTTGTGAAGATGACATAGAAAGACCTTGAGCTGATGGCATGGGACAGCAAGACTTGGCATAAGTTTGTTTAAGGCCTATGCTCCTTGGGGAGCTGAAAGGTGATGATGACCAGATTTAAATGTGATAGATAAGATTTGTGTATTTCTAACTTTGAACAACAAATATTTTTTAAAAATCCAAGTAGGACACAGATGATAATTCATCAGGCAGTTCACCAGGAAGCCAGTTTACACCCTTGCCTACTACTGAAGGGTTAGATCAAACCGACCATCAAGGTAGGCGTTTTGTTGCACATGCTTAACTATGTGTAGTTTATCTTTCCTTTTGTAGAGCATTACGTTTACCATTGTAGTGCTAGAAGAGGCACAGTGCAGTCCTGAATGTTGTTGATTGTTTATTACATTTTATAGTAACATAAATGCCTCATTTAGTTGTTTTTTTTTTTGGGGTGGGGGGTAAGAGGGGTCTCTGAGGAGACAAAGACAAAATATAATTACTGCTCCCTCAGGCAGGTCTTAAAAGGTCTACGTATATGAAGTTGTACGTGAGGCAGGCAACCTCATCATGTTAAAAAAATTGCTATAGAAACCACCTCTGCAAGAGTGTGTGCTGTGGTAATGGCTTCCTCTACGGGGCCATTCGCAGTGATGGCTCTGTGCACTATAAGGAGCAAAGAAGGAGATGATGATTTATGTCACAAATAGTTGTTTATTGACCTGTTTTTAACATTCATTATTTCAGGGCATTTATTTGTGATCTTTTTGTCAATGACATTCAAAGCAGTAGCACCAGAAGTCACATCTTGTTAGTCCTCATTCACTGCCTATGAAGTCTGTAGGATGTTCAACACATATGCAAACAAAAGTTTAATGTTAGGTATAGTCTAAAATAAATAGTTAAAACGTAAATTTTGTTGACATTTTCATCATAAGACAGAGTTTTTTTTGTTAAAGACTGAAAGAGTGTTTTGGCATAGACTAAAATGTATAGTTTTGTTGTCTATTTATTTTCATAAATATATGAATATGTTATGCTTACTTTCCCTTACAGGAACATTTGGGAAAAGCAAATACGTTTATTTCGGACGTCATTCAGAGGGGAACAGATTCATCAGAAATAAAGATTTATGAGTTCATTTCATAATCATGCTGGCTGCCCCTTCAGTTTCCATCATAAGTCTTTGGTGCTGAAAATATGAGAATGTCTGTATTCCGTATGTATTTCAGCTGTAGATATGAGGCAACAATATCTCATCATTCACCATTAATCATTTTTGTTGATAAAATTGGATTGCTTCAAGATTTAAAAACTTTTGCTCAAATGTTTTTTTTTTTTTATAGTTCTGTTAGAAAGTAAGCTACCGGGCATGCAGGTTAAAGTTGTAAAGTCATACTACTTTTACATCTGCAGCAGATTTGAACCAATGTTACTTTTATTTGTGTTTTAAAATGGAGGGCCTTGCTTTGCATTGCATATAAATTAGTACTTCTTTGATATATTGTGCAGTCTTGTTTTGTGTTCAAACTCCAAAAAATGATGTTTTGAGAAAAAAGGACATTTTGTGTTCATGGTTATTTTAAAAGTTATAGGAGATGGAACAAAACTGAATTCTCATACAGCTTAACATTCATCATGAATAACACATTACATGGTAAATTTGTTATGCCTCTTTCTGTTTGTAGTAATAACTTCAAAAATGAAAAAAAGTGGTTAGAAAAAAATACGCATTCACTGCGTGATATATTACATTCATAAAGTTTACCAGCACATTGCATTTTGTAATATTTTATT
Organism: Oreohelix idahoensis; assembly: GCA_024509875.1. Classification (NCBI taxonomy): domain Eukaryota; kingdom Metazoa; phylum Mollusca; class Gastropoda; order Stylommatophora; family Oreohelicidae; genus Oreohelix; species Oreohelix idahoensis. The sequence goes on along the minus strand of JAMPIV010008231.1, from coordinate 241,087 downwards.
CAGTATGTTGAACATTACCATATAGCATAATTTAAATACTTCACTGCTGACTACCTCCTGTAAAATTATTATACCCCATGCAGATTTGTATAAGATGCCATCATGGAGTCACATTTGGCCAGGGTACATTTCTCACATATGTAACTGTAAACTTAACTATAAAAGAGTGTAAATATAATGATTTGTTCTACAAACAATGTTATGACATTAAAAAGAATTACTCATTAAATTTATAGTAAAGTACCTGTCAGTACAATGCAGTAATGGGAGACAGCAGTTATGGAGCCATAAGTTGATCTACAGGGACTAATGTTTGGTGTGAAGAACTCATTGAAATCATAAATGCATTTCTTCTTCACTTACTTTCAGATGTCAGCTTGAATATGTTCAAAGAAAGCAGGGGTCAGCTTGAGGCTATTTGTTTCTCCATAGAGTTTTTCGGTGACTACTGTATGTAATGTACTTTATCTGTTCCTCATATGTTGGGCATCTTTGAAGCAGATGTTCAGCAGTCATTTTATTGGTGTCGCAGTTACACTCATTGGTAGTTCCTATCTTGAGCATAAATACATTTGAAATGTTAATTTTATATACTCATTTGTTAAGGCAGTTTTGTGCAAAGATAATTAACAAAAATACTGAGTGTCATCATTTAAATTCTTGTGTAACTTAACTGAGGAGTTAATGTGTGTGAGCTCCTGTACTAATCTTTAAGCACATGGCTCCATTTTCTGAAAGATAAGAATATTTCTGCCTCTAAAATGTGTTACTTAAGGGAAGAATACACTCAGAGGTCATTTTTTTTTTCCTCCAAGTTAAACACTAGTCTCATTGTTTTCTTTCATGTTTAAATGCCAATTTATGCAAGCTATTTTAAGAAGTCATATGATCTCATGCAACATGACAACTTTTAAATCTGCCTACCACTGTTTTTGTTTTGACCAGAATGTTTGCTGTGTGTTTACAACCGGTCATGTTTTATTTCCTTTCACAGTTTGTAGTATTAAATGATTATTACAGCTGTGTGAATGCTTTCACAAAACAAAATTCTTATAGCCGGGATAGTTGTACAGTTGTATGTTTTTTTAAATTTTTATTTCTTTTCTTTCTTGCATCTTCTTTTTTTTTTAAACATAGAGTATGTAAATTGTTTTCCTCTTGTTACTCCACGTTTTCTTCGGTCCACTAGAAAGATGTTAGGCTGGTTGATGTGTTACCGTGGCCTATCAATGGTATAGGCCATCCAACGCGAATGGTAGGCTGGTTTGATTCATGGGCGCCTCTAGTAGATGTGGGTAGTAGAGGTGGGCAAATTGACACACTCAACTGTTTCGAAACAGTTAGCGCAGTGATTTAAACTGTTTCGAAACAGTGAGTCGACACAACGACACAACGACACAATTGCCCGTATCGGGGAGAAAGAAGTCTCTTATAGACAGTACCGGCGCGAGTATACATGAACTGTTTTTACTGTCGTGTGTGAAAATCTATGGCGTTTCGTGTGACCACAATTCAATATTTTTACACAAGTCTTCATTATGATGTAATAAAACGTAGATATGATGATAGCTGCAGTATATGGGAAAATAATAAAAAACAACAATAATAATAACAGTAATAATAACACATGATATCAAACTAGAGTAAGCTAGATTTGGTAGACAATGATTCAGATCCACACCGAGTACACATATCAGCAGAGCTAATAAAGTGTATATTACATTTATACGAACACACTGACACTTTCAACTTTAACATAGCGCCTAAAACATTGACAACTGCAACACTGACACAATTTCCAGTGTCTATAACTTCTCAGCAAAAATAATATCACTTGTAAAATCAAGTCATCATAATACATCCCTGAAAAATATGACATGTTTGATATTCCATACTAATGTTCCGAACGGTTGATTCAAATTTTACATAGGCTCAGACAGTGTGTCGCTGCAAAACAGCGAGGCAGACGAAAGAAACAAGCAGGAAGTGTCGAATCGCTCGCTGTTTCGAAGCATTGTTTCGACACATACCGTCATACACACACTAGCCATCTCTAGTGCCTAGTCATACTTGAAGTTGACGAACCCTTGAATAATAAAATACCAGAACACACGTTACATTTTACTTTGTTGTCTTTGATCTTTACAAAATAATCCCAAACAGGGCTTCTCCCCGCCATAAATGAAGATTAAATGAGGTTGAACACAAGTTTTAAACACTATTTTATGTATAAACAAAACACGTTTTCTTACGAGAGCGCCTGAAGTCAGGAATCAAGAGTACCGTAACATGCGTATAATTAGCGCTTGGATGAAAAAGAACTATGGAACTGTTTCGAAACAGCAGACTACTAGTAAATTAACTGAAACAATGAGACATGAGTCGTGACACCCTAGTATGCAGATTTACTTATTCTCGTTAGTACAAATCTATGGTATTTCGTGTGACCACTGTTAAGAATTTTACACAGTCGTTTTCATTATGATGATATGCAAGGGGAACATGCTGACAGCTGCAGTAAAAGTGAAAAAAATTATAATAATAACAGTAATAATGACACATTATATAAAACTAGAATAGGTACAGTCAGCGACAATGATTCAACTCAAACCGAGCAGACACCTAATAGTAGTAAGCCTCTTTCAGTCCTGAGGAATTATTTAAAAAAAAATTATGACTTGTTTGATTTTCCATACTATCTATGAACGCCATATGTAGCGCACGCTTGACACATGAGACAATGATACAGTGTGCCTTTTGCAAAACAGCGAAGCAGACGGGAACTGAAGCTGCTGTTCGAAGCAGGCTATGTGTCGAATCTGCGTGAGACAATGTGTCTCTGCAAAACAGACAGGACGTGACACTGTTTCGACACCGCAAAAATCTGCGCATCGAATCGTTCGGGTACGACGCAGTTTCGACACATTGTTTCGACACATAAACACAGTAGCCATCTCTAGTGGGTAGTAATAATATAACATGGAACAACAATTAACTGGAACAGTTCAATCAGTTGATGGTCAAGTCGTAGTAGTACTTGAGACAATCACAACATATTTTATTCCATGTAGACGTTGACATTTCTGTTTCAATTCAATAGGCATATCCATTCATATTCCATGGTGCAATGTTGACAAAATGTATTCAAGCATACAAAGAATCAATGGCGTTGGCCGACCACACTGGCAACTGACTTTAACTTAGTACAGTTGGAGCTCTGCGGCAACGAAACGTAGAAGATGCGTGGATTTACCGACGACCACGGCAACCTTCGGCTGGATACAATATTAGATTAGTAAGCCCATCCTGGCTAATTTGAATAAGATCTTGGCGTACTCACGCCCAAGAACAAACCACAACGGCGCAAGTGGTTAATATAAATCCAATCATACTGTCCTCCACAAACTTTGGAGTGCACAACAAAACACATCCTATCAGGACAACGTCTATGTAAATTTCGGCCAAGAACATTCATTGTTTGGCAACAAGTGTGCGTATAACGACGACATTGCATTGTTCAATAGTAGTGCACTGTCGTTTTTCAAATTACATCTCAATCTCTATAATCGATGCACTCAGATGTATGTCTAGAAATTATAGGCATATATCTGAGGGTGTAAACATATATCTGAACCCCATATTAATAAATATACTTTAACACCTCTATACAGTGCAGTCTGGATAAGTAGAAGTCACTGGGACATAAAAAAATACACCTACTTTTAAGAACTTCTGCTAATCAGACGTTTGCTCAAAAATAGACTTTATATACAGTCAGAATCGGGAAAGATGCATGAAGTAATTGTTTTCATCATTTATATACAACAGTTTAAGTTGCTAATTAACGTGTCTGCTTCTTTTTTAATTTTCAGAAGAAATTTAATGAAAGCATAAAGTGTAGTGTCATGTTACTTTCGATCACCATAGTTGCAAACGTCAAAACATTCCAGTCTAAATGTCATAACTGACTAATCCTAGATCTTGTACTGATGTCAGAGTATGAAATCATTATTATAAAATTTGCATCACAAGAGATACTGTACATTCAATACGACTATAATGTTGTTATAATAGAAGCAAAGTCAAGATTTCTTTAAAACTGCAGGACACTACACAGATGGGCCATTTTAAGCTTTGTTGGAACTACCCATGCTCCAGGTATTTGTAGGAAATGTATGCCCCTGACCCAGGGCCTTACTATGGTATCTCTGATCTGAACAGCATACTCCCATTGCCGTTTGATTTTCCGGAATTTGCTTTTTTCACAATGTAGTAGTACACACCCCCCCCCCCCCCCCCCCCCCCCCCGAGATCAGTGCATCTTTGTGATGAATTTAGCATTGAGGTCTACCACCTGAAGTTTTTGTGTATAGTCATAATTGGGTAATTTCCTATCTTTCGTACCTTTTTGCTCTGCAGTGAATATATGTAGTTAGGTGTTGTTTCGTAGCGCTTAGGGTTAGGATTAGGGTTAGAATTAGGGTTAGTATTATGGTTAATAACACAAACCCTAATCCTAACCCTAATTCTAACCCTAATCCTAACCCTAAGCGCTACGAAACAACACTTGATATACTACATATTCACTGCGGAGCAAAAAGGTACGAAAGATAGGAAATTACCCATAATTGACTAAGGTGTGAAGACAACTTCTACTTAAGCAAGCCTGAATTTGAGTTGGGACCAGAAAACACCTTGACTTACTCAAAAATTCTAGTTAACAAAAGTCGACATAACAAGAGTTTTTTTTTTAACAACGGTAAAGAAGACTTTTCCCAGGACCTTCAGAATTGCACCATGTTAAGTGAAAATCGACTTAAGCAAGTTCAAGTTAAATGGACTGCATTGCATTTGTACATGTGTATGTGTTAACCTACAAGTGTTTTCCATCATCATATGTGATGTCATATCACTGTTGTCATGTGGCGCCATGACAGCCAAAGATCAAAAGGATATTCTAGATATTATGTTTAATTTTCACATTTCTTTGTAAAGACATTTCATGCATTAAAGTTGGATAAATTCAGTAACATTTTTTAAACTCCTACAGCTTGTAATTTTACTTTATGCTTTATAAATATGAATTTCCTTATTATTATGACAACTCTTGCATCATAGCACGTATGTTCTTTGCATTTTGTTTTCTTGCATATATGTATATATTTGGAGAGGGAAAGGGGGAGAAGTGTAATTTATATGTTATAAAAATGGCAGTGTAGGTACAATGTTTTTGGTGGTATAGTCACTGAGATGCCAGGATAGTTAAACAGCATACAAACAATAGTTGTGTCTAGTCTAGCCATTAAGATAACAAGAATATTGTAACAACTCCAACTAGACTGGTCCCAAGCTGAGTTGCAAAAGGAGGAGGGGGGCCTGCATGGAGGCTGTAAAGAGGCAGCCCCTCCATCATGCAAAGGCACAAAAGGCCAATCACCTGTTTGGTTTGAAACCTGCTTACACGAAATGCAAGAGAATGAGAGATCGGCTACCAGGACAAGAATGGGAAACTAAGAGCCAGGGATCCAGACCTCCAGGATGACCCAGAGTCCGCTGGGAAGACAACATCTCTGAAGGACCGAGGACTAGAATAGAACCAGGCCAGGAGGAAGACAGCCGATGGGATAGTATGGCACTCTCTCGTCCAAACCTCTACACCTCAAGGTAGAAGAGGAACGACTAAGTAAGTAAGTAAGTAAGAATATTGTTACTTAAGAATACAGTCAAAGTGACAATACAAGTCAACATTTCTAGCCAGGTTAATGACTTGTGAAAATAGAAAGATAACAAAGCCAAAAATATTATCAGGAGAATCTGGTGGTAGTAAAAAAAGACATGAATTTATGACCCCCTGATCAGTCAATTTTGAAATGATTATCAGTGCCGCGATAACTTGTGTGTGATGACATGATTTGTTTAGTTACTATATTTGGATCTGTTATTTTTTATCATCCTTAAACTGATATGTAAAGTTCACATTAGTCCCATTGGTCACAAGATCACATGAATGTAAATATAGATTGCTTGTTATACCTTTGCTAGTGATGACATGATTGTATTTGTATCTGATTATGATGAAATGTTGCTGGCCTTATCCATGTGGATTCCAGCCCCATTCTGGGAAGCATAAAACAGGACCATTGCACCGTACCAAGGATGAAAGGTGGAATAAGATGGCTAAGTAGGGTGGTACGTGAACATGGCAACCTTGTCATTTTAAAGAACTGCTACAGAAACTACCATTGAAAAAGCACATCATGTGCTTTAGTCAGACTTCTTTCAGTGTGGCTTTCAGCCTTAGGTGGCCCTCATGCTTCTGAAGGAGTGACAAAGGAACAGGAAGAAGAAGAAAATTGTCCTAGTCTATTTCACAGCTGATTCATTTGTGACAACATTCTTTTTTTTTTAACCTTTCAGCTTCTTGTGCAATATTGGTTATCAGCCAGACACTTCTGGAGCCATTCTGTCCTTACAAATCTGCTTCATTTCTTTCCATGTTTTAATTGTCCTTTTTATTTCTGCCCCTTTGTTTTGGTTTTTTTTGGTTTTTTTTGGTGTTTCTTAGATTTCTTCTACTGTGGGAGTTTCAGAATAAGGACTGCTTTGTGATCAATCAATCAATACCCTTTAGCTCCCCAAGGAGCATAGGCCTTCAACAAACACATGCCAAGTCTTCCTGTCCTGTGCCATCCGCTCAAGTTCTTTCCATATTTTCATAATTTTCACCTCTGTATCCAGTTCTCTTCTCCATGTGTTTTTTGGTCTACCTCTGCCTCTCTTTCCCTGTGGATTCCAGAACAAGGAATGCCTTGTAATGCTATCAATTGGTCTCCTCAATGTGTGTCCTACCCATGGCCAGTGTCTTCTTCTCAGCTCTTGTTCCACTGGCACTTGTCTGGTTCTTGTCATCAATTCCACATTTGTGACTTTGTCATACCATTTCAGCCCTTCTATTCTAAGCAAGCACCCATTGATAAAAGTCCATATCTTTTTGGTTGTTGTTTTTGTTGCTCTCCATGTCTCAGAGCCAGACAAAAGGACTGACTTGACATTTGAGTTGAAGATTCTTATTTTCGTGCTGGACTTGATTTCTCTTGTTCTCCATATGTTTCCCAATGCAATGAAAGCGCCTCTTGCTTTTTGTATTCTTATTTTGATATCATTGTCTGTCCCTCCAACTCTGTCTATATGACTGCCAAGATATGTGTATGATTCTAAATTGTGATGCTAGCAGGTAATTCCACAATGAATGTCCTATCACCAGCAACCTTTTTTATCCACTAATATTTGTCTGGTTCTGGCATTCAGATCCACATTTGTAATCCTGTCATACTATAACCATGTTATAAGATATTTTCTTCGAAGGGTTAATCTTGGCTGTACAAATAGTGATCGTTAACAGCATGTGGACATTCACTTAGGAACATGTCAGTGAATAACGGAACCCATAGTTCACTTTGAACAATTCAGGAATAACACTGTCTTTGTTGATGACAAGATGTTATAGTTGTAATAACAATAATAAAGATAACAAAATGTATAACTGCATACACTTTCATTCCCTGTGTAATTCCTGATGGGTCCCTGTGACAATGAAGTAAATAATAGGACTACTTCATCTTCAGGCGTGTCATACACGGCGACTAATATGAAGTTGTACAATGAGGCTGGATACCACATTATGTAAAACAGATTGCCACAGAAACCAGTGCTGCAGAAGCATGTGACTTCTTGGTGCAGGCTTCCTGCAAGGGGACCTACTACAGTGGTGGCTGCATGCTCCATAAGGAATGCAAAGGAAAATGATGTTGATACAATTTCATACAGATGGAAACATTATAAAGTTAATCAGAGAAAACTATCTGTTCCACTATACTTGATACAGACAATAATGGTCTCTCACCTGTGTTGTTGCTGTATCTGGCTACTTCATGATGTGCTGATATAGTTTAGTATCGGCTAGTCTAGACCAGTTGTCATATACTGTTTTATTGTGGTTCTATCACTTCATCAGTAATAACATTTACAGTTTTTCGTTTCTTTATATAGAATAAAAACAAGCCTTTATGATGTACCTTGCTTCCCATACACATAAAATAAACTATGGCCAAGCAGTCTGACAATCATGAAAATAAACATTTATTCAATGACGATGTGATGTATTGTAATAGCTTAGCTCTCAGCTTGATTACATTATTTTAAAAGATTGAATACACACCATAATTCCTCCTAATATAGAATCTTACTTTGTATATGAACTGGTGTCAAGGACTCAGACTTTCTCTCCCAAGCACCGATGAGTAATTGCTGCACTCTTGCTCTTCCACATGCCCACCCTGCACTTCCACTCTATTTCAGTCTTACTTGCTTTATGGCTTAAGGGTAAAGTATATTCTTTTTTAACAAACCTGGTTCATCTGTTAATGGTTTGGTAACTATACCTCAATTTCTGTGATATAGTAAATTTCTAAACAGCATGAAAAACACACATTCAAATAAAATCAGAACACCAACTTAACAACAAACTGATTGACAGTTGGGGTTTAGACCAAAACATACTAGACCTAATCACATAACTCTGATGATAGACATCAGGCACGTAAATATCAGTAACGACAACAAATTGTTGTTTAACTAGGACTGCTGAGCTTCTCACTCTTTTGCAGCCAATACCAAGTTGAAGACTCATGGGTGTTATCTACACTTTAGAACTAGGCTTTTTCTGTGGCTTTTCGGCCATTCCGAAACATGTTAAGTCATGAGCTGCACTTTCTCCAGCTTGGCTGGCATTTAAAAGATTATCACATCTGGTCCCAAGCTAGGAGGCAGAAGCATGTGGCATACTGTGCATTCCCCACCATCCAAGGGGGCTCTCCAAATAAACAGCTAAAATACTGTGCTCTGGTTCTGGGCTCTCCCAAGGAATTGTTACGTCCTACATAGAGCCACTTCTCAGCTCCCGCTGCCCATCATGGGCTTATTGTGAGATCCTCCTGCATGCAGCCAGTCAGGTAAAAAGCCAGAGTTACATCTGGGGCTCTAGTGACTCCTCCAGGCTTGGTGTGCAATGCTGGGTTCTCACCATGTTTCACCACAGGGGGAATTCCTGGAAGTGTGTGGATGATTTCAAGAGTCAGTTAGAGTGTAATTAGTCTCACAGAGGTTCACTTCTACATTTGAATACTGTAGCACTGTGCTTAGCTGGTGGTCATGTAAAGATGACTCCAGATATGCCTCTATACGACAACAAATATGGGGCAATCTTTGTGGACTGTAGAAAAGCATTCATTATAGTAGATAATGCTTTGTTAATTAGAAAATTAGAAACAGAGTAAACCTTAAACTGGTGACAGTAATTACAACAGCAGTATTCTACAACAATTCCTAGTCACACCCCACTGTAATAGATACCACTGTTCCTCAGGGTTCTATTCTTGGTTCTCTGCTCCTTGTCATACACATTAATGATCTTCCACTAAGCATCCTGTGATCTATTTGCACATCACTGTACTGTTTACTTCAGTAATAAGAGTTGTAACACACTGCTGCTATTGTTACAAAATGATAATTTTATTGTATGCGGCAAGGAGTACAGCGAGCAAATATCCGTAAAACAAAATTGGTACCTAACAAACGCTTGTGGAACAAGAAATGAGAAGTTGGAGATGGCTAAGACACACATTGAGGAAAGCTGTTAATAACATTATCAGGCAGTTCTTTCTCTAGAATCCCTAGGGTAAGCAGGGTAAGAGAAGAACAAGTAGGCTGGAAAACACATACTTTGAGAAAAAGAGAGCCAACCCAGGCTATCAGAAGAGAACATAATCAACCCAACCACGACTACCATACTCTTGCGGCAGGGACAGATCACCATTCTTCGCCTCAGGACAGAGCATAACAAACTGAATAAACACATGTACAAGCTACGACCGTCTGCTTCACCACTGTGCACATGTGGATTAAATGAACAAACTGCTGAGCATGTTCTATTGTCCTCTGTACGACCAGTTAAGAAAGATATACTGGCCCAGTGACTCAACACTAAACTCAAAGCTGTACGGAGCTAAAGAGGAACTCCAGACAACGGCCGAATTCATCATGAGAACTCAGCTGACAGTGTAAACATCAAAGATGCGATAACAAGAAGACATAGAAAAGAAAACTTGAGACAGAAATGAAAATGATGAGGAAGACATAAAAAAGACCATGAGCTGTTGGAGGGCGTGGCATGCGTTTATTTAAGACCTGTGCTCCATGGGAAGCTGAAGGATAATAATGAATTAATGAAAGACAAAATTATGTTAAATTCAACCAGTCAAAAATAACAAAAGTAGCAGGAAAAAACTCATCTTTGGAACCTCTCTAATTGAAAACGTAAATGGGACCCCATGAATGCAGTCAGCGACTCATAGCTTGACTGCCTGCGTCAGGACCAGCGAACCAGAGCTGGTCAAGACCGTGCTCCACCTCCACGTGGTGGTCCTGGAAACAGTCTGCAGCAGTGCAGGCTGGCTGAGCGAGCATGGATCAAAATGGGAAGGCAAACCCGGTCCTTAAAAAATGCAGTGCAGAAGTCGGATGTGTCGACCGAAAGGTGCAGATATCACAGCTTAGGCGCAAACAGACACAACGCAACCACCGTCCTTTTCAGGACGAACGAAGAAGAAGAAGAAAACGTAAATGAACATAAAACTCTAGGTCAGATCATTGACCAACATCCCAGCTGGAACAACAATGTACGTGCATTGATCAAGGCATAGAAGGATTACCAATTAGCCAATATCAAGCATTTTCCTTGTTGAAAAAAGCAAGGAAGATGTTCTGCATTTTTCATAGGTATTCACACCTAAATACTGCTCTGCAATCTGGGATGGTTGCTCCATGTTCAACACAAAGAAATTCCATTTGTTAAAAAAAATTTCAGTGAATCTAGATTCAGACAAACACCACCAAAGTATGTAGATTTATATAAATATCTCAAAATATTGCCTCTTGGAAAGGACTTTCTCTTCAGCAATGCCAAATTTGTTTACAAAATCCTGTCACAGGATGCTGTCACTTATTTGTGACTGTTTTTTCAAATATAATGAAAGATGTGGAAGCAGATTGCAAGTACCCAAGCCTAGTCTTCAAGAGATGCTGAGCATACACTGCAGCTCATCTGTGGTATAATCTTCCATATGAGCTGAAAAAATGCTCTGTCCCTAGTTACACAAACCCCAGACTATTCAAATACTTCATCAGTGCTGATTATATGCTGAACCCCTAATCCGATTTTTGCAAACCATTATTTAATGAATTGTTATTTAGTGCTTGACGATGATATTGCTTTTTTCTATATGCTTTGTTATTTCTTGATTGTAATTGAATACTATGAGTATGCTGTTATGTTACTTTTACAGTGTGTTATTAATTAAATTAATACTTAAAGTGCTTGAGAGAATAAATGGATACAGTGTAAAAGATGAGAGAAAGGAAAGGGCAGAATTTTAGAAGGGCCTGCGTGCCCAGTTCTCAACCCTTAAAGAATAAAGTTCATTTGTTCTTCCTTATCATCTCACACCAAATTCAGTTTTCTTCACTTCAAGGTGATACCCGCCCCTTACTGAACCTCACTGCCTCAGTCATGCTAACTCAGCAGCTCTCCCTTACAGGGTTTCTGTTAAACCATAACAATCTTACAAGTCTGTTCTACAATTATCCTTATCTCCCCTCACCAGTTATCTCCCATTGACAAACACAAGTGCATTCACTTGCACTATAACAGTACCATTTTAATTCTTCTGCTCCAAGCATGCACCGTTTGTGATACAACAGTAGTTTCATGCCTTCTTCAGTCTAGTGCATCTTTGACTAATGCCCTTTGATTTGGGTATTATTGGTGTATGCTTGTTAGCATAGTACACATTTTTTGGCCATAGTGCCTATTTTTCCGTGAAATAAATGCGTGTCCCACTTGCACATTACATGGGATGTTGGACATTCTGTATATATAAATTTTGTGTTAGAAATTACAAGTTCAGACTACTGACTTATACAACTGCATGAAAATTCGTTTTTGCTGTCTTAAGTATCTGATACTTACGGCAGCTTCATGGCAAATTTTTAAAAAGCTGCACCACAATGAAGATGCAAATCTTCATTACCAGGGTGAGCTTTAGGAAGTGCAGGGCCCAGTTTGAACAGTTTAGATGGGGCCTCAGTGGGGATGACTAAAACAGACAGGTATTATTTACTTTCCATGACTATATAAATAAAAACACAATTATAAATTACTTACATTGTGTTATATATTATAAATATGATGTTGTTTCAGAGGAACTTTATTGTACTCTCACCTGTATGTTTTTAAAACTGATCTTCTTTGCTTTTTGTCTGACAAAATCTTTCATTATATTGCCTAAGGACTACATTACTTCACGTAGTTCAAGTGAAAGGATTGCCAAACTGTTTAACCAGTCTTCTTGCATTGGGGATTGCAGATGTGTTTTAATTAAATTTAGCTTCGAGAATCTCCTCTCTTCGGATGCTACTGGTACTGTACTAGAATAGTCCGGAAGATTCAAATTGCTGTAAATAAATATGGGCAAGTGGATGATTGCTATGGTTTTTTTTTTTTTTTGCACGAAAGTGAAGCATTTTTAGGGGGTTTCTACAATCGAATGGAAGAATTGGCTAGGTTTCAGTTCTTCACTTGGCAAAAGAGGCGACTAACCCCCAACCAGGCGCGCCCACAGGTGGCGGAAAGTGGAACGACCTCCAGATATGGTGTGTCAGCTGCGAATTAAGTCAGTATTGCTGGATGAATAAGCAGCCGCGGACCAAACGGCAATGTCCTCCCAGCAGGACGGGGAGGGGTAACAGGTGGCACTGATATCCTCACTGAAATCCCCCATATGTCCCATGACGGGTGCATCAAGTGAGTAAGAGCCGCTATGAGCTCTAGCCACAGGGAAGGTAAACCTCGGTAAACAAACCAACCTGCTGCCTTGCAGCTACCACCGGGAGATGGAAGGCTATGGGAGACAACCCTGAACAACAAACACAACCCGGCCTGCCGAAGACGGAGTGTGTCAGCTATGGCACAGACACCGGGAAAAATTAGGGCACACACGCTTTTGCAGTATGGAGTCATGCGACAATCTCGACTTACGTCATGGCGTCGCTCCTATCAGCTACAACCGGGGAGGAGCGGAGTCGGGCCCCTAGCCTCAAAAGGGCCCACCCAAGCAACCGGTGCCTTTGCCGACCAAATGGTCGGGGGAAGGCAAAGTAGAGCAACTGACTAACCAACCCACTATCTTACAGTGGCTCAATGGAGTGCAGAAGGAGTTAGGAACAAGAAACCGGAGTTACAAGAATTCCTCAGGGAAGATAACATTGATATAATCTGCATCCAAGAAACTCATCTAAAAGATACCCAACGCTTCTTCATACGTAGATACGAATCCTTCCGCCAAGACAGGGCAAAAAGAACTAAGGGAGGAATCCTCACACTGGTTAAAACCTCAATCCCAGCAGTAGAGATACACAGATCTGGTGAGGACGAACTTGAATACATAACAGTCTAACTACTGCTATCCAGTGGAGACTTGATCACAAACTGCTACAGCTCTCCAGGCACAAATCTGGAGCTACACAAAGTGAAGCTTGCGAAATCAAGACACCTCATTATGGGTGACTTCAATAGCCACTCACCCAGCTGGGGCTATGGAGCAACAGATCCGAGAGGAGAAGAAGTGGAAGATTGGATGGTAGAGAATAAACTAATTCTAATAAACCAACCAGAGGATAAGCCCACCTTCTATTCCAGAGTATGGAAAACAACGAGCACACCAGACCTTGCTATGGCTACAGATGATATACATCCACTCACCACTAGAACAGTAAATACACAAGGGGGGAGTGACCATGTACCAGTCACGTTACAGATGTCTGAGGTAAGAAGTACAGGACAAATTAATATGTCTCCTAGCTGGAATTTCAAAAAAGCAAACTGGGGATTTTTTAAAGAACAGGTCGATAACCTCTGTCAGAACATTACCCACTCAAACAACATCAACAAAAACATTTCCATCATCAGTGAGGCAATCATCCAAACAGCAAAGAAGTCAATTCCACGAGGTAAACGACGAGACTACAAACCATACTGGGAAAACTCCATATTGACTTAAATAAAGCACGGGAAACTATGGAGCAAAATCCCACAGTAGAGAACACCCAGAGGCACAACAGCATAAAACAAGCTTTTAATGAACAAAAGAAAGCTGAAATCCAAAGGAGCTGGCACCAAAAGACCAGCAGTCTCAACATGGAAAAGGACTCGTGCAAGCTGTGGAATCTGACGAGTACTAAATGAAGAAACAACAACCAGATACTGTAAGACTGTCTTCAAGGAAAATGAAAATTACCACACAGGAAAGATGGCAGCAAACATCCTGGCAGATTTCTACAAGGAAGGAAGTACATCACTTTCACGTGCACATATACAAGAAGTACATAAGGAAGTAAAAGAAAAACTGAAGCACCAAAACCCAGATACCTGCATGAAGTCATCCTTTACTATGAAAGAACTAAGAAAACTAAAGAACATGAAAGCTCCAGGAAAAGATGGTATCACAAATGATATGATCAAGAGCCTTGGACCTGAAGCCAGGCACAAGCTCCTCCTAATCTTCAATCAATCATGGAGTACTGGAAAATTTCCAGATCGATGGCGAGAAGCAATCATTGTTCCCATCAGAAAGAAACAAAAGGAGAAAACAAGCAAGTCCAGCTACTGACCAGTTAGCCTACTGAGCTGTCTTGGTAAGGTAATGGAAAGAATGGTGAACTCATGATTACTGAAACATCTGGAAAAAACCATCTGCTTGATAACATAGTCAGCATTCAGGAAAAACGCAGCACCGAAGACCAGCTAGTATATCTAGCCCAGGAAGTAGAAAATGCCTTTCAGGAGAAAAAAAAGTATTGGCTGTTTTTGTGGACTTGACAAAAGCCTTTGATAAGGTATGGAAAGAAGGACTCCTCCGTAAGATGCTCAACAACAAAATTGAAGGGAGAATGTTCAGCTGGATACAGGACTTCAATACCGCACAGCAAGAGTAAAACTTGACGGGAAACTGAGCGATCGCGTCATTCTTCAACAGGGTGTGCCACAAGGAGGAGTTATCTCCCCCACACTTTTTATCATCTACATAAATGATATTGCAGAGAAACTATCCGGGCATATCTCCAGGGCTCTTCATGCTGACGATTTTGCTGCCTGGTGTGCTGCTGAACATTTGCCTACTACGAAGTTCAGGATGCAAGCAGCACTAAATACCATCGGTAAATGGGCTTCTGACTGGGGAGTACAGATTAACCTCTCCAAGACAGATGCAACCTGTTTCTCATTGTCAAATCTCCGAGAAACGATCAAACTGCAACTAAATGGAAGTGAGCTTCCAATCGAGGAAAACCCAACATACCTGGGAGTCAAGTTGGATAAGAGACTCGCCTGGAAGCCGCACATAAAAGCAGTAGAACAGAGAGCAACAAGAAAGCTCTCTTTTATGGAGAAACTGGCTGGCACAAGTTGGGGGGCAAATACCAGCATACTTAAAAAAGTCTATACAGGCACAGTCAGGCCTGTACTTGAATATGGCATGTCAGCCTGGGCCACGGCATCTAAAACAAACACATAACGCCTAGGGAAAGTGCAAAATTCAGGCCTTAGATTAATCACTGGAGGGATGAAGACTTCTCCAATCCAGGCAATGTAGAGATACACCAACATCCGCTCTCTTGATGACAGACGTGAGGAAAAGGTATTCACGCACAGTGAGAAGCTTCTACGAATGCCAAGTCATCCAATGCATGCCAAACTCCAAAGTTTGACAAAAAACAGACTGAAAAGAACCAGCTTCTTACACATCTCCAAACATCTGCATTGATGCCACGAAGACCTCCTCCCAAACCAACCTACTGAGATTGAAATGTTAATTGATTACAAGTAGCCAGACGACTGACATGAAAATATATCTATCATCACAGAAGTCCCTGAAATAAAAAAGAAAGGCCACCAGACCCCTCAACAACTAAAAACGTTGGCTCAAGAAATGATTGAAGAAAAGTACAACCCGAAGGAGTCGACACACGCATACACAGATGGATCTGCTGAGGGGGCAGTAAAGAATGGTGGAGGAGGCATTTTTATAAGATTCCTAAATGGAAAGATCATCCGAAAGGCCTTCCCAACTGGAAAGATCTCTAATTTCAGGGCAGGAGCTATGGCACTACTACAAGCTCTGAAATTCTTCACCAGATCCGAACAGCAGCCACCAGCTAAGATAGTAATCTTCACTGACTGCAGATCATTACTGGAATCAATACAGAACACCAGAAATGATAACATGATGAATGAGATCAGATCTGAGCTTAACATCATCCAAAGGTTATCAACCATTGCCCTTCAGTGGTTACCCTCCCATTGTGGAATTGCTGGTAATGAGAGAGCAGATGCTCTATCAAGAAGTGGCAGTAAAATGGAACAATACAGCCATCCACTGCCCTATCGGGAAGCAAAAACCATCATCCACAACAAGTGCAAAAATCAGTGGAAGGAGGAAGGGGATATATACAGCAGAGATGGTCCAATCCACCATCTAAACAGACACCAACAGACCACCATTTTCCGCTTGAGAACTGGCCACTGCAGATTATTTGGCCATCTCTATCGCCTCAGGATATCCCACACAAATGAATGCCCATGTGGAACTGGAATCCAGACCCCAGAACACATTCTCCAAAACTGCCCAACCCATGATTACCCGCGACATGTGACATGACCAAGGGGTGCTGAGCTCCAGCAGAAGCTATGGGGCTGCTGCGCTGACCTGGTAAAGACTGTGGACTTCGTCCTGGCGACATGCCTGCAGATTTAGCATGACTACAAACTGAACGCAGAAGAAGAAGAAGTTCTTCACAAATCATGTTTCCATTTATGCCAAATGATCTTACAGTCAAAATGTAGTCATTTTCCTGCACTAGTTTCTCATCTGTCAACGTCTTGCGCTGGCCCTAGTAGGTGTGGAGCCCAATTCAGAGGACTCGGGGCCTGATTCAGAGGACTCGGTCTAAAGTCAGCCCTGGTCATTGTCCTTCAGCTTCCCAAAGAAAATAGGCCTTCAGCAAGCTCATGCCTGTGACAGTATTGCCTCCTCTGCTTTGCAGTAGTGGTCCAACAGTGGCCAAAACTCAAGAATATCTAATATGGGCTTCAAAGGTATCTACCTTCGCACAAGATTACTCTTCGTAGAGATGTAGATAGAAGGGTGATGACACTTCTATTACAAAGGGAGTATTCACAAGATATTCAGAATAGGTCAGAACAATACTGCTTTAGCTGAATATTTTAACTCTGTAATTCTGCCGATGCTTTTGTGAAGGATTTAAGCGCTTTTTATATTCAGCTCGTTTAAGCCCCCACCCCTGATTTACTCAGTGGAATTCTATTATTCTAGCATAGCTCTGTTTTGAGTGTGTGTAGTAATTTGACTGAGACAAACATGCAGTAACTTTAAAAGGATTAAGTCGAAGTTAAATTTGTAACATTACAAATAACAAAATTTAATAATCACTTTAGGTTTTAACAGTTGGAAAATAATTTGAATAGTTATGGATCAAGAAAGTTATCATCACAGTCTAGGGAATGTGAGATGTTACAAAAGTTCAAGTGGCAGCATATATTTGAACTTAGCTGCCAATGACGGTTCTGCTCCTTCTTATGGGTTGGTTCTTTTCACTCTGCTCACGCTCGTCTCTTACCAAGGTTGTCGGGGGTAGCTCGTTCCCCCAGAAACATCAAGGAGAGTCTACCACGTGCGTCCTTCTTCTTAAAGCGTAGGCCACGGTTCCCTTCTTGTTCCAGAGATAGTACTTTCTGCTGGTACCACCAATCATCTCATCATCTCAGCCCGTAACCCGTCATGGGTCGTAGGGGTGCCATGGTGGAAGCATCAGCAGACAGGGTCCTCCACTGCTCTCTATCCCCAGCAATGCGTACAAGTGTGGAAAAACCGTGTCCTGCCCATTCTTTGATGTTATCAGCCCAGGATTTTCTCTGCCTTCCTCTTCTCCGTTCACCTTCGACTGTTCCCTGAAGGATCGTTTTCGAAAGGGAGTCATGACGAGTTACATGCCCAAACCAGGCAAGCTTTCGACGTTTCACTGTTGACAAAAGTGGTTCTTGGTGGCCTGCATAGGTGTTTATCTTCTCTCTAACATAGACATTTGTTTTGTGCTCTTTATAGCAAATGCGCAAAATTCTTCTATAACATTTATGCTCGAAAGCCTGAATCCTTCGCTCCGTATCTGCAGTGAGTGTCCAGCTCTCACACCCATACAAGAGAATAGATAATACAAGTGATTTGTATAATTTGATCTTCACAGGAAAACTGATGTTACTTTTCCAGATCACATTCAACCTTGTCATGGCAGCTGAGGCCATCTCAAGTCTTGTCTTGATTTCTTTAATTGATCTTCCATCACTGCATATAGTGGACCCGAGATATTTAAAGGTGTTAACTTCTTCTAACGTTTGCCCATTTAACGTAATGTTGGTCGCAACATGTTTCTTATGGCTATTCACCAATATCTTGCTTTTTTCTATATTAATTTCCATCCCATACGTTCTTGTTACTTTCTCCAGTCTAGAGGTAAGGTCTTGAAGTTCTGATTCTGATCCAGCTATCAGATCAATATCATCAGCAAAACGTAGGTTGCACAGAGGTCGGCCTCCAATCGATATGGTTGATTTATAATCGTAGAGAGCCTCTTGCATAATATGTTCTAGATAAATATTAAAGAGCACTGGTACCACCAATAACTATGGTAAAAGAATAGAATGAAACGCTCTTCTGAGATGGCGTTTTCCACCCCATAGTTATGGGTTCCTATCTTCCCATACCACCATCCCAATTACTCAGACTTTACCCTCAATGAGAATTAAATCCTCGGGATAAAACTTCATTTACATTTAAATAGAATAGCTTTAGCTTTACTTGACATTTAAATGAAAAGGTTAATAATACATAAAGAGAGTCTGTTTACATATACATCTCCGCTGATTGAAAAGTGTTCACAATATAAATTGAATATGTTTTCATTTATGTTTTACACTGATTGAAAAGTTTGAAACTTCCATTACTTTAAAATGAATATTTTCACATATACATTTACACTGGTTTAAGCTTGAAAACTTACATTAATTTTAAAGTCTTCTTCTTCTTCTTCTTCCATCCTTAGCCGCTGACCGACAAAGCAGTCTGTGGCCAATACGCCTAGTGGCGTCTTAGGGCAACAAGGAATTAATTGTTGTTCCGTTACGCCGAACGGCGTTTATTGGTACAACAAAAATTAATTGTTGTTTCCGTAATCAGAGTGGCTGGCAAGTGGGTGATTGAAAAGTTTGAAACTTCCATTACTTTAAAATGAATATTTTCACATATACATTTACACTGGTTTAAGCTTGAAAACTTACATTAATTTTAAAGTGACTATGTTTAAAGGGATATTTATACTGCTTTGAAAATGTAAGTATTATACTTAGAATGTCCATCATTTCTTTCATCTTTCCCTCCCTGCTCCATAGGGAACCTGGAACTATTTTATGCTTTTAGTTCTCTTTAGGAAACTCTCAATAAAGCAATCACCAGCCCGTGCAGTTGTGGTTCATGAATCATTATTCTATACGCTGAGGTTGCCAGCCTCAAATGACTTTGACATCCACAAGCGAGTTTCACATATTAAAATTCACATGGTAATAAATACATATTATGTTAGTTCACATGTTTGTAATAAAATATGAAATGTAAATCACAACTTAACGCCAATCCTGACTCACAGACTTTTTGCTCAGATGAATAAAAGAGACGAGTCTGTCTCTTACACGCGTCTGGGGTGTCTTTAATTTGACAATAGATTCCCTCTCTGACTCCGTGTGTGTCTCCAGTTTCCTAGTCCCGGTGTTCCTTATTAAAATGTAGAGATTTCCTGTGCTTTGTAAGTCTTATTTGGTTCTTCAATAAAAGGTCCGGTTAAAAAAAGGAATCATGAATCTAGTCTTCACTCTGGCGAAGTTTGATGTTGTCTTGACGAGCGTAAAATTCACAGTGAAATAAAACTGCAAAATAGTCAGACTATATTCCTATCTTCCCATGCATTGTTGTTATGAATCTAATCAGAAAGATCCAATCATTTCAAATCATGCAGATAGGGTGTGAATTTTTCCCATGTGAAATAAGGTGCGTGCCTGCAAAGGTCACTTATTACCATATATGGACATCTGATGCCTTGCATACACTCTCACAGGCAGATCGGTAGACACACATGACAACATGGGTAAGCTGTAATACTTATTACTTTATTAGAAAGTAATGTTGTCATAACACGTCGGCCCGGAAGCGATTATGTCATAAGTTCCGCCTCGTGCACAGGTTATCCTGTGTTTAAGCTTTTAGCAAAGCTGTGCCCCGCCCTCGAGGCTGTGATAGCCGCTCCTTGCAAATGTTTTAGGAAAGGGACAGGACACGCACAGACGTAATGAATAATCCCTGAGAGGGGTGTACGAAGGAAAATACAAAATATCTGCTACTTAGCAGAAAAATAACGACGAAAGAAATAAATAAAAAAAAAGTGCGATACTTGAGAGCACATACTAAAAATCAGTACCACAAATGTACCGATACTGCCGGAGAGAAAGAAAGATCGATAGGGGCCGCCCCGTTTTGTCACAATGAGGATTCCAGAGCAAGGATTGCTTTTTAATACTGTCAGCAAAATGTGATTGAGTGTTTGATGTTCTGTCAGCACAAACTGTTAATTGAGTGTTTGATGTTCTGTCAGCAAACTGTTAATTGAGTGTTTGATGTTCTATCAGCACAAACTGTTAATTGAGTGTTTGATGTTCTGTCAGCAAACTGTTAATTGAGTGTTTGATGTTCTGTCAGCACAAACAGTTAATTGAGTGTTTGATGTTCTGTCAGCACAAACTGTTAATTAAGTGTTTGATGTTCTGTCATCACAAACTGTTAATTGAGTGTTTGATGTTCTGTCAGCAAACTGTTAATTGAGTGTTTGATGTTCTGTCAGCACAAACTGTTAATTGAGTGTTTGATGTTCTGTCAGCAAACTATTAATTGAGTGTTTGATGTTCTGTCAGCACAAACTGTTAATTGAGTGTTTGATGTTCTGTCAACAAACTGCTAATTGAGTGTTTGATGTTCTGTCAGCAAACTGTTAATTGAGTGTTTGATGTTCTGTCAACAAACTGTTAATTGAGTGTTTGATGTTCTGTCAACAAACTGCTAATTGAGTGTTTGATGTTCTGTCAGCAAACTGTGAATTGAGTGTTTGATGTTCTGTCTGCACAAACTGTTAATTGAGTGTTTGATGTTCTGTCAGCACAAACTGTTAATTGAGTGTTTGATGTTCTGTCAGCAAACTGTTAATTGAGTGTTTGATGTTCTGTCAGCAAATTGTTAATTGAGTGTTTGATGTTCTGTCAGCAAACTGTTAATTGAGTGTTTGATGTTCTGTCAGCAAACTGTTAATTGAGTTTGATGTTCTGTCAGCACAAACTGTTAATTGAGTGTTTGATGTTCTGTCAGCAAACTGTTAATTGAGTGTCTGATGTTCTGTCAGCACAAACTGTTAATTGAGTGTTTGATGTTCTGTCATCAAACTGTTAATTGAGTGTTTGATGTTCTGTCAGCACAAACTGTTAATTTAGTGTTTGATGTTCTGTCAATCAAACTGTTAATTGAGTGCTTGATGTTCTGTCAGCACAAACTGTTAATTGAGTGTTTGATGTTCTGCCAGCAAACTGTTAATTGAGTGTTTGATGTTCTGACAGCAAACTGTTAATTGAGTGTTTGATGTTCTGTCAGCAAACTATTAATTGAGTGTTTGATGTTCTGTCAGCACAAACTGTTAATTGAGTGTTTGATGTTCTGTCTGCAAACTGTTGAGTGTTTGATGTTCTTTCAGCACAAACGGTTAATTGAGTGTTTAATGTTCTGTCAGCACAAACTGTTAACTAAGTGTTTGATGTTCTGTCATCACAAACTGTTAATTCAGTGTTTGATGTTCTGTCAGCACAAACTGTTAATTGAGTGTTTGATGTTCTGTCAAGCAAACTGTTAATTGAGTGTTTGATGTTCTGTCAGCAAACTGTTAATTGAGTGTTTTATGTTCTGTCAGCACAAACTGTTAATTGAGTGTTTGATGTTCTGTCAGCAAACTATTAATTGAGTGTTTGATGTTCTGTCAGCACAAACTGTTAATTGAGTGATGTTCTGTCAACAAACTGCTAATTGAGTGTTTGATGTTCTGTCAGCAAACTGTTAATTGAGTGTTTGATGTTCTGTCAGCAAACTGTTAATTGAGTGTTTGATGTTCTGTCAGCACAAACTGTTAATTGAGTGTTTGATGTTCTGTCAGCAAACTGTTAATTGAGTGTTTGGTGTTCTGTCAAGCAAACTGTTAATTGAGTGTTTGATGTTCTGTCAGCAAATTGTTAATTGAGTGTTTGATGTTCTGTCAAGCAAACTGTTAATCGAGTGTTAGATGTTCTGTCAGCAAACTGTTAATTGAGTATTTGATGTTCTGTCAGCAAACTGTTAATTGAGTGTTTGATGTTCTGTCAGCAAACTGTTAATTGAGTGTTTGATGTTCTGTCAGCACAAACTGTTAATTGAGTGTTTGCTGTTCTGTCTGCACAAACTGTTAATTGAGTGTTTGATGTTCTGTCAGCAAACTGTTAATTGAGTGCTTGATGTTCTGTCTACAAACTGTTAATTGAGTGATGATCTGTCAGCAAACTGTTATTGAGTGTTTGATGTTCTGTCAACAAACTGTTAATTGAGTGATGTTCTGTCAACAAACTGCTAATTGAGTGTTTGATGTTCTGTCAACAAACTGTTAATTGAGTGTTTGATGTTCTGTCAACAAACTGTTAATTGAGTGTTTGATGTTCTGTCAGCAAACTGTTAATTGAGTGTTTGATGTTCTGTCAGCAAACTGTTAATTGAGTGTTTGATGTTCTGTCAGCAAACTGTAAATACAGTGTTTGATGTTCTGTCAACAAACTGCTAATTGAGTGTTTGATGTTCTGTCAGCACAAACTGTTATTTGAGTTTGCTGTTCTGTCAACAAACTGTTAGTTGAGTGTTTGATGTTCTGTCAGCACAAACTGTTAATTGAGTGTCTGATGTTCTGTCAGCAAACTGTTAATTGAGTGTTTGATGTTCTGTCAGCACAAACTGTTAATTGAGTGTTTGATGTTCTGTCAGCAAACTGTTAATTGAGTGTTTGATGTTCTGTCAAGCAAACTGTTAATCGAGTGTTTGATGTTCTGTCAGCAAAATGTTAATTGAGTGTTTGATGTTCTGTCAGCAAACTGTTAATTGAGTGTTTGATGTTCTGTCAGCAAACTGTTAATTGAGTGTTTGATGTTCTGTCAGCACAAACTGTTAATTGAGTGTTTGATGTTCTGTCAGCAAACTGTTAATTGAGTGTTTGATGTTCTGTCAACAAACTATTAATTGAGTGTTTGATGTTCTTGAGTAAATTGAAATCAGAGGTGAGAAAGAAAGACATTGAAGCATTATTGTTGTTTGCTCCCCTTTTGGGCCTTGGTCACACACAAGACAGTCAGAGAGATACAGATATTCGTGAGTGGGTGTTTTTGCAGGAAAGGATTGAAATGATTATGACAAGATGACCAGTGTGGAACTGATGGCAAGAAGCAGACAGCTAGGTCAATTATATGCGTACTTGCATGAAGAAATTTGTTTAAAAAATATTATAAAACTACAAATTTAAATTTCATTGTCTATTCTGTGCGCTTTGCCATTAAACACCTAGAGTGATGGTCCTAAATGTCCAAGTTCGAGCGTGTTTCTCTCTGTCTGTCTGTCTGTCTCTCTCTGTCTGTCTGTCTGTCTGTCTCTCTCTCTCACACACACAGTTTTTACTATACATACACCTCCGAGTGCCATTCTAGCGTTTACTATACAGTCCTATAGCACTCAATGCCATTCTAATGATTACTATACAGTCATACAGTACAGAGGGCCATTCTAGTATTTACTATACAGTCATACAGTACTGAATGCCATTCTAGTGGTTACTTTACAGTCATACAGCATTGAGTGCCATTCTAGTGTTTACTATACAGTCATACAGTACTGAATGCCATTCTAGTGGTTACTTTACAGTCATACAGTACTGAATGCCATTCTAGTGGTTACTTTACAGTCATACAGCATTGAGTGCCATTCTAGTGGTTACTTTAGTCATACAGCCTTGAGTGCCATTCTAGTGTTTACTATAGTCATACAGTACTGAATGCCATTCTAATGGCTACTTTACAGTCATACAGCTTTGAGTGCCATTCTAGTGTTTACTATACATTCATACAGTACTGAATGCCATTCTAGTGTTTACTTTACAGTCATACAGAACAGAGTGCCATTCTAGTATTAACTATACAGTCATACAGTACTGTTTTTCTTCATTCATGTAGAATTACAGTTGGTCGCTCAATGCACTGTATTTGAAAAACAAGGAATAATATATAGTCCTAGACGCGTAGGGGACAATTAGTTTCATTGTAGGCAAATCATTTGTTATTTTGAAATGTTCTGTTTCATTTTCAACACTCTTTTAAACTTTTAACGATTGAATTCTTTAAAAAAAAAATAATTTAGGCGCCCCCCAAGTCAGCGGCCCGTGCGACCCCACCGCCCAAGAGCCGGGCTGCATATAGACTGCACTTATTCCACATTCTAAATACTCCAACACCTGAACACAGACATTCAAAAATCAAGGTAGGTCTTTAGAGAACTCAGTGTTTCCTAAGTAGACCCTCACAGCTCTGGGCTGGCTGTAGCTGATATAAGGTCAAGGTAGTCCGATAGCAGATACTGCTGTAGGGGAGTGAAGTGTTAGAGACTTCACAATACTAGGTCTAGCATCGAGAGTTGGGGTGAACAGTTCCTTCCTCGCTGCCTTTTCCTGCCCTAACTCAAGAGCAAAATCAGGTTCCCATTTATAGCTGAATAGACCGGGAGCGTTTCGATATCATGAACTGAACTCGGTACCTGTGCCGCGAGAGACCAGGGCTATAACTACCTCAGAGTAACTAAAATACAGATAAGGGGAAGTAAGCAACGAAACCGTCACACTTTAGTTATGGCATCATACTGAATAGTTCCATCTGTGAGCTCGCGAAGCACTTGAGAGAAACACTGATTTAAAGTCATCAAACATCCATCACACAAAAAGTTTTAAAATGTAACGATAAACGTTGTGTTCAAATTTGGTACTCATAGCTTAATAAATAAAAAAAGCCTTAGCAAATTGAAATAGAACAATAGAATCCAATATGGCCGCCTTTTTTATGGCAACCAGTGATGCAGTGCCATCAAACTCTTCACTTTGCGTATCTAGTATTGATATAGGTTAAGTCTCTGCATTTTCATTGAAATCCAGCAATTAATAACGAAAATAGCATTTCAGTGTAGCTCCTCCTCTTAATCCGGTGAGTTATTGTCTGAAAAGAGAGGTAATTCAGATAATGATATAACTAAGTAAGTAAGTAATCCCCCTCAGTCATAACTAACTATGGGAATGTGTCCCTGGGGTGATAGACCTCAGCTACTATTTAATTATCATGTGTTCCTTTTGACGTGTTATTTTTTTCTTCTGATTGTTGTGAGAACTTCTTGTCGCCCAATCTGAGGTGGCACCGTAGGGAGCACCGCCACTTTGTACGATCGGCAGCTTTATCCTCCCATGTTGCTGAATTTATGTCCAGTGTCTTCATGTCTCTCTTGCACACATCTTTGAACCTCAGCTGCAGTCTTCCGACTGTTGCAGTCTCCCGACTGTTGCAGTCCCGACTGTTGCAGTCTCCCGATTGTTGCAGTCTCCCGACTGTTGCAGTCTCCCGACTGTTCTTTCGCCATCAGACAGCTGTCCATATAAAATATCTTTGGGGATGCGACCATCTTCCATGCGGCGGACATGGCCAAGCCAGCGTAGTCTAAGCGGTGTATACATACTTTGAAGGCCAGCACGTGACAGCAATGATATAACAAAACTCACTGAAATTACATAAATGACAATATCTAAAACAGAAGATTTAGATAATTCAGATATGTATTAACAATACCGGCGTCTGTGGCCTAATGGATATGAACGCAGTTTCATAATCCAGATATACCAGGTTCGAAACCTGCTACAGGCGGTTTGGTAGCAAATCGCTTTGTGTGGATTTTTAACAATGGTATAAGCGCTGTACCGTTCAGAAAGCAATGGCAAACTACTGAATGAAAAAAAATTGCCTAGAAAAATCACAAACAGCCAATAAAAGCTGGGGTTGATTGCCACGTCCTGTAAAGGATAAGCAACTAACTTATTAACAATACACAAAGATACGTCTACAATCGTGGCATAGAGATAGAAAGTGAAAAGAGACATGAAACATAAAAAGAACGGAAAGCCTAGAAAAGTGAAGACGAACTTTAGTGTACAAACAGAATATGGACAGAAACGGGAAATAATGATTAAGATCCCAGGCTCAACAAAGCACAACGATCAAAACGAAGAAGTATAAATTATAGAACAATTATGGATTTGAAGAGCGAAGGTTAAACAAATAAGTACAATCCAAACCAAGAAATATAAATGACAGAAAAACTAAATATCTGAGTCTTTAGTTTGTCTATCATTTATTTTACTTCGCTTGGATTGTGCTTATTTGTTAAGCCCTTTAAATCCATAATTTTTCGATTATTTATACTTCTTCATTTTTATTGTTCTACTTCGTGTAACCTGGGATCTTTGAATCTTTAGTTTTTTTTAATCATCTATAGTTGATACTTCTCCGCTTGGATTGTTCTTATTCCACTAATCTGGGCTTTTTACATCTCTAACTTTTCTATAACTTATTCACTTGAATAGTACTTCTTCGTTTGACCTAGGCTTTAAAAAACCTTAGTTTTCTATCATTTATACTTCTTCTCTTGGACCCGGCCTGTTTAAATCCTTAGTTTTTCTATCATTTATACTTTTTAAATTTTTGTTTGGTTTTTGGACCAAGCTGGGGTTTGTCGTGTTATATACCCGATTCAACCCCATATGGGTTATAATTAGGGTATATAATGTTCATCATTCTATATAACATATTATATTGTTATTTTTCCTGTGCGTTGGCTCTTCCAGGCTGTCATTTATCTGCCGTTTGTAGTGACATTGGTTAATGTTTATGGTGTTTGTAATGTATCCTCATCCTTGATACTATATTGCTCTCTCTCTCTCTCTCTCTCTCTCTCTCTCTCTCGCTATTGACATCCTTTTAAATGTACCTACTGGGCGTTGGTTGGTGGTTGAATTGGTAGTTTGTTTGTTTTTCAATTCTTCTACTGACATTGTATGGACATTTATTTATTTATTTTTGTGTTTTTGTTTTTCCTGGTCATTCTCATGTGTTCTGATTGTTATATACTGGTTCTAGTTTTGGTAATATAACATTTTATTATGTTGTGTAGCTCCCTGGGTAGGTGCATTTTTAGTACAGTTTCTAGTGATGGTGATGGAGAGTTTTGTGTTCTCAATTATTGTATGAGTGTTTTCTGTGCTTTTCATTCGCTTGGATTGTTCTTCTTCGTTTTAACCTGTGACCTTTGAATCCTTAGTTTGTCTATAATTTATACTTCTCCGTTAGAATTCTTCTTCTTCCATGCTCTTCTTCGATTAACCTGGGCTTTTAAAATCCTTTTTTAAAATATCATTTATACTTTTCCCGCTTGGACTGTGCTTCTACGTTCAACCTGAGTTTTTTTAAATCCTTAGTTTTTGTATAACTTATTCGCTTGAATTGTACTTCTTCTTTTGACATAGTTTTTTTAAAAAAACATCCTTAGTTTTCTATCATTCATACTTCTTCACTTGGATTGTGTTTTTTCGATTAACCGGAGCGCCAACATAATAACGGAATGCTCGTGTTACTTTCGTCAGATAAAGATTATCAGTCTACAGTATTAATTATCCACAAGAGCCAGTGTCAATGCGTGTCTTTCCACCACGTGCAAGATAATTATTACACAGATCTGATATTTTGAAAACAAGGATAAGCATATCCTGATAAATATCCAGTGTGATATCCAAGTGATCAATAAGTACTTACTTACTTAGTCGTTCCCCTTCTACCGTGAGGTGTAGAGGTGATCAATAAGTAACCGGGTTTTAAGAATATGCTAGGAAGACATTCTATATAATTTAGTTGTTTATGCCAGCAGGTCTCGACGTGAGCCATGTCATGTTTCTAGGGGGCCACAGTAAATACATTATTTCTAGGGGGGGGGGGGCACAGTAAATACATTATTTCTAGGGGGGGGGGGGGGCAGTAAATACATTATTTCTGGGGGGGGGGGGGGGGGGGGCACAGTAAATACATTATTTCTAGAGAGCCACAGTAATTGTATTATTTCTAAGGGGAGGGGGGCCCACAGTAAATACATTATTTCTAGAGAGCCACAGTAAGTGTATTATTTCTAGGGTAGGGGGGGCGCCACAGTAAGTGTATCATTTCTAAGTGGCCACAGTAAGTTTCCGAGGGGGCCACACAAACTTAACTTACTTTTATGTCCTTAATAATTTTGTTTGATACAACACAATTATGTCTGCATAGAATTAATCGTTTTTGTTAGCGACTACAGATGCTTTGTCTTTATATGATACAGTTTAGATTAATAAACAGTGCAGATAGTAAAATACATTTTTGCAGCTCAGCGATTATGGGGGGGGGGGGGGGGGGGGGGGGGGGGGGGTCCACAGAGGTACATGAGGCCCAGAAGGCATCAATGAGCAAAAAAAGAAAAGAACGGTTGAGAACCCCTGGTTTTTGTGATGTATCGGGAGAACGTCAAGCCATGCATGTCTCAGTACGTCAGAACCTAATATGGGAAACGTGACAATTAAATTGTTTGACGGCCGCTGTGGCTGGATACGTTACTTTCTTTCTATGAATTTCTTCACCTTTTGTTGATGCATTGGCAGAATCATGGCTATTATTATTACCATAAACCTCGTGTTTTTTTCTTTATTTCCGCGGGTTAGCCTAAGGATGTCAGTGCTTTTCTGCTTTCAGCTTATTTTTTTAACAACATTTTGTCCGAGTGGCAAGTGGTTAGAACACTTGTTTCAAGGGGAAAAGAGATCTCCCCCTTTTGCATGTGTGATGGGGCCGTAAAGACATCCCGGCTTCCCCCTTCATGTAAGACACCCCGGCTTCCCCCTTCATGTTCATGGCATATTTATCGCCCATATGTTTTCGATGTGCGCGCAGCCCCGTGACTGTCAGCCCACGTGACGGCGCGAGCCTGGGATGTGAAAAGTCTGACGAAGAAGAAGATTGATTACTAGGCCATAATAAAGCCTACAAATTAGTTGTGTATATTTGTGTTTTTGCTCTAGAAATAGTTGTGTATATTTGTGTTTTCGTGCCTTCTAGAGCAATAATCGCGAGTGTTATTTAAGTGGCCAAATTAATACGCGCAGCGCACTAAAGTCGAGTGATTAGCCTAGTGCCTATATAAAGAATGCGATGGACAAGAATGGAAGAGTATTTATTACTATTTTCAATTGTGTTTGATAGTTCTTTGAACTGCATTAGGTCTTCTATAGTTCTCCATCCTGTTGGATATCTATCTTTATTTAAAGGGACGTCCCATACACTTGGTTGGTTTTTGACAAATGCTTTATGTGCTGGGTGGGTCCCTTCTTGTGCTACTTTACTCCAATAATTTAATCTCAGTTCTTTCCGTCTTAGACCAAGGGGAGGTATGCCGAGAGCTACTTCTAGAGCTTCTACTGGTGTCGATATAAATGCACCTGTAATAGTTCTCATGGCTGCATTTTGAATCCTGTCCAGTTTTGCTTTGTTAGAAGCTGCAGCTGAGTCATAGACTATGCTGGCATAATCCAGTTTCCCCCTGATGAAGGCCTTGTAGAACATAAGCATTATTTTATTGCTGGCCCCCCATCCATTACCTTTTACAATCCTTAGTATATTTAGGGGTCCCCTACAGCTTTCTACCAAATTGTCTATATGTTTATTATAATTTAGTTGTTTATCTAAAGTTATGCCCAGAAATCTAGTTGTTGAGGAGGTACATATTTTCTGTCCTTTAATGGTTATATTGATTTTGTTATTTTTTTTAAAATTTCCTTTGCTGAAAATCATACCTACTGTTTTGTTTACATTAATTTGGAAGCCCCAACTTTTCATCCACTCTGAAACTTTGTCTATTTGAAAATACCACCCTGGGAACTAAAAACACCAATCATAGACTACTCACTTACTGAAAAGATCAAACAAAACATAGAAGATAAGGAAGCCAAAATGATAAGTAGAAAGTTCATAGAGCAACTAACTAAACAAAGTCTGGCCGTCTACACTGATGGATCCAAGGGTGATAGTGGGCAACTAGGTGCCGGAGTTGTAATACCACAATGGGGAATAAAAAAGAGCTACAGTATAACGGAAGGGGCATCGATTTTTACTGCAGAGATGGTAGCAATTCTTAAAAGTCTAGAAATAATCGAAGATAACCCACCAGAAGCTGTTACGATATTTACAGACTCACTATCATCACTACAAGCACTAGAACACCCAGGTAAATGTAGCCGGCCAGACATAAAGGAAGAAATTCTAGCAATTAATACATCACTAGAGAACAGAGGATGTAGTGTGAGGCTAGTGTGGGTTCCAGCACACATAGATATAGCTGGCAACGAGTTGGCAGACCAGAATGCCAAGAAGGGAAGAACAAGTAAAAACAATATAAAAGCAGGACTGGGAAGGTCAGAGATCAAGAGCCAAGTGAAGGAAACTATAAACGAGGAATGGAAGACAACATGGAAGGAAAGTAGAAAAGGCAGACACGCGTTCAAACTGCTGAAAGAACCAACGAGGACATGCCAGGTCAGAGAAGAATTAAAGATACCATCGAACAAAAAACTGTGGCGTCTCCGACTCGGTGCAGCATACTTCATGGTAGAAGAACCACACTGCCAAGAATGTCAGGAAGAGAATGACATAGACCACTACCTGATCCACTGTAAAAAGTATGAACAACAAAGGCTTGAATTAAAAACTTACTATAGAAATCACAATATAGACTTAACAGGTGATAAGGTTTTAAGTATAGATGCCCCAAGAGATGCCCAATCAATACTTAAAAGATATATACATAAAACAAAGGAAAAAAATATAAGGTTAGAACTTCAGAAAAATCGTCCAACTAAATAGAAATTAAGCAGCAAGAACTAACAAAGCATTAACAAACAAAAAAAAATAACTACTCATAGGACAAGGAAAGACAAGGTATTAAAAAAAAAAGGGACAACAACTCAAAAAGAACAAATACTAATACAAATTAAAACCAAGTGTAAAGGACAATAGTTATCTAGAAACAATACAAAAGAGAAAATAAAATTGACAAATACTAATATAAATAAAAATCAGCACCTGCAAAAGACAACAGTTATTTAAATTGAATACAAAATTAGTAAATAAAATGACACTAAATACCCCAATTATAACCAACTTTCAGGTTGAACAGGGTAGACCAAGATGGAACGAGAAGAGGCAACAATGATCAGAGGTTGAGTGCCCGATCTCCACCCATCATTTCATCAAAACAACAACAACAAAGAATGGAAGAGGATTCATGTACAACGCGTTCAACGGTTTGTCATCCATTCATTGACATTATCTTCGTCTGGACGCGGCAAAGTACTATAACCAGCGTCCTTTTCAGGACGATCAAGACAGCACTATAACCAGCGACCTTTTCAGGACGTACACAGCGCTCACCCAACAGATCATTATACGTTAGCAGTATACCAAAATGACTCGTTCCAAGCAACAAGCGAAAAAGAGGAAAGTATATACAAGCCCTCAAACACTTGTCAGCAGCATCAAACAAAGTCAACCAGAGATCAAGAATACTCCAACTACCAACTTCGTGGCCAGTCCTTCTCAGAAGGCAAACAAAGCAACCGTTGATACTACAACCGATGAGCGACCCAAAGCTTCGAAGGAAAAGGACAAGAGCAGACTGCCGGAGAGCAGTGCTGCCCCAAGTGCTAGCGTGGAAGAAGATGATGATGAAGACCCAGAACGTACAGAAATATTGAGAGCGTTACAACAGTTGGAGCAGATGACGGAAAGAATACAGAAAAGGGCAGAAGCACACGTCTCTGGCCAATATTATAAAGACCCAGAATATAAAGACATGTTGAGAGCGCATCAACAGATAAAGCAGATGCAGGAAAGACGAGAGAAAAGAAGACAGGAGCCTGAAACAATGGGGCCACCACCGCACATACCCGAATCGTCAGCAGAAACCCTATCTACCACAGAGATGCTGCACCAAATACCGTTGACACCACCACACGATGCCGAGATGACAGCCGACCCACCTGCAAGCACCATGAAAGAACTGACAGAGACAGCTCCTCAGCAAAGACAGATACAAGAGGAAGATATCGAAGAGACCAATATAGATACACTTCGAAGAATTGACGACAGAGACGAATTCCTTAGGCTCGCTCTTCAAAAAGCGATAGTAGAAGTAGACCCAGGAGTGCTGAACATCGAAAACACTGAGAAGCAAGCTACCATTCCTGGTCCTAAGGAAACAACAGCAGACAACTCAAGGGCCCAGAAGCAAGATATAACACCCTATAACAAAGAACGGGAGAAAGATTCGAGCCAAGACTGTGGAGGGGAACAAAGATCAAACACCAAAGGGACCAATAACGCAGAAACGATACGGGAGAGAATCGTAAAGATCACCCAGATGTCAGGAAGCGAGGCCTCACTCAGGGCCCTACCCGACAACAAAGTGATCAACATCCTCGAGGTGATAACTGGAAGAAGAGGTATCGCTAAAGTAGGGAGGCACGAAAAGGGAGTCGTGCTTTCACTCAACAAAACAGACAAAACCATCTCGCTGATGATCGAACTGGAATCTAGTCCAAAAGAAGTCCAGTTGCCCCACAAAATAAAAGTGGTGGTGGAGAAATACATAACAACAAAGAAGTTGGTCATCAGAGGGGTGGATACCAGTTGTTCCGAAGCCGAGGTCCACAGACGCCTTCAGGATGAAAACGCAAATCTAAAAATCAAGCAGGTCGAGAGACTAAAAACCTGGGCCAAGAAAGATACCAATCTGATGATAGTTACGGTAGAAGGATCGACAAGACCCGAGAGACTGACGCTCGAAACCACAACCAAAAAGACAGAAGCCTATATCCCTCCGGTGATGCAGTGCTCCAACTGCCAGCAGTTCTCGCACACAAAGAAGACGTGCAGGAGGGATGCAGTCTGTCGATATTGTGCGGGTGGCCACCCATACCGCGATTGTCCCAAGGCGAAGGAGGACAACAACTACAAAACAATAAACTCAAACCGCACCTGTGCAAACTGCCTCGGAAACCATGGGGCTAGATACCGAGGCTGCCCGATGTTCCAGGAAACCAAGAGCATCCTGAAGGAAGCGGTTTCCAAAAACATCCCCTTCAAGGAGGCAAAACACAGAGTGGCTGCGGATGTTACAGAAAAACAACGCACGATAGACAGACGACAGTTGCACAAGCTGACCGCTGAAGTCAGAGAAATGAAAATGAAGCTGCGAATCGAAAAAAACAGCAAGCAGGCCGCCGAAGAACCAACCGACAGTGGAGAAGATGCGATAAACATGCAGAACATAAAACACGTGATGGAAGAAATGAAAAGAATCCAGCAACAAGTAGAAACAGATGTCAAGAAACTGAAATAGCTGACAGAAGAAAACACAAAAATACTCAAAAGAATAGAAGCAGAAAGAATAGCCATTGAGGAAATATCATCAAACAGCACGCGAGAAACTAAAACGAACAACCAAGCAGTAAAAGAAATCATCCAAGAAACGCTAGAACAGCTACTACGATAATTGAAAAAGCACTGTCACAGATACAGGAGAGCAAGAAGACAAAAGCAACAGAAACTATGAGCGTAGAAACACACAAAACAAAACGAGCCAGATAGTTGAGGCAAGACATAAAAAACACCATGAGCGCGGCACGGCACCACAAACGGACAAAGAGGAACCCAGACAGCCAGCTAGTGGTCCTTTTCAGGACCGATCACCTCCAGGACTACGAACGAGATACCAGTGAAGACGATAACACCCTATATACCCCAATTATAACCAAACTTTCAGGTTGAACAGGGTATTACAGCAGCATAGTAGACGAAAACAACAACAACAACAACAGAATGGAAGAACAAGTAAAAACAATATAAAAGCAGGACTGGGAAGGTCAGAGATCAAGAGCCAAGTGAAGATAACTATAAATGAGGAATGGAAGACAACATGGAAGAAAAGTAGAAAAGGCAGACACGCGTTCAAACTGCTGAAAGAACCAACAAGGACGTGCCAGGTCAGAGAAGAATTAAAAATACCATCGAACAAAAAACTGGCGTCTCCGTCTCGGTGCAGCATACTTTATGGTAGAAGAACCACACTGCCAAGAATGTCAGGAAGAGAATGACATAGACCACTACCTGATCCACTGTAAAAAGTATGAACAACAAAGGCTTGAATTAAAAACTTACTATAGAAATCACAATATAGACTTAACAGGTGATAAGGTTTTAAGTATAGATTCCCCAAGAGATGCCCAAGCAATACTTAAAAGATATATACATAAAACAAAGGAAAAAATATAAGGTTAGAACTTCAGGAAAAACATCCAACTAAATAGAAATTAAGCAGCAAGAACTAACAAAGCATTAACAAAAACTAATTACTCATTGGACAAGGTAAGACAACAAGGTATTAAAAAAGTGACAACAACTCAAAAAGAACAAATACTAATACAAATTAAAACCAAGTGTAAAGGACAATAGCTAGCTATAAACAATACAAAAGAGAAAATAAAATTGACAAATACTAAAACAAATAAAAATCAGCAACTGCAAAAGACAACAGTTATTTATTGAATACAAAATTAGTAAATAAAATGACACTAAATACCCCAATTTATAACCAACTTTCAGGTTGAACAGGGTAGACCAAGATGGAACGAGAAGAGGCAGAACGATCGATGGTGAGTGCCCGATCTCCAACCATCAAATAATCAAAACAACAACAACAACAGGACATAAATCCTCCAACTTGGACCATGTTTACAAAAAACTTCAAAATCAAATAGACAAAGTTTCAGAGTGGATGAAAAGTTGGGGCTTCCTAATTAATGTAAACAAAACAGTAGGTATGATTTTCAGCAAAGGAAATTTTAAAAAAAATAACAAAATCAATATAACCATTAAGGGACAGAAAATATGTACCTCCTCAACAACTAGATTTCTGGGCATAACTTTAGATAAACAACTAAATTATAATAAACATATAGACAAATTGGTAGAAAGTTGTAGGGGACCCCTAAATATACTAAGGATTGTAAAAGGTAATGGATGGGGGGGAGCAATAAAATAATGCTTATGTTCTACAAGTCTTTCATCAGGGGAAAACTGGATTATGCCAGCATAGTCTATGACTCAGCTGCAGCTTCTAACAAAGCAAAACTGGAAAGGATTCAAAATGCAGCCATGAGAACCATTGCAGGTGCATTTATATCAACACCAGTAGAAGCTCTAGAAGTAGCTCTCGGCATACCTCCCCTTGGTCTAAGACGGAAAGAACTGAGATTAAATTATTGGAGTAAAGTAGCACAAGAAGTGACCCCCCCCCCCCCAGCACATAAAGCATTTGTCAAAAACCAACCAAGTGTATGGGACGCCCCCTTAAATAAAGATAGATATCCAACAGGGTGGAGAACTATAGAAGACCTAACGCAGTTCAAAGAGCTATCAAACACAATTGAAAACAGTAATAAATACAGAAGAAAAATACCACCCTGAGAACTAAAAACACCAATCATAGACTACTCACTCACTGAAAAGATCAAACAAAACATAGAAGATAAGGAAGCCAAAATGATAAGTAGAAAGCTCATAGATCAACTAACTAAACAAAGTATGGCCGTCTACACTGATGGATCCAAGAGTGATAGTGGGCAACTAGGTGCTGGAGTTGTAATACTGTGATAAACGAGCGCAAAGGCCTTATTGCTCTATCTTTTCCTACATCTTTCGTATTGTATTTTCTCCGACATTTGCTCTTTCATCTCATATGTGCGACCCACATTTGCTATTTCATCGTTGTGATTACTCGCGACCGGTATCTAGAGAACCACATTTGTTCTTTCATCGGGGGAAATAAAAGTCCTTTGATTGAGTCCACATGCCTGACATTATCGTTTGAAGCCCACATTGCATCGTGATAAATCTGGTAAAAACACATATGGTCATCCGAATCAAACATCGGGGCATGCTGTAATTTCTGTGACACCACATTGGACGCCCAGATTGGCCAGGGGAAAACGTCTCATGCTGTAATGGTGTTATCTTTAGTCGGCCGCGGTTCAGACAAGCGTTGGTTTACCACATTGGACGCCCAGCTTGGCCAGGTGACTTCCAGAAATATATAATACCGCATAATCTACTAGAGTGAGGCAGTCCAGTTTTTACCTTGTGAGGAAGAGATTAAACCCAAAAACGCATAGCCTAATACACGTGTTTATTCAGAGTGGATGATAATTCAGTTCTGTGATTAATTGTGTTCTTAAAGGATTTTGCGAAGGGAAAAGAAGGTTAGTAGATCTTATACTTATTAATACATTTTTTTATTTTGTTTATTTTAACCTCACAGCTAAAATGTGCGAAAGATAAAGTTTCAAATAATTCTTGGCATAACTGACTAATAAAATCAGAAGATTTTCCTAGGAGATGATAGGATGATAGGAGGTAATTAATAGTTCATATTTCACCTTTATAATCATCACAGTCTCCCATGCGCACACACTCTCATGCACAAGATATTTAACATCATTAGAATTGAACTCAGAGAGAGAGAGAGAGAGAGAGAGATGAATAATGAGCAGTAGTTTAAATGAAAGTCAACCAGTGATGTTAAATGTGAAAACTTACGAAGACTTTTGTGTGTCTTCAGTTCATCAGAAGTCTGAGTCTACACGCAACGTGTCTGACGTCTAACCAGAAATAAGTTATCAAAAACGGACATTTGGCTAGCAGAATTCGCCATAGGACATCTTTCATTCCTCAATTAAAAAGGAATATTGTCTCACCCACAAGTCATAAGGTGGACGCAGCATTTTTCGTCACCATATACTGCTTGCTCACAAGTTCAATACAGAGTTATCACAAGTTCAATACAGAGTCATCATAAATTCAAATCACTCGAAAGATCATTATTATCTGAAGTCAAGCAAAAGAGCTCAAAAGAGGAATCGCATATTTATACCACGTGCAACACACTCTTAAGCGCATTTTATGAAGCAGACTCGAAAGTATATGAATCACGACTACATACGCAAGATTATGAGTCTACATATCACTAACATTTCGTGACGATATCCAGTCTGACCAGTACCATCGGGAGATTAGACAACAGACCTTTTGTTCATATGACAGCTATTAACTGTTGATCAACACTACAGAGATATACTCAAACAGTGAAGGAATATACATAGATATCTCGTCAGCGTTCTCCGTACGACAACAGTATTCATCAGAACGTCCTCAGCTTAGAGATACCCCACTCGACATAACGTATAACAACTTGGGACATTTTATGCATACATGTGAATCCTCATATCTAGGAGAAGCATTTAGAGACACATGGACTGTGTAGAGTACTCACCATTTTGGTAACACGTATCATATCACATCATCATTTCACTTTACACCAGTTCATTCTTAATTAACTATTACTTAATTAACTGTAATTTTATTATCTCATCTGTGTGTTTTGTGTGAATCGTCTTTCACCATCATCACGTTCTAACCATTACTAACCCTATATGTGTGGATATTTCATTAATAAACCCAACGATCGGTTGATCATTATCAAGAGTTTGTGATATGAGTAAATATCATATCATGTTTTGTATTCGATCACTTCCTGATATATATTGTTTACACACGGTATCCCGTGGTTGCAGGAAGTGACGTCTTGACTTCTGCTCTGAATTGATAGCAGACGTGAGTTTTGATTTGGGACAAGCTAGCGTCTCTAACCGGGAGTCTGCTTGTGTCGTTTGACCAGTATGCATGGATTGTGTCCAGTAGGACCTGATTTTAGATTGTGTTAATTGCCTTTGGGCATCTTTATATTGCACCTGCAAGATCGATTACCATCACTGCCTTATGCATTCATTAACGGTATAATGTCAGATTAGTCTTAGCAGTGTGTATGGAATTCTTGGGCACGTAAGTTGACTGTTCCATTAAAACTGAGATTATCAGAATCAAGGACAGTAGAGACATGTGCTAGTAAAAGCTACGATGTCGTACCATACTCAATGTGGAGTACTGTGTCATTAAATGTATGAATTGTGCCAAGAAGTTAGGCCTTGTTACTGAGTACCTGTGGTGCGGGCCAGGGAGCTTGTGTGTGACTGGCCATATTTAAATATATTATAATTCCTCAAATGGAATATACAAGGAGAACCCTGGAGGGTATTCAGCAGGCCACTGTAATAAGGAGTGTCAAGCCTTAAGTCTAATGCACTCTTACGTAGGGAGGACGGTTCCTGAAGAAATAATAATATTCCTAAATTTACCCGTACCAGTTTGTTAATGTATCACTCGTGCTGTCGGTGTTACATATTCACCTATAGGAACCTTTCTCTACTCAGATGAGGTTGGGGGCTTTTTCTTTACGGGATCTAAGGGCAGAAGCTAAGGTCGTGGGGAAACAGAACTCTTTCCATAATTAATTAGAAAACACTGTCTAGTGGAAAGCATTCGCATTCCTGTCTTCTTGTCCCTATCTCGAATAGGTCTTTATTCTTTCTTAACGAGCCAATTTCTAGAGACCTTATATCTATATCTCATAGACTATTCCTGGCAAAAACTACTGTAGTAGTTGCCCCAGTGACTCACCCCACGACAATTGTGGGCTCGTCTTGGGATTAGTGAACCCGGACTTAGAAGTGGGATAAATCACATTTTCATCCCGGCTATACAGTTGCGATAATTGCAAAATCTGTTGGCATTTTGAGGGATTACCTTCTAGACTGACTCTTACTGTAATTTGTCTATTTCATATGGGGGATAATTTATATCTCTAAAGCACGAGTGATACTTTTTAAATTAAGTGACAAACGGACAGAGTAAGCACTTTTTGAGAACAGAGGATACTGTAGGGAACTGATTTTTAAAAATCTTTTTCTGTAACTGCTGGGAAAATTTTTATCATAAATATTTAGCAAATTTTTCATAGAAAACTTCGAGATAATCTGTTATATAATTTTTCAGAATGTGCTGAGTGAGTGATTTTTAAGAACTATTTGAACTTGATTGCTAATTTAAACCTAGAAGGTTTTAAGAGATAATTACTTGTGCGAGTCTAAACAATTTGCTTGGAGGTCACTGCCAATTTTTCCCTTCGTGAACCTATACTGCATATCATGGCAGATGCCGCAAAAATTAGGACTAGTTTAATGGAGGCAGGGCGTGAATTCGGGTTAAGTGGAAAAGACCTGATGAAATATGTAAGCGAGGAAACTTATAAACTCCATGAAAGAGAGATGGAAATGCAGAAACTTACAATGGAGAAGGCCGCAGCAGAAGCAGCGGAGCGGAAAGAGAAAGCCGCAGCAGAAGCAGCGGAGCGGAAAGAGAAAGCCGCAGCAGAAGCAGCGGAGCGGAAAGAAGCAGCAGAAGCAGCGGAGCGGAAAGAAGCAGCAGAAGCAGCAGAAGCAGCAGAAGCAGCGGAGCGTAAAGAGAAAGCCGCAGCAGAGCATGCACTTAAGATGAAGCAACTGGAAATCCAGGGACAGACCAATCAAATAGAGCTGGCAAAAAGTGCAGCGGCTTCCAACTGTGATGGAGGGTACTCACCCCGCTCAGATGGTGTGCCTACTTCGCAACCTGCGCCACCCAATGCCATGAACTTTCCGCTGGAACCTTTTTCAGAAAGGAACGATACCATGGACGCCTTTTTAGACCGCTTTGAACGCTTTGCAACAGGGTTTGGACTTGAAGAACGGAAGTGGAACCTGAAACTTTCCCAGGGCCTAAGAGGAGCCGCCTACGAAGTTTTTAATAAACTTCCGGCCGGAGAGCAAGATGACTATCAGGCATTGAAAAAAGCTCTCTTGGTGAGGTACGAGCTTCATTCAGAGGCTTACCGAAAAAAATTTCGAGGTTCTAGGAAGGAAGCCGGAGAGACTTTCTCACAGTTTGCAGCCCGTATTGAAGACTACCTAGTGAAGTGGTGTACACTGGGAAACTTTACCGAGAACTATGACGGGTTGAAAGAGCTGATTGTGATAGAGCAACTAAAAGAATCTATGTCGGTGGAAATGCGTAGATTTCTCACTGAAAACGGCGCTGACCGGTTAGAAAATATTCTTACACTGGCAGAGCGATTCCAAAATGCTCTCATGGAGTCTCAAGGAGCCAGAAAGAAGTTTTCGGATCAGGCGCCAAAGCAACCTGCTCGCTCCCAACCAGACCAACAAAGCAAAGGACCACACATCTCGCATAAACAGCACGCAAAACAAGATAACTACAAAGAGCAAAACAAGAAAAATGCTGCGCCACACCAGAGACATGGAGATAAATGGTGCAAGTACTGTCGCTTGAACAATCACAACACTAATGAGTGCAAGCGCAGACCTCCTCCCCAACATGCTGCCTGTCTGCAGACAAAATCGTCACCCCGGAAGGAGCAGAGGACCGGAAACGTTTCTCATCCTCCTGTCATCGAATCAGTCCTCGTAAACGGACAATCTGTGGAGTGCCTTTATGACACAGGACTTGCTTTCGATGCGGTGGTCAGGGCATCTCTTGTCACCCCTGACCAGATAACAGAAGAGAGTGTCGACATCCAAGGTCCGACGAAGGATGTTGCACCCATGACACTGCCAATTGCACTTATCAGAGTGGAATCTCGTTATGTGACAGGAGAGATTCGTGCAGCTATCATGGAAGAACCAATCTACTCTTTAATCTTGGGATGTAGATATGTGTTCCTTGGAGAACCTACTCAACCACTAGTCATGGCGGCCGTACAGACTAGAGGACAGTCAAGAAAAGACGCAGAGCAGGAACCTCCTACCAATATCCTCCCCGAGGAATTGAAGAGGGCCAAAATGGAAGATTCCTCACTGGCGCCCTGTTTTAAAAAATTACCTAGGACACACAACCCACCTACCAAGGGAGACTTCTTTATGAAAAATGGATTGATGTATCGCCGAGCTGGAAATGAAGGACAGGAACACAACCAATTAGTAGTTCCTGCAACCTATAGGAACCAGGTGCTTGAGATGGGCCACTCTATCCCATTTAGTGGACACATGGGAATGAGCGCCACGACTCAAAGGATCGCCTGCCACTATTATTGGCCAGGGATCACCGGCGACATTGAACGTTTCGTCAAGTCTTGTCCTCAGTGCCAGAAAGTTGCACCAAAACACTGGACGGCACCCGCGACCCTTGGGGAGATGCCAATCTTGGGCACCCCATTTGAAAGAGTGGCCGTGGATATAATTGGACCTCTGCTGAGAACTAAGAAGAGGAACTCCCATATCCTTACCTTAGTGGACACCTGTTCCATGTGGGGCGAAGCCATAGCCATGCCAGCATGCGACTCAGTGCATGTAGCTGACGCTTTACTGAATATCTTTACTAGATTGGGCTTCCCGCATGAAATTCTCACAGACAACGGGTCACAATTTAGAGGCAAGTTGACAGAGGAGGTGCTTAGAATATTCAAGACTAGGCATATCCATACTTCGCCCTATCACCCCCAAAGTAACGGGCAAGTAGAGCGGTTTAACGGGACGCTCACCTCTATTCTTCGGAAGTTGGCACAGGAGAAGCCAGAAACTTGGGATCAGTATCTTCCTGCCGCATTATTTGCTTATAGGGAAGTACCGCATGCGTCAACTGGAGTTCCTCCGGCCACATTACTCTTCGGAAGACCTATTAAAGGTCCATTAGAAGCATTACTAAGAACATGGACAGATGCCAAGGCAGACGACACTGTCACATCAGCCTTCCAGTACGTCACAGACTTGAAACAACGCCTGAAGACTGGCTGGGAATTAGCCACAGCGAAAGTACGGGAGGCTAGGCGGAAACATGCCAAATATTACAATCGCAATGCGAAGGACCGAGAACTAGCAGTAGGAGAGAAGGTGCTACTTCTTCTGCCAAGTAGCAGTAATAAATTGCAGATTTGCTGGAGGGGACCCTACAAAGTGGCGGAAAAGATTTCTCGCACCAACTATAAAATCGCCGTGAACGGAAAGCAGAAAATTTATCACTTAAATCTGCTTAAGAAGTTTTACGAGCGAGCCCCTGCCGAACCAGCGCACCTCATGACTATGGCCATTGCTATGCAAATGGAAGAAGAGCCATTATCATCCGTAGAGTACCCGGTGATACAGGAGGAATCACATTTAGATGTGAAAATAAGCTCCACCTTAACGGAAGCCCAGCAAGAAAAAGTAAGGAGATTGATGGAAAACCACGCCGACTCTCTGACAGACAAACCGGGCCGGACAAACCTGATGGAGTTTGACATGGAAGTCACGGATCCTACGCCCGTCCGAATGAGAACCTATCCGATTCCGTATGCCAAGGCGACGGCATTAAAGCAAGAAATTGATTACTTACTTAAGGAAGGCATAATTTCGAAGTCGGAGTCCCTTTACAGTGCGGGAGTGGTGCTGTTACGCAAACCCAGTGGAGAACACCGCCTGTGCATCGACTACCGACAGCTGAATGCGTTAACACAGTTCCAGCCAGAACCGTTACCGGACCAGAACCAGCTATTTACTAAGCTGAGCAGGGCTCGCTATTTTTCAAAGATCGACCTCAGTAAAGGGTACTATCAAATACCGGTAAAAGCTGAGGTGAGGAACCTGTTAGCCTTCAGTACTCCAGATGGACACTTCGAGTTTAATGTGATGCCATTTGGACTGAACAATGCTCCTAGTGTCTTCACAAGGATGATGCGAAAGTTATTGGATCCTTTGAATCATCCCGCCATCAGCAATTTTATGGATGATATCCTAGTAGCTACTGAATCGTTTGAAGAACATATATCAGCGCTATCCTTGCTGTTTAACAGACTCAGAGAAGCGGGACTAACCGCCCGCCCAACCAAATGTCAAATTGGGTGTGAACAGCTAGAGTTCCTAGGACATACTATATCCCATGGGACCATGTTCCCCGAGACTCAAAACGTTGAGAAGCTGAGAAATGCACCCAGACCGTCCACTAAAAGGGATGTCCGGTCAGTTGTATCTCTCTGTGGATTCTACCAGAGATATATAAAGCATTTTAATAGCCTCTGTGCGCCGCTTACATCGCTAACCAAGAAAGGAAACCCAGATAAAGTGACATGGTCAGCAGAATGTGAACATGCATATGCACTCTTAAAAGAGAAACTCACCACAAAACCTATTTTACGGCTCCCGGATTTAACTAGAAAATTCATCTTGCGCACAGATGCCAGTAACATTGGAATCGGGGCTACATTACTACAGCCAGATGACAGGAGCCCACCAAATCTATTTCCGGTCGCATATGCGAGTCGGAAGTTAAACTGAGCAGAACAAAACTATTCCACAATCGAAAAGGAATGTTTGTCCCTCGTCTGGGGAATACAAAAATTTCAAGCATACCTGTACGGAAGGAAATTTACAATCCAGAGTGATCATCAACCTCTGACCTTCCTCGCCAATTCAAAGAATTTGAATGCTAGACTGATGAGGTGGTCGCTTGTTCTACAACCTTACACGTTCCAAGTGGACTATATCCAAGGAAAA
Organism: Oreohelix idahoensis; assembly: GCA_024509875.1. NCBI lineage: Eukaryota > Metazoa > Mollusca > Gastropoda > Stylommatophora > Oreohelicidae > Oreohelix > Oreohelix idahoensis. Next base: position 197,059 of record JAMPIV010008231.1, on the reverse strand, counting down.
CATAACGTAGGAGCGGATTTTTAAGCCGTCATTCTATGAGGCAGGAAGGAGAGCACAGACAAGTAGAGGAAAGGATGGAAACCGGAGAGAAAAACGAAGATGAGGAAAAGGATTAAAGAATCCCGAGCAAGAATGCTAAGCTCTCCTGAGTACGATTGACATCACACTTGAGGAGGGGCTATTGTGATAAACGAGCGCAAAGGCCTTATTGCTCTATCTTTTCCTACATCTTTCGTATTGTATTTTCTCCGACATTTGCTCTTTCATCTCATATGTGCGACCCACATTTGCTATTTCATCGTTGTGATTACTCGCGACCGGTATCTAGAGAACCACATTTGTTCTTTCATCGGGGGAAATAAAAGTCCTTTGATTGAGTCCACATGCCTGACATTATCGTTTGAAGCCCACATTGCATCGTGATAAATCTGGTAAAAACACATATGGTCATCCGAATCAAACATCGGGGCATGCTGTAATTTCTGTGACACCACATTGGACGCCCAGATTGGCCAGGGGAAAACGTCTCATGCTGTAATGGTGTTATCTTTAGTCGGCCGCGGTTCAGACAAGCGTTGGTTTACCACATTGGACGCCCAGCTTGGCCAGGTGACTTCCAGAAATATATAATACCGCATAATCTACTAGAGTGAGGCAGTCCAGTTTTTACCTTGTGAGGAAGAGATTAAACCCAAAAACGCATAGCCTAATACACGTGTTTATTCAGAGTGGATGATAATTCAGTTCTGTGATTAATTGTGTTCTTAAAGGATTTTGCGAAGGGAAAAGAAGGTTAGTAGATCTTATACTTATTAATACATTTTCTTATTTTGTTTATTTTAACCTCACAGCTAAAATGTGCGAAAGATAAAGTTTCAAATAATTCTTGGCATAACTGACTAATAAAATCAAAAGATTTTCCTAGGAGATGATAGGATGATAGGAGGTAATTAATAACACTGACAAACAACATTTTTCTTTCTTATATAAGAATAAGTGTTCTTAGGTCAGTTTCTTGCGCTGATTTCAAATCTGAAATCCGTTTATCTCTATCACGTCGGGTTCTTAAGATATTTGTGAATAAATATATTTTTGGGAAACCGTTATTTGCTCCGTTTCATTTTTACTATATAACTTATTAAAAATTAATAAAAAGCAATATAATTTTACTTTTTATACTGCTAAAAGATGCATGACATATGTTACGCGATTTTTCAAATAGTTACTGTGTTTTGAAATAATTCTGAGCAAAATATGGCTTCTAGAAGTTGTAGAAATTCGGCTGATCTGTTCTGTTACTTGTGCGGATGTTTTACCGATCGTGTTGACCAGAAAAACTTTACACCATTACTAAAGAAAGCATATGAACTTTATTTCGATTCGAAAGTTGATGATGAAAATAAATCTTGGAAGCCAAATGCAGTTTGTTCGATACATTGGCAGGTTGGTTACGAAAATCGCCGAAGCATAAGTCGATGCCTTTTGGAGTGCCAGTAATATGGCATGAACAAGCAAATCACACTACTGATTGTTACTTCTGCTTGACAAATATCCATGGTTTCACTTTTAAAACTAGAAAGTCTGTGGTTTATCCAAATATTGAATCGGTTTCGAAACCAGTGCCTCATGATCCAATCACGTGTCCGATCCAAGTACCACCAGAACAATATCCGTTGGACGTGAATGAACCATCAGAAAGTGATAGTTTACCTGCTTTAGAAACTAATTCTGACTCAGATTACATACCGGTGAATGATGGTGTTTACTTAATTAACCATTCAGAACTTTCAGATCTAATACGTGATCTCGCTCTTACCAAAGGACAAGCGGAATTACTCGGTTCGCGACTCAAAGAATGGAATCTTTTAGCGCCCAATACTCCGATATCTAAATTTCGTCATAGACACAGAGAACTTGTTCAATACTTTGAGATGGATGATGACATTTGCTATTGCAAAGATGTAAACGGTCATGAGCACATAGTCAACGAATGGCGATTTTTCATCGATTCTTCCAAGACTAGTCTAAAAGCCGTGTTATTGCATAACAGAAATTTATTTTCATCAATTCCAGTCGCCTACTCTGTTCATATGAAAGAAACTTATGACAATATGGCTATACGTTTGGAAAAAATAAAGTACAATGACTACCAATGGCGGATTTGTGGAGACCTAAAGGTCATTGCAATTCTCACGGGCATGCAGACTGGGTATACTAAATTTTGTTGCTTCCGATGTGAATGGGACAGCCGCAACAGACAGGAACATTATGCAAGAAAGGTGTGGCCTATCCGGGATCGTATGCAGCTCGGGCATAAAAATGTAATACACGAGCCATTAGTTAACAAAGACAGCTTCATTTTACCACTGTTACATATAAAGTTGGGGCTCATGAAGAATTTTGTAAAAGCGTTAGATAAAACGAGCAAAGCTTTCACTTATCTTCGAGAAAAGTTTCCGCAAGTTAGCGATGCAAAGATAAAGGAAGGTATCTTTGTAGGACCTCAGATTAGGAAAGTTATTGCAGACAAACAATTCGAGAACTTGTTACATGGTAGTGAACTTCGCGCATGGATGGCATTCAAATCGATCGTCGATAACTTTCTGGGAAATCACAAATCTGTCGACTATGTTGCATATTGTTAAGCAGTGCATAGATGCATACAGAATTATGGGCTGTAACATGTCCCTCAAAATCCATTTGCTCGATTCGCATCTTGACTTTTTCCCTGACAACCTTGGCGAAGTCAGCGATGAACATGGAGAACGATTCCATCAAGATATCGCCGTAATGGAGTCACGTTATCAAGGACGGTGGAGTGTGACCATGCTTGCCGATTATTGTTGGATGCTTCATCGCGATGTACCACATGCCATTCACCGACGAAAGTCGACTGCAAAGAAATTCAAGCCTACATAACTGTTATACTTCTTGTACGAATGATGTTGTAATACTGTATGCGTTGTTAAAAAACGTCAATTGCGTATTTCTAGAGATCCCGACCTGATAGAGAAAAACGGTTTGCAGATTTAAAAACAGCGCATTAAAATTGACCAGAAAAACATAGAAATGTTAGAGAAAGAAAAAAAAAGTTTTTTTTTGTTAGTCAGTGTAATTCATATTTCACCTTTATAATCATCACAGTCTCCCATGCGCACACACTCTCATGCACAAGATATTTAACATCATTAGAATTGAACTCAGAGAGAGAGAGAGAGATGAATAATGAGCAGTAGTTTAAATGAAAGTCAACCAGTGATGTTAAATGTGAAAACTTACGAAGACTTTTGTGTGTCTTCAGTTCATCAGAAGTCTGAGTCTACACGCAACGTGTCTGACGTCTAACCAGAAATAAGTTATCAAAAACGGACATTTGGCTAGCAGAATTCGCCATAGGACATCTTTCATTCCTCAATTAAAAAGGAATATTGTCTCACCCACAAGTCATAAGGTGGACGCAGCATTTTTCGTCACCATATACTGCTTGCTCACAAGTTCAATACAGAGTTATCACAAGTTCAATACAGAGTCATCATAAATTCAAATCACTCGAAAGATCATTATTGTCTGAAGTCAAGCAAAAGAGTTCAAAAGAGGAATCGCATATTTATACCACGTGCAACACACTCTTAAGCGCATTTTATGAAGCAGACTCGAAAGTATATGAATCACGACTACATACGCAAGATTATGAGTCTACATATCACTAACATTTCGTGAAGATATCCAGTCTGACCAGTACCATCGGGAGATTAGACAACAGACCTTTTGTTCATATGACAGCTATTAACTGTTGATCAACACTACAGAGATATACTCAAACAGTGAAGGAATATACATAGATATCTCGTCAGCGTTCTCCGTACGACAACAGTATTCATCAGAACGTCCTCAGCTTAGAGATACCCCACTCGACATAACGTATAACAACTTGGGACATTTTATGCATACATGTGAATCCTCATATCTAGGAGAAGCATTTAGAGACACATGGACTGTGTAGAGTACTCACCATTTTGGTAACACGTATCATATCACATCATCATTTCACTTTACACCAGTTCATTCTTAATTAACTATTACTTAATTAACTGTAATTTTATTATCTCATCTGTGTGTTTTGTGTGAATCGTCTTTCACCATCATCACGTTCTAACCATTACTAACCGTATATGTGTGGATATTTCATTAATAAACCCAACGATCGGTTGATCATTATCAAGAGTTTGTTAATGTATCACTCGTGCTGTCGGTGTTACATATTCACCTATAGGAACCTTTCTCTACTCAGATGAGGTTGGGGGCTTTTTCTTTACGGGATCTAAGGGCAGAAGCTAAGGTCGTGGGGAAACAGAACTCTTTCCATAATTAATTAGAAAACACTGTCTAGTGGAAAGCATTCGCATTCCTGTCTTCTTGTCCCTATCTCGAATAGGTCTTTATTCTTTCTTAACGAGCCAATTTCTAGAGACCTTATATCTATATCTCATAGACTATTCCTGGCAAAAACTACTGTAGTAGTTGACCAGTGACTCACCACACGACAAATACCACAATGGGGAATAAAAAATTGCTACAGTGTAACGGAAGGAGCATCGATTTTTACCGCAGAGATGATAGCAATTCTTAAAAGTCTAGAAATAATCGAAGATAACCCACCAGAAGCTGTTACGATATTTACAGACTCACTATCATCACTACAAGCACTAGAACACCCAGGTAAATGTAGCCGGCCAGACATAAAGGAAGAAATTTTAGCAATTAATACATCACTAGGGAACAGAGGATGTAGTGTGAGGCTAGTGTGGGTTCCAGCACACATAGGTATTGCTGGCAACGAGCTGGCAGATCAGAACGCCAAGAATGGAAGAACAAGTAAAAACAATATAAAAGCAGGACTGGGAAGGTCGGAGATCAAGAGCCAAGTGAAGGAAACTATAAACGAAGAATGGAAGACATTATGGAAGGAAAGTAGAAAAGGCAGACACGCGTTCAAACTGCTGAATGAACCAACGAGGACGTGCCAGGTCAGAGAAGAATTAAAGATACCTTCGAACAAAAAACGGTGGCGTCTCCGTCTCGGTGCAGCATACTTTATGATAGAAGAACCACACTGCCAAGAATGCCAGGAAGAGAATGACATAGACCACTACCTGATCCACTATAAAAAGTATGACCAACAAAGACTTGAATTAAAAACTTACTATAGAAATCACAATATAGACTTAACAGGTGATAAGGTTTTAAGTATAGATGCCCCAAGAGATGCCCAATCAATACTTAAAAGATATATACATAAAACAAAGGAAAACATATAAGGTTAGTACTTTTCAGGAAAAACATCCAACTAAATAAAAATTAAACAGCAAGAACTAACAAAGCATTAACAAAAAACTAACTACTCATAGGACAAGGAAATACAACGAGGTATAGAAAAAAAATAGGGCAACAACTCAAAAAGAACAAATGCCAATACAAATTAAAACCAAGTGTAAAGGACAATAGTTATCTATAAACAACACAAAAAAGAAAATAAAATGGACAAATACTAATATAAATAAAAATCAGCAACCGCAAAAGACAATAGATATTTAAATTGAATACAAAATTAGAAAATAAAATGACACTAAATACCCCAATTATAACCAACTTTCAGGTTGAACAGGGTAGACCAAGATGGAATGAGAAGAGGCAAGAATGGAAAGATGATAAGAGCCCGCTCTCCTCCCATCAACGCATCAAAACAACAACAACAACATAAATCCAAACCGTACCTGTGCAAACTGCCTCGGAAACCATGGGGCAAGATACCGAGGCTGCCCGATGTTCCAGGAAACAAAGAGCATCTTCAAGGAGGCCGTGTCCAAAAACATACCTTTCAAAGAGGCAAAACACAGAGTGGCTGCGGATGTTACAGACAAACAGTGCAGGATTGACAGAAGACAGTTATATCAGCTGACAGCGGAAGTAAAAGAGATGAAACGGAAACTCCAGGGCGAGAACAAAAGCAGGCAGACTCCCGAAAAACAAATTGACAGTGAAGATGTAATAGATCTTAAGAGCAGTAGGGACATGATGGACGACATGAAAAGAATACAACAACAAATAGAAAGAGATGTCAAGAAGCTGACAGAACTGAAGGAAGAAAACTCAGAAATCCTCAAGAGAATTGAAGCAGAACGAAGAGCCGTAGAGGAAATGACATCCAACACACGGGAAACAAATACGAACAACCAAACAGACGAAGAAGTCATAGAAGAAACACTAAACAGACTACTACCTGCAATCATAGAAAAAGCGCTTTCACAGGTACAGGAGAGCAGAAAGACAAAAGAAACAGAATCTAGGAGCGTAAAAACACAAAAAACCAAACAAGCCAGATAGGGAGACAGGATATGAACACCATGAACACGCCACGACACCATAGATAGACAAGCAACGGAGAGGTATCCAGACAGTCAGCTAGCGGTCCTTTTCAGGATAAGTCCTTTTCAGGACTAACAACCGGCTAGCACCGAAGAAACTAAACGCACAATATACCCCAATTATAACCAACTTTCAGGTTGAACAGGGTATAACAGCAACATAGCAGACAAACGAACAAGCAGCGGCCTTTTAAAGTATCAGTCCAGACAAGAGAAAACTAAACGAGGCGCCCTGTGTGGGTAGCAGAAGAACAAAGACATGACACATTAGCAATCGAGCACTGGCTGGGTGTTGGGTGTTTGGTTTGTTGGTTTATTTGTTTAATGTTTGCTTCAATGTGCCCTTAATCACTGAATGGGTTGTAAAAATAAATACAGCCCCTGCCTTAAGAATCAAGAGTTTTATTGTTGATCGGGTCGGTTGCGAGTGTGCAAGAGAGTGATCAAATATCACAACATCATCATCATCATCTCGCCCACCCTATCACAATTGGCGTCTGTCACGTAGGTCTTTATATCATTAAATTGCCTACATCTTCTTCCTATTCTCTCACCCACATCCTTTATTTTATTATCTTTCCTTACTTGTTTTTTCCTGTATTTTTCGCATCACTTGTTTGCGAAAAATATTTTTCTTCAGTATTCTCAAACTTTACCTTGTGTTTTTCTCATACTGGGATACGTAACTTTATTACATAGATGTCAGTCAGACGTGAAGTGCGATTTAGTTGCAGTCCATCTCAGACATCGAGCCGACTTGGGTCTGCACCTTCAGATGACACGACACTCCTGAGTTAGATTCTCGACGTAAACGCGTGAGAATGCTAGGAGAGAGCAGACATCCGTCTGCATTTTTACCGGTCAACAACGAGTTGGATCGGCCGAACGCTTAAGTAGGAGCGAATTTTTACACCTTATAGTCGCAGTTTCAGACGGTTGTCTGAGATTTGCAACTGACACGCGCTTTTCCCGGTCAGTTTGTGAACGCAGGTGCGTAATCGCACTGATGGCTGTTACGACATGAGGGAAGCTGACGTAGGGTGTTAGAGAAGGGGAGAGACGGGCGCTGTTTCGTGGTTTCGAAACAGTGGGATTCTTTGTCCGTTTCATAGATATTAAACCTAGTTTGAAACTTTATTTTCATTCTTGTCTCAATAATTCGCAGTAGACAGGTGGTTCGCGAAGAGTAGAGCTGTATAAGCGAAGTTTCTTAGTTTGTTGCGACAATTTGTCGAACTTCTAGACTTCCATAAATATAAGCGTAAAATTCTTAATTGTGCGATATCCTGTAGTGCTGTGTTTGAGGTAAATATTATATAGTAGTTCTCTAGAATTTTGTGAAGTGATTAAGTGTTAAATCGCCGATTTCATTTTAAACTAGTTCTTTTGAACAGAGTGCTTAATCTATATAGTCTGTATTATTTTCTAGTGACGCGTTTCAGTGGAAAACAGAATAAATTATATTTCTAGCATTAAACCATAATGTAGCTATAATGAAGTTAATTTACTGCTAAATAATCAGTCGAGATCATATTTTTCTAAACTAACTTATAATGCTAGATGCGACATCAGTGAATATTGACGGAATGCGCAAATATTCCTAATTCCTGATGATTGATTTTATATAACTTATTTTACGGGAAGTTTTAAAGATAAGTCAAGCTGTAGGCTTGCTATTAAAATGTAAGTTATATTGAGTACATATATGTAAATTATTTGATATGTGTTCTTTCTTTTATATAGTGAAACTGTGGTACCCAACTTGCCAGCGTTTAGTAAAGAGACATATTTGTGTGAAGCATAGACAGTTCCTATCTTTAACCACGTGGGTTTTTTGTTTTGTTTCAAGTAACACTGGATCTGACAGTGCATATGCCATCAAAGAGAGACAGTAATAGCAATCCCACTAACGGTTTCTAAAGACTAGAAATATATATTGGGCTTTTGAGCCAGTTCATATTGCTCCACAAATTTAAATGTACATGCTGCCTGGCGGCGAAAATTTTACAAGTAAAACATTAACACTCCGACAGAGATTGTGACTAGTATTGTGGTGACCAAATATAGTACCTGCCTGAAAGAAGACACCGATCTGACATTCCTTAAATCCTAGAATCCAAAGCTAATGACATTGTGCTCTGCTAACTTTCGTGCCTGGACAAATTTTATGTGACTAAATCAGACATTCGAGAAAAATTAGAACACCCAAGGAATCGGTTCCCTGAGACAGAGAGTTCAGTACGTTTTTTGGAACTGGGGGTTTCTTGGTCGCTGACTGCATTTTTCGGGTCTGTGCGAAGGTCCTAGAATTATTATGTTCCCAGAGGCAACGAGCAAAGTTGTGAGTATATATGTGAGAGAAAGGCCATGGCTGGATGAATGAGAGTACACAGGTCTGAGTGTTATTTTACCGGTGTATTATTGTCACCCATTTGCTGTCTTAAATGTTTAAATCTGCAGAATTTGTTACAAATGCTAGAGTTTCTTTTTTCTTAGGCTAAATCAGATTATCCAACTCTGTTCATACATTTACGAGAAAAGAAGAAACCTCTTAGACTCAACCCTATGTATCTATAACTCTTTGAGCCATCATCTGTTCTCTTAACGGGGCTGTGGGCTAAACCTAGAGTAAGATTCTAACGGGCTATCATCCTTGTAGCATTTTCCTTGAATTCTATGACTATTTGTATATGTTTTTCCTTTATGTATTTTTGGTGTTGTGAGAAATTTTGATATGATAATTAAAATATCTCTCTTGAACAAAAAAACCAGTGCGTTGGTCAGCTCGATCCCAATTACCTGTATAAGCATTGTTATAGATTTTCCAAGTCTGTGTGTTTAACTGTCGTCACGTGTATGTGCGTGCCCGTGAGTAGATAGAAATATATGTAATATATATGTGGAATAGACTGTCGGACTCTGTAAACGTCGTCGTAGAGGATAGGTGAGAGAGAGAGAAGAATTCTTTTTCGCTTTCAGCGACAGCCTCTATATTACTGTCTATCATCTCACCTGTGTGGAAATTCTATTGTTTTACTAATTCACACTGGGACTCTCACTCATTTCAAGCTATTCAGAAGGGACCCACCCAAGTCTTAATTCCCCTATCCAAAATCTACGACAAATGGTCGCTCGTTACCGGGAATTGAACCCAAAATCCTAAGGCGATACGACAAATGTGGTCACGCCCGACGGATTTTTGAACTTAGAATAGGAAGACGAGTACGACAAATGTGGACTCGTCTATCTGGATTTTGAACTTAAGATTCTTTATTCTGATATAGAGTAAGAGTGTGATGTCTTGTGAGTTTTGTATCTTTTAAAAATAATTTATCCCCTAGACTAACGATCTGTTTACGGGCGTGCTGACCACACAAACTGATAAGTTTTTTCCACAGCATTAAGAAGCATTATACATTTGGTTTACAGGTTGATTTTGTCGGAATACATGTTAATTAATGATTTTGTAATACTAAACGCTGGTAAAGTTTTGTGAGTGCATAACATTCACTGGGTTTTGAAGAAGTAGGTGTTTGAGCAAAAGCTAAGGAGTGCGTTTCGGACTATTTGTCCAGATTAATTGCCTCCCTTACCCTAACTGTCTTAGGGGTGAACTTGATAGTGGACTTTAAAATTAAGGGATTATTTTTCTCTTTAATTTTTGCTATAATCATTGTGTTTTCCACTGTAGCTACTTATTTTTCAGAAGTAATCTTAACTACCATTTAGTTGGCGTAGTCGTGTTTTGCATTAGGTGCTTTATTGCCGATAATAGCAGTGATAGTTAGATTTTATTTTTGGAGGAGGTATCCCAGGGTTAAATATATCATCTTTTGATTTTTGGTATTTTTTTTTCTCGTAAGTGGTAGGAACCACTGTACCCTTAATCTTATCGTTTTCTCGTCTACGTCTCAGCCACTGATTTAATATGGCAGAAAGGGCGAAACTGAGACAACTCCTCAGAGAGGAAGCGAGGCAAGAGGGACTGGACGGCGACGAAGCGAAAGCTTTCGTCAGAGACGAACTGGAGAGATATGATGCGGAGCAGAAGGAAAAAGCAGCGGAGAGGAAAGAAGCGGAAGACCGGCTATTACAGCAGAAGAAGATGGACGAGGAAATGGAAATTCGCAGGATGCAGCATGAGGAAAGAGAGAAGGAGAAGCAGAGACAGCAGGAGAAGGAGAGGGAGGAGAGACAGCTTGAGGAAAAAGAGAAACAGAGACAGCACGAGTTGGCGCTTAAGACTCTAGAGTTCCAAAGCCGTGGTGCTGCCTCTACCTCCAGCAATGGAGAGTCTTCTCCTCATTCTTCCTTAACTGATCCTTCTAACACTCAATCTACTCATCTCACTGCTATGTCTTTTCCGCTAGAATCTTTCCCTTGTCCAAATGAGAAGATTGACACTTGGCTAGAAAAATTTGAGAAAATTGCAACTCTGTACGGTTTAGAGAGGTCGCGTTGGAACATGAAGCTTTCCCAGGCTTTGAAAAGTTCTGCGTATGATGTTTATGCCAAACTGGAAAGCAGCCAACAAGACAACTATGATCTGTTGAAGAAAGCGTTACTGGAGCGCTTTGAAATGAACGCTCGCAAATTTTTGCAACTGTTTCGCAACAGCCGGAAAGAGAATTCTGAAACTTTTCAGCAGTTCTCGTCTCGTTTGAAGGGATATCTGACAAAGTGCCTTGAGCTCTCGCAGCTCCCCTCTACCTATGAAGGTCTTGAGGAATTTGTTTTAACAGAACAAATAAAGAACACATTGTCTGCTGATACCCGGAGATTTCTAGCTGAGCAAGGGGCAGAAAAACTTGAAGACATTTTAGAAAAGTCTGAGCGTTATCAAAATGCGCTGGCTGAACTACCGGCCACAAAGCGGAAACTGACAGAGGAGCATTTTCGAAAACATAACCTAGAGCAATCTTCTCAGGCTTCTAACCAAAATAACCACAGAGAAACTGGACCTCAAAACCCCCCTCCGGAAAAATCCAAGTTCTACAAGAACAAGTACCCCAACCACCCCAAACAGTCTGATCAACCCGACCGCCCTACATGGCAGCGTGGCCAGAAAGGACAAGGTGGCAAAGGGAGAACCCCTGAGCACGGGACATATGATCAGACCGAGCACACCGAGCCGAAACGCATCGGATGCTTATTAACAGTCTCGCAAGGCGGAATTATTGACAGTGATTCCCAACCTGTTGGGGATAGACCCTCAACGCGAGGTACTGTTACTTTGAACGGTTCTCAAACTTCTTGCTTATTTGACACGGGGCTTTCTTATGATTGCATTGTTGCCAGAAACCTGGTCAAACCCGGTCAAGAGACAGCAGAGACCGTCCAACTTTGTGGAGTTCGTAAGAGTGATGCACCTACAGCGCTTCCCATCGCATTGGTGGAGATACACTCTGACTTTGTCAGAGGCGTGATCAAAGCGGCTGTTATGGATGATCCCATCTACCCAGTCATACTTGGCGGGAGATACGTGTGTATTGGGAAACCGGAAGAGCCGATTGTGGCAGCAGTAACTACAAGAGGGCAAACCAAGAAGGAACGGGAGCCTGCGCCTAATTTGTTACCCATGGAACTTAAAGAAGCGCAATACAAGGACCCTACTTTGGCACCCTGCTTTAGGAAACTGCCCATGGCTAAGGAACCCAAACAGCATGGGGACATTTTTTCTAAGGATGGCGTACTTTATCGGAGAACGGGCAAGCCTGACCAAGGTTACAACCAGCTCCTAGTACCGAAACAGTACAGAAGCCAAATCCTAGAAATGGGGCACTCTCTTCCCTTCAGCGGACATATGGGACAGAACGCCACAAACCAACGTATAACCACTCATTATTGGTGGCCAGGAGTAAATACTGATATTATCAGATATGTCAAATCCTGTGCCCAGTGCCAACGTGTGCCACCCAAGCAACGGGCACCCCCAGTCTCTTTGGGTGAAATGCCAATAGTGGGAACACCATTCGAACGGGTTGTGATCGACATTTTAGGGCCTTTCGAAAGGACTAAAAGAAGGAACAGGTTTATCCTGACCTTAGTCGATACATGCACTTTATGGGCAGAAGCTATCCCGCTAACATGCGCAGATGCCAAGCATGTCGCAGAAGCCCTCGTGCAGATTTTCACTCGGTTGGGATTCCCTCAGCAAGTGTTGACGGATAACGGATCTCCATACCGAAACCTGTTGATGGATGAGATCGTTAAGATCTTGAGGACCCAACACATCCACACTAAGCCATATACTCCGGCCGGAAATGGGCTCGTGGAACGTGCTAATGGAAACCTCAACATGATGCTAAGTAAACTGGCACAAGTGAAACCTGAAGATTGGGATCTTTGTATTCCTGCAGCATTATTTGGCTACAGAGAATCTCCTCATACTTCCACAGGATTTCCGCCAGCTACACTTTTATTCGGCAGACCCATTAAGGGCCCGCTTGAAGCCTTACTTCAGTCTCTGACAGACGAGAAGGCGGATGAGACAGTTGTCTCAGCCAGTAAATATGTGTCGGTTTTAAAGGAAAGGTTGAAACTAGGGTGGGACCTAGCAACGACTAACTTTAAGCGAGCACGCACAAAGCACGCTAACCGATACAGGAAAGTCGCGAAAGAGAGAGAACTGGAAGCAGGAGAGAAAGTTTTGGTGTTACTCCCTACCGAGAACAACCAACTGAAGATCGGATGGCAAGGGCCGTTTACCGTCCTGAAAAAGATTTCTAAGGCTAACTACCAGATCTCTATTCAAGGAAAGGAGAAGGTTTTCCATTTAAATCTGTTAAAGAGATACTTGGAAAGACCAGTGCCAACCTCCGACCATCTCCTGACGATCGCCAGAGCTGACGAAGATGATGATAGTGGCAGGGATATTCCACCGCTATCACAAGAAATCTTTCAAAAATGTCAGAAGCGGCGACGCTCTTTCAAGCGCGCATGGGAGACATTCCAGAGAAAGGAAACTTTGGGAGTAGACTTGAGCAGGAATTGGAGAGATATGGAGGGGGAAGATGAGAAGGAAGAAGACAGACACCCCGAAGCTACGGTTATAGGAAATTTAATTCCATAACGTAGACATGGAGTGCTTCCATATCTTAAGGGGGGACGTCCTGTCACGTAGGTCTTTATATCATTAAATTGCCTACATCTTCTTCCTATTCTCTCACCCACATCCTTTATTTTATTATCTTTCCTTACTTGTTTTTTCCTGTATTTTTCGCATCACTTGTTTGCGAAAAATATTTTTCTTCAGTATTCTCAAACTTTACCTTGTGTTTTTCTCATACTGGGATACGTAACTTTATTACATAGATGTCAGTCAGACGTGAAGTGCGATTTAGTTGCAGTCCATCTCAGACATCGAGCCGACTTGGGTCTGCACCTTCAGATGACACGACACTCCTGAGTTAGATTCTCGACGTAAACGCGTGAGAATGCTAGGAGAGAGCAGACATCCGTCTGCATTTTTACCGGTCAACAACGAGTTGGATCGGCCGAACGCTTAAGTAGGAGCGAATTTTTACACCTTATAGTCGCAGTTTCAGACGGTTGTCTGAGATTTGCAACTGACACGCGCTTTTCCCGGTCAGTTTGTTAACGCAGGTGCGTAATCGCACTGATGGCTGTTACGACATGAGGGAAGCTGACGTAGGGTGTTAGAGAAGGGGAGAGACGGGCGCTGTTTCGTGGTTTCGAAACAGTGGGATTCTTTGTCCGTTTCATAGATATTAAACCTAGTTTGAAACTTTATTTTCATTCTTGTCTCAATAATTCGCAGTAGACAGGTGGTTCGCGAAGAGTAGAGCTGTATAAGCGAAGTTTCTTAGTTTGTTGCGACAATTTGTCGAACTTCTAGACTTCCATAAATATAAGCGTAAAATTCTTAATTGTGCGATATCCTGTAGTGCTGTGTTTGAGGTAAATATTATATAGTAGTTCTCTAGAATTTTGTGAAGTGATTAAGTGTTAAATCGCCGATTTCATTTTAAACTAGTTCTTTTGAACAGAGTGCTTAATCTATATAGTCTGTATTATTTTCTAGTGACGCGTTTCAGTGGAAAACAGAATAAATTATATTTCTAGCATTAAACCATAATGTAGCTATAATGAAGTTAATTTACTGCTAAATAATCAGTCGAGATCATATTTTTCTAAACTAACTTATAATGCTAGATGCGACATCAGTGAATATTGACGGAATGCGCAAATATTCCTAATTCCTGATGATTGATTTTATATAACTTATTTTACGGGAAGTTTTAAAGATAAGTCAAGCTGTAGGCTTGCTATTAAAATGTAAGTTATATTGAGTACATATATGTAAATTATTTGATATGTGTTCTTTCTTTTATATAGTGAAACTGTGGTACCCAACTTGCCAGCGTTTAGTAAAGAGACATATTTGTGTGAAGCATAGACAGTTCCTATCTTTAACCACGTGGGTTTTTTGTTTTGTTTCAAGTAACACTGGATCTGACAGTGCATATGCCATCAGAGAGAGACAGTAATAGCAATCCCACTAACGGTTTCTAAAGACTAGAAATATATATTGGGCTTTTGAGCCAGTTCAAATTGCTCCACAAATTTAAATGTACATGCTGCCTGGCGGCGAAAATTTTACAAGTAAAACATTAACACTCCGACAGAGATTGTGACTAGTATTGTGGTGACCAAATATAGTACCTGCCTGAAAGAAGACACCGATCTGACATTCCTTAAATCCTAGAATCCAAAGCTAATGACATTGTGCTCTGCTAACTTTCGTGCCTGGACAAATTTTATGTGACTAAATCAGACATTCGAGAAAAATTAGAACACCCAAGGAATCGGTTCCCTGAGACAGAGAGTTCAGTACGTTTTTTGGAACTGGGGGTTTCTTGGTCGCTGACTGCATTTTTTGGGTCTGTGCGAAGGTCCTAGAATTATTATGTTCCCAGAGGCAACGAGCAAAGTTGTGAGTATATATGTGAGAGAAAGGCCATGGCTGGATGACTGAGAGTACACAGGTCTGAGTGTTATTTTACCGGTGTATTATTGTCACCCATTTGCTGTCTTAAATGTTTAAATCTGCAGAATTTGTTACAAATGCTAGAGTTTCTTTTTTCTTAGGCTAAATCAGATTATCCAACTCTGTTCATACATTTACGAGAAAAGAAGAAACCTCTTAGACTCAACCCTATGTATCTATAACTCTTTGAGCCATCATCTGTTCTCTTAACGGGGCTGTGGGCTAAACCTAGAGTAAGATTCTAACGGGCTATCATCCTTGTAGCATTTTCCTTGAATTCTATGACTATTTGTATATGTTTTTCCTTTATGTATTTTTGGTGTTGTGAGAAATTTTGATATGATAATTAAAATATCTCTCTTGAACAAAAAAAACCAGTGCGTTGGTCAGCTCGATCCCAATTACCTGTATAAGCATTGTTATAGATTTTCCAAGTCTGTGTGTTTAACTGTCGTCACGTGTATGTGCGTGCCCGTGAGTAGATAGAAATATATGTAATATATATGTGGAATAGACTGTCGGACTCTGTAAACGTCGTCGTAGAGGATAGGTGAGAGAGAGAGAAGAATTCTTTTTCGCTTTCAGCGACAGCCTCTATACCACTGTCTATCATCTCACCTGTGTGGAAATTCTATTGTTTTACTAATTCACACTGGGACTCTCACTCATTTCAAGCTATTCAGAAGGGACCCACCCAAGTCTTAATTCCCCTATCCAAAATCTACGACAGCGTCGTCGGCAGGATAGGCAGACAGTGACACCGAGCAAACAGCAAACGAGCAAAATAATATTGTAAACACCCAGCAGTGCGGTCTTGCAGCAAGATGGACTTGATCAATGCGCATATGAAGGTAGTATACGTGGAGGTGCCGGAGGTAAGGCGATTTGATGCAAAGGCAAGTCCCACTTGGCAAGAGTTTGTGGAAGATGTAAAGGCCGTGTGGAAGATGGCGCCCTTTTGTGCAGAAGACAAGGTAGACGTGATCTGGAATAACGTCACACCAATGGTCTCTAGGGAATTACGGATACGTGGTGGAGCCAAGGCCAGCCCTGAGAAATTACTGGAAATAGTGGAGGAAGCCTACAGTGACCGACCACTAGTCAGTGAGATAACTAAGAATTTCCAGGCCGTGAGTCAGGGGCCTATGGAATGTGCTGTTTTCTGTGAAGGCAAAAAGCCTGATGCACTGGTGCAGGTAGCCAGTGTAGAAGCTCACAATGAAGAGGAGGCACTCAAGGCAGAAGTATCTATCCTAAAGGACCAGCTAGCACAGCTGTCACAGGCCAGTTCGCTAGCACATGAGGAGGAGCAGAGAAAGAAAGCACCATGCCAACCGCGGGAACAGCCAAAGCACGACGAGGAGGTGCGTGAGCAGGAACCTCAACTAGACCTTCGTGTATGTGAGAGTCAGGCTGTTGTCAAGGAAAGCTGTGAGCTGACAGCACCAACAAACGCAGTTGAACCGACAAGGCGAAAAGGGATGTGCTAGTGGTATAGTGTCCACAGGGGATGGGGGTTCATCACGCCAGATGATGGAGGTATTGATGTATTCGTACATCAGACCAAGATCTTCAGAAAGGGATTCCGGAGTCTGGCGAGGAATGAACGAGTAGAGTTTGACAGCAAACCATCGGTCCAGGGCATGGAAGCAATTTATGTATGCGGCATTGGCGGTCAAGAGTGTAAAGGTAGTAGGAGGCGTCCCATGGCACAGAGAAAACCTACAAAGTTGAGGTGCTACAATTGTGGAGAGTTCTCAAGCCACATGGCAGCCAAATGCCCTCAAGGCCCTCTTCCGAAGAGATGTTTTCAATGCAAGTCAACTGAACATTTGATAGCCGCCTGTCCCTCAAGGAGCTCTTTCCCTAGACGTACTGCCACAACCAGGTTGCCTACAGTATGTAAACCAAGAGATGGTCGTGACAACTGTCACCCTAAGGGAACCGAGAAAATTGGTCGTCGTCTAGGGGAGGAAACCAGTCCTTAGCAGATAGGAGAGGTGTAACTGTACTTTTCTCTTGTTGAGGTGATCACTGGCCCAAGACAGTATACATGTTGTTAGGTGTGTAGTGCGAGCGTATGATGAACTGAGTGTGGGTGCGAATGAAGGCGCGAATGTGTTTAGGCTCGTATATATGTAGACCCTGCAACCCATACACTCACATGCAGTAGTCAAGGATGCTTGGACACTGCAGGCACGTTTCAAAACATTTATTGACGAGAACACACATGGTATCAACAGGAACAGTCATTGTAAACAAGGTCATGCTGACCGGAAATCGATAGGTATACATTAGGCATTCAGCAAGCTGGTAAACATTTGAATATTCGTGCATGGTCAATACAATGTTCTTCAATAAGGACAGTTCGTGGCGTCGCCCTGGGATTACTGACTAAACGCGTCAGATACCTTAATCACTTTGACACATAGGTGCAACTTGGCATTCCCCGCCAATTGCACATTATCAGGCTGTAGTATAATAGCCGAAAACACAGGCCTCGTTCTGACGTCGGCTGTGTACTTCTGATAAGCAGGTTACCATCAACCCTGCAGTAATGCTTATTGTAGACATAAATATGCCGCCAATCTGCGGCTCCCACAATATATCTTCGTCACTGGATTTCTGGATGGTATGAAGACTAATAGTCTTGGATGGCTACCTTGAGCACAACATATAAGTTCTGAAATGGAGGACCGGTGAGCTGCAGTTCACAGACTAGGCAATCTTCTAACATGTTCTGCTACCGAAAGCATAGTAATGGAAAAAGTCGGTATTACCTGTAACCGAGTCCACAGAACTTAACAAGGAATTCTGCTGTCATTCCAACGCACAGAGATTCACTGGGGAAAACTGCCAGTGCAGTCACTTCGAAGATTCTTCCCGAAAAACACAATGGACTCTCGTCCCTTCAGAAACCAGGACACTTCCCGGCTTGCCGGAAGTCTAACTCAACTCCCGCTTTAAAAAAACCTGCCCATGGGCATACGCCCGAACTGTCTACCTTTGACCCTAAAGGTCAAACACAATGAATGAATAAACAAGGGAAGACAACCCCTAATCAACCTGACATCGCAGGTAAAGACACAATTATTCTTATGATAAAAACATAAGCAAATAACTTGACAGATGACTCCGTCAAAAATGACAGCAACAAGGGGGCGCACATCAAGGTTCAGAAGAGGAAACTCATCTAAAGCAGATTGTGGGGAACGTAAGCCACCGTCCACACAAAATGAGTGTAAAACACGTCAAGAGCGATCACCCTACAAAGTCGACAGCTGCATGCACTGATAGGCAGATGTCACGGGCAGGCAGCGAAGCGGCACAGGTGAGCGAGTCTTCTAGACCACAGCGGCTGACAGCCCGACTACGTGCAACTGGGGACATGACGACCAAGAGAGTCCCCAGCCGGGTTGTACCTATTACAGAAGCTCAGCCCAAAGCATCGCCGCTCAGAAAGAGTCATGCGCAGCACCAACGATCTGAGAGGTTACAATTGAAGCGCCAGAGGTAGTGATGTTTTCGGGACGACAACAAAATCAGGAGGGAAATATGTGATGGGGCCGTAAAGACACCCCGGCTTCCCCCTTCATGTAAGACACCCCGGCTTCCCCCTTCATGTTCATGGCATATTTATCGCCCATATGTTTTCGATGTGCGCGCAGCCCCGTGACTGTCAGCCCACGTGACGGCGCGAGCCTGGGATGTGAAAAGTCTGACGAAGAAGAAGATTGATTACTAGGCCATAATAAAGCCTACAAATTAGTTGTGTATATTTGTGTTTTTGCTCTAGAAATAGTTGTGTATATTTGTGTTTTCGTGCCTTCTAGAGCAATAATCGCGAGTGTTATTTAAGTGGCCAAATTAATACGCGCAGCGCACTAAAGTTGAGTGATTAGCATAGTGCCTACATAAAGAATGCGATGGCCAGCAGCGGCCTTTTTAAGTGTCAGTCCAGACAAGAGAAAACGAAACGAGGCGCCCTGTGTGGGTAGCAGAAGAACAAAGACATGACACATTAGCAATCGAGCACTGGCTGGGTGTTGGGTGTTTGGTGTTTTGTTTGTTGGTTTATTTGTTTAATGTTTGCTTCAGTGTGCCCTTAGTCACTGAATGGGTTGTAAAAATAAATACATCCCCTGCCTTAAGAATCAAGAGTTTTATTGTTGATCGGGTCGGTTGCGAGTGTGCAAGAGAGTGATCAAATATCACAACATCATCATCATCATCTCGCTCACCCTATCACACATGGATCAAACATGGATCTACCTTAAGTCTCGTAAAATTCAGAGTCGGAGTCGGGACATGTTTTACCGACTCCACGACACCGACTCCACGACACCGACTCCACTGCCATGTTAGAAACTCTGCTACGGATTTCAAGGCCTCTGCGTCTGAAATTACTTGAGAATTTAATAATGGAAAATGTTCATCTTTATTTTCATATTGGTAGTTTTGAATGTTGCTTATATTGGCGTGAGTCACAACGCTTCCCATCATATGAGGGCCTTCTTGTCTTTCTTTGTTTGACACTATCAGAGCCTCAACTGCTCAATGGTGTGCAATCTTCTTCATATCCTGAGGACAGCATAATTTCTCCGTTTTTCAGTTTATTTATGTCTTTTCCATTCCACCGTGTTTCGAACAGTTCCTGTTTGCCACGTTTATAGCTTACATTTCCGCTGCCTCTTGTGCAGTTGTCTAGTGTTCGAAGGTTGCAGGTCGTAAATTACTGCACTACAGTTTATAATACGAGTAAAACACTTGTTACATCCCACTGGGTCACACTTGGGCCATGTCATGAGTAGGTGAACGGCTTTAAGGCTTGTAAAAAAATATTACATTCTGAATTAAGCATTAAAAACATGCTATATAACTAATTGTGCTAGTCTGAAAGTTCCTGACCCTTAAGTAGTAAACGGTATATACATTCCAGCTGCCAGGAGCGATAACTGGTTACTGGTGCTTTTCATAGCATCCGACTGAGGTAAGCGGGCAAGAACCACGCAAAAAGAATATATCCGTCTTTGGAGCTCTCTTCTAAAATTCATTGTGTTTATGTTTTTTAATCATAGTTTCCTAAAAATGTCTTAGTTTATTTTGACTTTTCGTTATTTAGCAAAGTTTCTTGTTTATGATATAGTTTCACATGCAGGCGTCTGATGTCGACCTTGCATATGAAAGTTCAAAGGCTATAATCTTTAGTCTGTATAGTTTCTGAGGGGCTGACTTAGTTTACCCTCGTATCTTGCGTGCCTGCATTTCTGGTCCTACAAGATCTCGACAGATGCTAGCTAAGGATATTTCAGAGTGTTTCTATTCTTGGCTTAATATTTATGGCCGCGGTGACAACAATAGTGCGCCTTCCCCCATAAATAAAATATTTTCTGTCATTTAGACGTACTTGAAATAAATTGAGTGTTAGTGTTGAGTGCTCTTATGCGCACCAGAATTACGGACCATAAAAAAATACCACCACTCTTCTCTCCGTTTACGTCTTGGAACTGTAACAAAATGTGTTAATTACTACATAATTACCGGTACTACATTTTAAATTATTCATTCATTCATACAGTAATACAAAATAACAAACCATCCACACCTGTTACATTGTGTGTCACTCCAACGCCCCCCCCCCCCCCCCATCCCCCTTAAAAAAAATACTGCAATAAAATGAACACTCGATAGTGCCTCATATTCTCTGTAAAGTAGACCAAGGTATTGTCCAGGTAATTCCTGGAGGTCTCTATGGAGACAAAGAAAGAATATGCGTACTGCCCCCTGTGGCATGCCGTAAGAGAGGTACTAATATGACCTTGTGCATTGGGCTGACATCAACACGTAACACAAACTGCTACACATACATTACTTCTGTAGGTGCACACGAATAGTTTGATTGAGGTATTCTGCTACAGTGCTGGCTCCATGCTTCACAGGGGACGAAAAAAAGAAATGGTGAAGATGAACGATGGTCTGTTCACACGATGTAAGTTTGTACAGGCGTATTTTATCATATGTGAAATTTGTACATATACCATGGTACATAATCTGTAAGGGATTCAACTGTTTATACCAGTGCTGCAGATTTGTCCAACTCCGAGTTGAGAATAGTAATACACCCCCGGCTTAGCGCTCAGGATACATTCATAGAAAATGGAACGCTAAATGAAACATCACTCTACCGGGTCATTGTACAATAGACTAAATGAAGATGCGTTCCTGGGAATTTACTTTTAACCTCAGGTAAACGCAGTTACCTGTGTAGTTTCCTAGGGTCTCTATTGAGATGAAGGAAGAATAGGATTACTGTTGCCTCAGGTAAAAAGTAAAAGGCGACTGGCATGAGGTTTTCCACGGGGCTGGTAACCTCATCATGTTAGGCAAATTGCTACAGACACTACAGCTACAACATCATTCTATAGTGCAGGCTTCCTGCAAGGCGACCAGCTGATGTGGTGGCTCCTATGCTCCACAAGAGGTGAAAAAAAGAATGAATGAATATACGAAGTATTGTACATTAGATGGAGAACGAACGAACAAACGAATTTTATTTTTAAAGGGTTAAGAATTGGACGCTCAGGCCCGTTTAACATTCTGTACTTCCACTCTTACTTATCTTGCATACTACTGTGACGGTATTGCCTCCCCTGCTTTGCAGTAGTGGTCCAACAGTGGCCAGAACTCAAGAGTATCTATTTTAGGCTTCAATGGAGTCTATCTTTACACAAGATTACTCTTGGCAGAAATGTCGAAAGAAGAATAGTAAAGCTTCTATCACATGGGAGTCTTCATAAGATATGCAGGTAAGCGAAAACAATGCTGGCTGTCGCTAAGCACGTTAATTCTATAATCTGCCGACACTTTTATGAAGAATTAAAGCAATGGTTTATTCTAGCTCGTTAAGCCCCCACCGCCAAGTTGATCAATGGAATTATATATATATATATATATATATATATATATATATATACAGTAGAACTCCATTTATCCGAACCCCATGGGACCGAGCATCGTTCGGATAATCAAATGTTCGGATAATTGGATTACATAATGTATCGAGTACATGTACACATATTTCTAAAAATAATTAACCATCACAAGGAAAATACACTATAAAACATATTTACTTGTACTGTAATAATAATACCCACACTGTATTAGATTACTGTATCACCAAAATCTGTCATTACACTGCAGTGCATGTACTACTTGTATTAATTTTTTTTTTTTAAGAAAGAGAAATGTTTTCAAAATAACATTACAAACGATTCAAAACCAGGCGCAACTTACGTATACATGTACTTGCACAGATGTAGCCCACTATTTAAAATAATGAGAATCCTCTTTTGCACCAAACTGGATAGTCTCCTTTTGGTTCTTAAGTCCCGCATTCTCTTCAACAGCAGAAGCTGTGTAGGACAGCTGTCATCTTCTTGCTCGTACCAAGCCATCGCTGATTCTAGTGCTATAAAGGCCTCTTCAGGACTTGGTCGACGTTTTGGGTTTTCTTTATAATCTACAAGTACATCATGTACTTCTGAGGAGTCTTCGTCATCGGTCACTACATGTATTTGGTTTTCTTTTTGCACAAAAGACAAAATTTCTTCGTCATTCAAAAACTGAAAACCAGAATCATTATCATCTTCTAGCCACATGTGGGCATCATCTTTGTCACAGTCCGAAAATCCGGGCATTGAAACAGTTCCACAACTTCATTTATACAATCATCATTTGTGTCCACTGCAGTAGTTTCATTTCCTCCTTTTTTCCCAAGCAATCTATTCCAAGCCTTGTTGAGATTATCTTGTGACAGGGTGGTCCAAGCATCAGCTAACATATAGCAGCAGTCTTTGAGATTAAGCTTTTTGGAAAACGCCACCACACTTTCTTCATCTTCAGCCAACAATAAACGATGCAGGACTTCCTTCTTGTACATCTTTTTAAGCTTTGCTATAACACCCTGATCCATTGGTTGAATCAGTGCTGTTACATTGGGAGGCAGAAAAATTACTTTAAAATTTGCATCAACTGCATTCAATGTATCCGTCTCTGGATGAGATGGTGCATTGTCCAGTAGAAGAATTACTTTTCCAGTTTTCTTTTCTTGTTCTCTCAACCTCTTCACATTTGGGATGAACTGATTTGTATACCAATCAAGAAATATTTCACTATTCATCCAAGCACTCTTCTGTGCTTTGTAGCACAATGGGAGACATGTCACATTCTTTAAACAACGTGGTTTTTTGGCTTTGCCGATCATTAGCACCGGTAAACGATGACTTCCACTGGCATTCGCGGCTACCAAAATTGTTACTCTCTCTTTGCACTTTTTAAACCCAGGGGCAGCTGCTTCGCGCTGAGATGCAAGTGATTTTTGAGGCAATGATTTCCAGTATAAGCCAGTCTCATCGGCATTATACACATCATCGAGTGAATAACCTTCTTCTTCCAAAAAAGCCAAGAATGTTTCTTTAAAATTTTCAGCGGCAGTTGCATCGCTAGATAAAGATTCCCCTTGAATCTCCAGTTCTCGTATGCCATGACGAGATTTAAAGTCAGGAGGACCGTCAAGTTGATTGTTGAACTGAAGTGCCTTTTCACACTATAGAGAGCCAGAGATAGGTTCCGATTTGCTTCTTCTTTGCAGACACCATATATACAAAGCCTCTTCCAATTTCAAATATTTCGCATTTCTCATGGTCTTACGTTTCTTCGACCCATTTTCACTCTCCAATTTCGATGCAAAACTCATAATTTTATCCTTTTTACTTTTGATGTCAGAGACGGTAGCTTTCCCAACATTGAAAATCCTCGCAAGTGAAGACACAGTTTCACCTTTTCCTAGTCTCTTGATAATTTCTGTTTTCGTTTCAATTGACAAAACATTGCGGTTCCTTTTATATGCTTTAGGCCTACTGGAAGATGCCATATCGCACAGAGAAATACTTGTACACCAAAATTATTCTGCTGTCGTAGCAGACACAATTATTTTAAGTTGAACTGTCTGTTTAGCCAGTGTTCTGCCTAGAACGCAAACGTACACTGGATTGGTAAACCAGATATTAACTGACTTTATGATCTAACTGACTTCCTGTACGTAAGCGACCGACCATTAGCCCATCCCATCCTCTACAAATTGTTCGCACACATTTGAAGCTTGCCGCATGAAAAGATTCAGAAATGTAGTCTAACGTGACTGGTGGCGATTGATTTTTTTTTTTCTGGAAAAAGTGTTCGGATAATTGGATGTTCGGATAATTGGGGTTCGGATAAATGGAGTTCTACTGTATATATATATATATATATATATATATATATATATATATATATATATATATATATATATATATATATATATATATATATATATATATATATATATATATATATATATATATATATATATGTGTATATGTGTATATATATATATATATATATATATATATATATATATATATATATATATATATATATATATATATATATATATATATATATATATACACACATATAAATATATATATACATATATATATATATACATATATATATATATATATATCTATTTCTTATCTTATCTCTCACTGAGTCACCACCGGTTCTAGTTCTATTCAGAAGGGACCAAACTATGTCTTAATTCCCCTATCGAAAATCTACGACACCCAGCAAATGTGATATATTATATCAGCCGCTCCTGCAAATGTGAGATTTATCACCTACAGGGGGATTTGATAAAATCAAATATCTGCTACTTAGCAGAAAAATAAAGAAGAAAGAAAGAAAGAAAAGAACGCAAAGTGCGATAATTGACAGCACATAATACAAATCAGTAACACAAATGTACCGATACTGCCGGAGAGAACCAAAGATCGAAAGTGGTCGTCCATTTCGTCACAACTACATCCTTTCATTCTCACCTGTTACTTTAAGGATTAATTTAAAGGCATGCAACGTCATAAAGGTAATATAAAGCATACATTTAAATTATCCAATCATAATCAACATTAAGTATGTTTTTTAAAAACTGAGAGTTCTCGATATCAGCTGACTCGCTATCGCACCAATCACGCGCTTGGTTTAGGCTGAGCTTGAACACACGAGATAGCTGGCTGAATGCTAGTGTACGATTGACTGAACACGTGCACGCATACACATTCTGATTGGCACTCTCGGTGGGTTGTTCGAACTTACTAATTTTGCCAACTTTTATGGACTTTCAGACTTTCATTTAAAAAAAAAAAAGGCTTTCAAAATTAAACAGCGCAACAGCAAAACATCAGTATACGGTGTTAGCACGGAGCGGGTCATTGCTGTATTAAATGGACTTTACTATTATAGATTTCTGCTAGTAATAGCGGAAGTTGACACAGCTGTTCTTGATATTCCTAAGCAAGTCTGGTGTATCAAACACATAGTTTTCGTCTACCCTGGTTGTCAAATTTCTACAGGTAAAAGAAGAAACATAATGATCAGGGATAACAGGAGGAAGGACCAGACAGACATAGCAAACAGAGTCTAGAAAGACCTTCAATAAACTGGGCTAGCTCGAGCAAATTTGGCAGACCTTCAATAAACTGGGCTAGCTCGAGCAAATTTGGCAGACCTTCAATAAACTGGGCTAGCTCGAGCAAACTTGGCAGACCTTCAATAAACTGTACTAGCTCGAGCAAACTTGGCAGACCTTCAATAAACTGGGCTAGCTCGAGCAAACTTGGCCCAAGTGAGAGCAATTTTTCAGTGTCTTGCACTCCCCACTGAGTTAGATGTAAAACAGATCTTTCTTACATTAAGAGGTATTCACGTAGCATATACTGCCGAAGGGGAGTGAAGTTTTAGAGACTTCACTAAACTATGTCCAGCTTTATGAGTTGTGGCGAACATTTCCTCACTGAATTTATGATTCCTAACTCAAGAGCAGAGACAGGCATCTACCAGGGTGATCGAGAAGTCCCTCCGCAGTGGGTTCAGTGTTTTAACAATATGAATGTAAAATGCGCTCCTCGACGGTGAGCATACTGACGTATGCATTATGATGCGCGTGAGAGGATGCGCAGAACTATGACCGTACAACCACTGCGGAGGGACTTGCTGTAAAGTAAATCTAATTTTTAAAAAAGTTAGTTGCTTATCCTTTACTGGACGTGGCAATCAACCCCAGCTTTTATTGGCTGTTTTGTGATTTTTCTAGGCAATTTTTTCATTCAGTAGTTTGCCATTGCTTTCTGAACGTTACGGTGCTTATACCATTGTTAAAAATCCACACAAAGCGATCTGCTACCAAACCGCCTGCAGCAGGTTTCGAACCTGGTATATCTGGATTATGAAACTGCGTTCATATCCATTAGGCCACAGACGCCGACAAAAAAATCTAATTAAAGTCAATTAAAATAATACTGTTTATTGTATTATAACATATTACATTCATATTATTAAAGCACTGAACCCACTGCGGAGATACTTCTCGATCACCCTGGTATTTACAGTTGGGTAAACTGAAGTGTGATGCTACCAGGTTTGAACCTGGAAACGGTAACTTTACCGCGAGATGCCAGGTCTCCAGTCCAGTCTGTTAAGGGTAGGAGCGGGAGACAATTTTCAGTCAAAGCAGCAAAAACATGAAAATTGGGATTAGTCTATACTCGTATAATTTATATTTCCCTGAATCTACATATGTGAAAATTATTTGTCAGAACACATTCTAAGTAGGTATATTTTGATTTTGTAAATAGTATTTTCTTCAGAATGCTCTTCTCACATTTGCAAAGGTTAGAAACTTATTGCTTTCATTTCTGACTATCAAAGCAGTATGGTCAACACTATTTTATAATCTTATTATTTCTTTAGTCTCTCATTCTACTGGATAATAAGTCGTCAGTGACATTCGTATCTCAGACAATATTCTATAGTGTCCCACCATTAATAGCTCACAGGTTTCATTTTAGCCTGCAGGTATTTGCTGCAGATTATAATACATGGAAATTATTATTTTCTGCGCCTCCTGATGCATTTAATGAATGAGACAACCCAATAATCTCAGCTCAAGCCAACAAGATATAGATCTTGGCATTCTAAGTCTACAAAAAATAAACTGTATAATAGTTGCTGAAATTGAATATTTTTATTTGATGAGAATGTCACACCTGTGTGTTACCCGGGGTCCGGAAGGGGAGCAAAGAATAGTAACAGTCAGCCCTACGAAGCATGTCGTAAAAAGCGACTAAGGTGGATTGGGCATTCCAATACAGGTTACCCGAACCTGTAAAAATTTTTAAACAACAAAATGTTCAAGAAACAACATGGACAGGGCAGATGCAGAATATAAGATAATTCAGCGGGACCTAAGACGCGTCAAAAGTGGAATGCAGTCAGCGACCCAAAGCTTTCTGCTTGCGTCAGGGTCAGCGAACCAGAGCTGACCAAGGCCCTACTCCACCTCCAAGCGGTGGTCCTGGAAACAGGCTGCATCACTGCAGTCTGGCTGAGAGAGTAGGGATCGAAGTGGGAAGGCAAACCCGGTCCTAAAAAATGCCGTGCCGAATTCGGATGTGTCGGGCCGATAGGCGCAGATATCGCAGCTTTGCTGTAAACGGCAACACAACACAACCAACGTCCTTTTCTGGACGAACGCAGAAGAAGAAGAAGATAATCCAGCAGCCCAAGAGAGAAGAAGGTCATGTGGAAAGGAGGCACATGAAGCAACACAGAGAACGCCGAAAGGAGTCTGAGTTGCCGGAAAATTATGAGGAAGATGTGGAAAGAACTAGAGGTGATGGCACGTGACCGGAGGGCTTGTCATGTGTTTGTTGAAGGCCTATGCTCCTTGGAGAGCTCAAGGGTATTGATTGATTGACAGAGAATGTCAGGCGATAAGCATTGGCTTGATTGCAAATTGTACTGAAAAGTAGACGAAATAGAAGATTGTTGTGAAGATAAAATTGAGGAAATGTCAGGAGATTTAAGAAAAGGTAGGGTTGGTCGGAGACGGTTATTTAAACACAGCACATCATTCCCTTTACATTTGATTTTCATAAGCTAGATCAAACATATTTTGGCTTACTTTGTTTCTATCACTTTAATTTTCCCATTTCGTCATCATCATCATCAACAATCATCTCCATCATCATCAATCATCATCTTCATCATCAATCATCAACCATCAATCATCATCGTCATCATCGTCATCATCAATCATCAGCATCGTCCTCATCATCAACATCAATAATAATAATCATCATCATCATCAACAATCATCTTCATCATCATCAATCCCCAATCATCATTCATCATCTTCATCATCAACTATCATTCATCATCATCAATCACCAATCATCATCATCAATCATCATCATCGTCCTCATCGTCATAATTATCATCATCATCATAAATATCATCAGCATCGTCATCAATCATCATCATCATCAATCATCGTTATCGTCATCATCATCATCATCATCATCATCATCATCATCATCATCATCATCATCATCATCATCATCATCATCATCATCATCATCATCATCATCATCAATCATCATCATCATCATAATTATCATCAGCATCATCATCATCATGATCATCATCATCATAATCAGTAATCGTCATCATCATCATCGTCATCATAATTATCATCATTATCAATCATCATCATCATCGCCATCATCATCATAATTATCATCATCAATCATCATCATCATCGCCATCATCATCATCATAATTATCATCATCATCAATCATCATCATAATTATCATCATCATCAATCATCATCATCAATCATCCTCATCATCCTCATCATCATCATCATCATCATTGTCCTTTGCTGTCCTTGCGGAGCATGAAGCCACCACACAAAAGCTTCTCGTGTTCGGAAGGCTGTAGCAAACATTCACATGGTCGTGAAGCGTGGTTTCTGTAGACATTTGTTTTACATGATGAGGGTTCCCATGCACAAGATCATATTAGTGGCCTTGTACGACATGCCTTAGGGAACAGTAGACCTAGTTATTCTTTGTCTCTCCAGAGACATTCGGGAACTACACGACGCCATTTAATTATTGTAGTATTTCAACAATCTTGAGAATACTGTTTTACTCTAGTCAGTTGTTAGTGAATGTGGAATTCATCCTGTGTGTGCGAGCGCGCACGTATGTTTCTGTGTGTCCCATTTTGTTGTTGGTAAAACTTTGTCACGTTTGGGCGAGACACGTACTGTTTAAATTAGACACAAGGTCACCTCGTGGTAAAGTCATCGACCATTTGGTCTGTTGTGCTTGCTGTGAGCACCACCCGTCTTGCATATTTATTCTAATACATACTCTTAAATTAGTAGGATTAAGCAGCAGTACTTTGGAATCTCTTCGTGCTATATCTATTGATACAGTGGGGATTCATCGTAGGTATCCTGATAACTGACCTGGTTTGGGAAAAAGAGGGGGGGGGGGGGGGGGGGGAGAAGAGAAGACTGTTTCATTATGTCGCAAAGGCTAAGTAACTTAAAAAAAATCCTCCTGCTGTAATGAACATCAACTGTTTTCAGAGGCGACGATCCAGCATTTGATTACTTTGAGTCTTACGTAATTTGTGTTTTTTGTTTTGTAATACATGCATTTATGAAAAGGAGGCAATTGGTGTGTGCAGTATTTTACAGAAAGAGTGTGCAAGATTGTTGCGCTTTTGGGAATGGATTTGTATGACAGTTCGCTGTCAGTTTGCGTGAGCTGTGTGTTCGCCAGTACTTCCCACGGAATAAACGTTGTTCAGCTGATAGTTTGGGTGCATGTGAATTCTGGGGGCATGGATTCATGTAATATCAGGTTTCTGAATGCAGCATTATGAATGGATGCGAGATCAGGAAGGGAAGTCAGAACTGTGTCGAAATAAGTAAGATATAGCCCAGTTTTTCAGTGTGTGCTGAGAAGACTGGAGTTCAGCATCAAAGAGGTACACAAGTGAACCAATTTGAGTACGCTACCACAGTGTGTAGAAGAGGCAAGTTCGAGTTCACTGTCATAAAGGAAGACTCATGAGTTGTTCTCTCAAATGTGGAGAAGTAAAGTGTGCAAGGAGTAGTGGTATTCCGAGTTTGTGATACATTTTAAAATTACTTCTATTTGAAGAGAATCATAGAAAATGTTACCATAATTTCATTGTGCTCTAAGGTAAGTGACCACACATTTATTCTTCATGATAATTCAATGTTTCTTCTTCTTCTTCCTCGTTCGTCCTGAAAAGGACGGTGGTTGCGTTGTGTCTGTTTACAACGTAGCTGTGATATCTGCACCTTTCGGTCGACACATCCGACTTCTGCACGGCATTTTTTAGGACCGGGTTTGCCTTCCCATTGCGATCCGTGCTCGCTCAGCCAGCCTGCACTGCTGCAGACTGTTTCCAGGACCACCACGTGGAGGTGGAGCACGGTCTTGACCAGCTCTGGTTCGCTGGTCCTGACGCAGGCAGTCAAGCTATGAGTCGCTGACTGCGGTCTCTATTGCTGCGTCTTCTGGTCCCATTGAATGTTTGATATCATAGATTTAAGTGGCCCTGCTTTAGCAAAATAAGTGGATACGGTGGGATCAACCAACGCCTGCTAATGTCCTGACCCAGTTGTAAATGAATACCTGCTCTTGATTAAGGGAAGGTAAAAGTAACCAAGAAGGGAGTAGATCACTTTGCGTCATAAAGTTTGACCCTAGTTTATTGAGGTCTCTAACACTTCACTCCCTTAAGGCAGTATCTGTTCTGGGACTACCTGTACTCAACCGCAGTTAAGGTCATACTCTCAGACCCATCAGGCACAGCTGTCAGCAACTAGCTTTGTGTAAACTACTAGATTAGATTTTTATGTAAATTTTGTGTTTTTTTTAACTACATTGTTTAGTGTTTTGTAATTCTGAAGATGGCATTCATTTTAACGCACGTTAAAGATAATTGAGTATTATTGTGTTATGTTACTACATGTTAATTCCTGGTTATATTGCTTTCTGTGTCACAAATGTACTAGAATTGATGGCTTTGGAACTTAATTCAGAATCCATAAGGCCGTCTCCCTTATTCGTTCATTAGTTCGTCTCTTCAATCAATTATTGAGTACAGGGGCGTACGAAAGTATTTGGCACCCGGGGCGGATCCTGCCTTTGGCACCCTCATCCTATAAAAACCCACCTGCAAGTACATTTATACATTAAGTACAGTCATAATACTGTTCGATAGCACTAATTTCCTGGCTGACACCCGGGGCACCCCCGTAGTACGCCACTGACTGAGTATAGTTAGTTCATCAAAGTACATGGTGACTGCAAAGTCACTTCTTATTTTTAAATTGTTATTTGTTCACTCATATCCAATTAATTTATATGAAACAAACATCACAATAAAGAGTATTAACTGCCATTTTATGAACTACAATGCTATGTCACATTAACATTCACATTTATATACCTAGGATGCATAGTAACTTCAGTCGACGGAACACGCAAAGGCATCAACAACAGAATGAATAAAGCGAGAACAGCCTTTGCTAGTCTCAACAACCTCTGGAAGTCCCCTCAGTGCAGAACAAGCACCAAATTAAGATTACATGACAGCTGTGTACTTTCTGTGCTTCTCTATGATGTGGAATGCTGGAGACTAACAGAGACGGAAATGTTAAAATTGTCCTCCTTGCACACAATCTGCTTAAGGAAAATTCTCCGAATCTTTTGGCCGAATACCTTCGCCAATCAAGAACTGCTTACTCGGAGCAACCAAGAGGACATGCACACCATCATAGCTGGCAGACGCTGGCCACGTCCTAAGAAGAGACCCTGATGCCATCACAAGAACAGCTATGCTACGAACCCCTGAAGGAAAGCGAAAGAGAGGCCGACCTAAACACCAACTTGACGGAGAACTGTGGAGGCCGAGATGCAAAGATTGAACCAGAGCTGGGGCACTGCATGAAGGATGGCCGCCGACCTAGCAAAGTGGAAGCAGTTTTTTGCTACCCTACAAAACGCCACCAGGCGTGATGTCCACTGACTGCTTTGATAGTCGGTGGCTAAGGATCAAAGAAGAAGAAACATTAACATTATAAGTCAACGCAAAGTCGGGTTTGTTCAACACATGATTTCACAACGGGCAGAAATGTTCGCTGTCTCTTGTATCTTCAGTTTATTAATAATTTTATGTGTTGTTTTTTAAATTTTTTTTATAGGAATAACAAACAAAACGCATTTGTCTATGGCAGTTATCGCTCATTGTTTCGATGTTTGTTTTATGTATATCCAGTGGATACACGTGAAGGTAAAACTTGTCAGTCACCCTTCGTCGCGAGAAGTCATCATACATTTTTTTTTTTAAAAACAAAGTATCCCGTCCAAGGGTTATAATTAGAATAAATAGAGTAACAAATTCAAGACAAAATCATCAGATATTATTAAAAAAAATACGGTGACTTGGGATTTGTTAAAGGAAAGTGAGTGCAGAAAAATGGTTTGAGAAAGTTGAATAGAGTTGGTAAAAGATTATTCGTCTTTATTGAAGGGAAGTGATATGAGCAGAGGAGTGTTTTGGGGGAAGGGAGGAAACTCCGTGGATCCCTTTTTGGGAGATGTAGTGGGTGTTTATGGTGGGACAAATTTGCATATAATGTTTTAGTAATAAGATCAAAGAAGGTTGTATTGGGTTGTGAGTGTACTCAGCAAAGGGGGATAATTTAAAATTACGTCCCTTGTAAGTTTTTGGTTAGCGAGCAAGAAAAAAATACGCACGAGAAAAGTTTGGTAGGTGAACATTTTAGTGTGATGGGGCAGAAAAGGAGACGCCCGCCCCCTACCTGTTTCCAGGCAGATTATTTTCGATGTGCGCGAAGCATTCTGGGTTGTGAAAAGTCTGAAGTAGAAGATATGTAATGAGGCCATAATAAAGCCTGAGAATTAATTGTGGTGTATAGTTGTCAATCATATTTGATACTCGTGTGTTATATTAAATAGCTGTAGGTTTTATTTGTGTTTTCGCTATTCCTAAAGCGATAATCGCGTGTGATATTTAAGTAGCCAAGATTAATACGCCCAGCGCGCAGTAGTTGAGCGATTAGCCTAGTGCCTATAAAAAAAAATAGCGATCGGCAAAAGGCCGATTTGAAGATTCAGCCCACACGAGAGAGCAAACGACGAGGTGACCAGTGTAGGTAGCAGATGGACTAGAGCACGTGAGTTGTAATTCTTAAGCGCAGCATTCGTGTTCTATAAGTCTGAATCAGCACGTGAGTTAATTTAAATTAGAATTAGTTTTATATAATTCTAGAATTATATTCAGCACGAGTCTGTTTTAATGTTTAGTGATATAGATAGATGTGTTTCCAAAGGAAATGTCTTTTTAGGACATTATGATTTAGTCTTGAAATGATAGATGAGTGAAAATAATGTTTGATAGGTTTTATTAGGCACGCAAAGCCGAAATCCAGATGTGAGAATTTAGTATCAAGTATTTCATCCATCAGACCGGGCAAATTTAGTAGGAGAGTGTTTTATACATGAAACTGGACAGAAATGTTATAGAAACTGCAATTTAGATAATATTAACTAGTTGGGAAGATGGCAACAGGGAGAGCCACGTGGTGATTGTATAAAAGCGGCGCGAGGGGTCTGCGGTAACACTCTTAGTTATCACTTAATGTTACGCAGTTTTAGATCGCGTGAATTGACACGTGGGTGGGAAGCAGATTAAGATAATTTTCCCCAGTAAAGGAAATAAAGAGATAGTTTTCGTGTTAATGCCAGTTTTGTTAAAGTCAAGAGTAATTATTTTATTTCTTTTATGTAAAAGTAATTGAGTGTATTTCACGATAGCCTACTTATCGTAATTCTACTGTATATATTTAATGGGTTACTGTGAGGTGAGAATAGTCATTTAGATTTCTGGAGAGCGCGAGGCCACTCCTTTGTTGAGACATGTGTTTCTCTGGTTGCTCCCGGCGGAGCATGGAAACACCAATGTGGCTAGTGTCTATCACAAGCCGACAAGAAGCATTTTTATGCTATTGCAGTAGTTGTTTCGGTAACGATGTGTTTCATGTGATGAGATTCCCAGTCGCACCAGTGGTCATATACGACACGCTTGTTGCCAGGCGCACCAGTCGTCACATACGACATGCTTCAGAATGCAGTAAAGAATACCGATGTGGATCGGTTACGAGGTAGTAGCTTATTCTCATTACTGAGAGTATTTGTTGTACATACAGTTGAATATTATTTTATGTCCATTTTATGATTATTTAATTATGGTTATGTGAGGAATGGTTGTGAGAGCACGTGGGCTCACTTCAAGGTATATATTTCTCTTCTCCGCTCCTGAGGGAGCATGGGGCCAACAGTGTGGTTTGCCTCCATATTAAATGTTCATATGCTAGGGCAGTAGTGTTTCGGTAGCAATCTGTGTTACATGGTGAGATTGCCAGCCCCACGCACAACACCTTACTAGTCTCATTGGACGACATGCATGAGTGTGTGTGTGTGTGTGATAGCTGAGTGTGTGCTCTTGCAGTAGTGGTTTCCGTAGCACCCTGTGTTACATGGTGAGGTTGCCAGCCTCATGCACAACACCATACTAGTCGCATTGGACAACACACATGAGTGTGTGTGTGTGTGATAGTTGAGTGTATCAGGTGGCGGCGTAGGACAGTTTGACAGGTGAGAGCGTGGTGTTTCTCATTCAGTATTATATTATGATTTTAACTATTCTGTGCTTTGTTTGCTTCTTCAGATTAGCATCGGGCACTGTTGGGTGTTTTGTTTAGTTTTGTTTAGTTTAGTTTAGTTTTGTTTTGTTTGTTTAGTGTTTGGTTTGTTTAATGTTTGCTTCAGTGTGCTCTTAGTCACTGAATGGGTTGCAAAAATAAATGTAGCCCCTGCCTCTAGAATCAAGAGTTTTATTGTTGAATCGGGTCGGTGCGAGTGTGACAAGAGAGTGAGCAAACATATCTCAATATAATCATCATCATCATCTCGCCCACCCTATCACATTAGAAGAGAACGAGGAAAATGTAAAATCGGGGGATTGATCAGTCTGATTTTGAACGCGCTCAGGTAGGTTAGAAGTGGCTAGAAAATTAAGATTTGTGCAGTGGCGAGCGATGTTTTTAATGGTTCATGACGCTGGCGAACAAGCCACTGGAAGTGGTTGATTGCTATGGTTACAGACTGGTATCAAATTGTTTTGCCGAACCTACAAAATGCCCAAAGGCCACTTTTAAAATAGTGACAGATGAAGGCAAGAAAGACGATGTCGCCATTTGCAAGATTTATGTTAACAAGTCGTCAAGATTTTACAACAGAACAGTTATGTTGAATAAGATAAAGAGAAGATAGACAGCAGCTAAGGTCAGAGAGGGGAACAATGACTATTGACATAAATAAACAGCCCTGGTAGTTAGACCAGTTTTCTATAGTAATATACCTCAAACTAGTTCCACCAGACCTACGTGCCTCATCATGAGTTGCAAACAAAACCAGAGAACGTAAATTATTATACGAGCTAGTAAAGCTGTGTCAGACTATAGGTAAAAGGAATTAATAGACAGAGAGGAGACTTATCTCAAAGGTTGCTAAATGAGCATTTCTTTTGTATATTGTGAAAGAAGACCCGACTCGGTGGAAGGTTGGGCATGAGTCAATGAGACGGATTTTGTTTTTGGATGACTACTGTAAATAAACACCATCTTGTTATTCACTGCTGGTTGAGTGCAGTGCTTTACGATAGATGTTATCCATCCATCATCTGTATTATCATGTGATGTACTATCATCTAGAGTTATAGTACCATAACATCATCAACACCTAACTGCCTACTGCTGGGTAGTGAGACGAGTTCACGCTATACAAACACTGTAAATACAAACAGGAACCACACTACACGGCCACACAGATTTCCGATATCCAAATATAGTTTCTTATTCTGCCCTCCACTAAGTCCAAGTAGAATAAATCAAAACCAAAATTGTCTGAATGTATTTGTGTATGACACCCCCTTTCCAAGAAATAAAAGAGGCAGGGAAGTAGAAGAAATCTGCAACACGTCCAACCTGATCCTACAACAGAACACAAGGTCAGAACCCACTCTTTTGCACAGAGCTTCAGGCACGGCCAGCAGACCTGATCTTACCATGGTATCGGCTGACATTGCAGACACTTGCACTTACACAGTCCTGGAAGATATTGGAAGTGACCACAGGCCAATACTAATTAGTATAGACAGACAGAATAAATTCAGACAAAAGAGAAAGACCTACTGGAATTACAAAAGGGCTAACTGGACAACATACGCAACACTTTCAGATAGCAGATTCAGCAGCATTGACATATTAGATACAGTAGAGAATACATACACCAATATTACAAAGACTATACTTGAAAAAGCGAACATAACAATACCAAAAGGCAGCCACAAACGTTTCAGCTATTTCTGGACTCCAGATCTAGAAAAAGATTGTTAAAGAGCGCAGACAAGCCAGAAGATAGTTCGAAAAAGAACCCACCAGAGCCAACAAAATATTTTATAACAAACTCACAGCACAGGTAAGATATCACATTAAGAAAGCAAAGAAAGAAGCATGGACAAAAACATGTGAAAGCCTGGACGTAAAGAATGAAGGGCACAAAGCATGGAAGCTTCTGCACTGTTTTGAAGGAAAAGGAAAAAAGAGCAACCAAAAACCCCTAAGTACTGGAGGAAACATCTTAACAAACAACAAGAAAAAGGCAGAAACGCTTAACAAATACCATGCAAATGTCAGCAAAACATATCACAGAAAACAGCTAGACAAAACAATTAAGATCATAACAAAAACAGAACAGAGAGCTGATAAAGCAAGCATTCCACTAATTGAAACTGTGTACACCATCCACGAAATGAATAGCGCACTACGAAAATTAAAGACCAAGAAAGCTCCAGGACCAGACACAATTACCAATGAAATGTTACTAAACCTAGGCCCAGTTGCAAAGTTAGCACTCTTTAACTTCATCAACAGAACATAGACAGAAAGCACATTCCCTACAGCTTCTCTTCTTCTTTTCTTTGATCCTTAACCGCCGACCGTCAAAGCAGTCAGTGACCATCACGCCTTGTGGCGTCTTGTAGGGCAACAACAAATTGATTCCACTTTGCTCGGTCGGTGGCCATCCTTCATACAGTGCCCCAACTCTGGTTCATTCTTTGCATCTCAGCTTCCACAGTCCGCCACGTTGTTTTTGGTCGGCCTCTCTTTCGTTTTCCTTCAGCTTAGCTGACTGCAAATATCAAACCAACTCTAAAGAACAACAAGCCAGCTGAAGAATCTGAAAGCTACAGACCAGTCTCACTGCCCTCAGCAATTGGAAAACTTGCAGAGAAAATGGTTACTCACAGGCTCTACTGGTGGCTGGTTAGTAATAAAGTCATTAATGATAGTCAGGCAGGCTTCAGAAAAGGTTGTAGAACAGACCGACCAACTCTTTCATTTTGTGCAAAAAACCTTAGATGCATTCCAAGAGGGTAAGCACACAAGAGCTGCATTCATTGATCTGCAGCAAGCATACGGCATAGTATGGAGACAGGGGCTCTTCGCCAAAATGACAAAAATGGGCATAGATGAAAAATGTATCTCTGGATTAAAGGCAGAACAATACAAACAACAGTAGAAGGCACTAAATCCTCCCAGAAAACACTGGAGGATGGATTGCCGCAAGGGCAAACACTAAGTCGCTCCCTGTTCCTTATCTTCGTATATGACCTTCCTCCCTTCTTGAAGGTATCAAAAACACTGTATGCAGATGACCTGCTCATTTGGACAGTTGACAAATACAAACAACTGGCGCAAGCAAAACTAAACAGAGCCCTAGCTACAATAGCTGTGTATTGCAGGCTCTGGAAACTAAAAATAAACACCCAGGAAACCGTATACACAATTTTCACCAGGAGCATCAAAGAAAGCAAGAAAGTGTAGCAACTAAAACTCGATGGACAACTACTGTCCAGAGAACGAACGAACGAACGAACTTTATTTTCAAAGGGTTGAGAATTGGGCACGCAGGCCCGTCTGACATTCTGCCCTTCCTTTCTCTCACCTTACAAAATCCAGCTTACTTAGGAGTATAGCTTGTGTGATAAAGTACAGTGATACAGCTATAAAATTAGTATTTATGAAGATAAAAGGATAAAAATAAAGTAGAAATGAAAATAGTGGAGTTATGAAGTTTCTTCTTCACCCACGCCGCGAGCGCGTTGATTTTAGCAGACAGTATTGTGGAATAGATAGTACCATCGTTTTCTAGTGTCCTTGAAAAACTATTTATAACATTGTGACCCGAAAAGCCTATTCGTTCCGACGTAGTGAGAGGGGAGAGACAGAAAAAAATGATACCTTCTGCACGCGTGGTTTGAATATAAAACCTAGCAAAGCGCGATATTGTCGTTAGTCGTTTGAAAATACGACGCAAAATTCAAAATATGTTCGGCAATTGGGTCACGCAAACAACCTTAGCTCTTATAAAAAGGACGTATTTCTGACGTAATACGGGAGACTGTCGTTTTTAGTTTGAAAATAGCGGTAGAAAGAAGTGAACAGGTGGTAGTTTATAGATTTCAATATTATTGAAGACTAACATTGAAAAAAAAAAATGGAATTTGTTATTAATAGGAATAGGGACACAAAACTTAGGTAGTCAGATGGCTTATCGTCTCCTGATAAATAATATGTTGAAAATTACAAAAAACCCCAGTAGATAAGAAAGTTATTGACAAAAGACTGTTTTGGTTTTGACCGACAGGCAAACACATGCTCGTTTTGACTTGCACTAACGGTAACATTTTTTTGACGCGTCCTTGAAAAAGGCAGGAAAAGGTTACAAATATTCTATTGGAGGAGGGGTAGCAAAGGGGGAGAAAAATTATGGGATGGCTCAAACTGAATATGTTTTTTGTAGTGTTAGGCCAAAACCAAGTCTATTTTTGGTGAATGCCAAGTTCGGACGGACAGACCGACAGAGGTACACTGTCGCGAGGTGTTTTGAGGAGATAGGTCAGCTTGGATGGAATGGAAGAATAAAGATAATAATGTCTTATTGATAGCTTCCGAGTTTATAATAGAACTGCCTCTCCTCGGGAAATAGTGTACTAGAAATTTACTTAAAAGAGAATTCTGGTACCTAAACAGGATATTTTCTGGACGATAAATTCTTCCTCCAGGATCCTACAAAAGGACTGTGTAAAGCACACAAGGTTGAGAAAGAGATTTGGTGTCCAGCCACAATTAAAATATCCCGACCCAATAGAAGTTAATTGAATTATGGCTGAGCCCCCAGGGTGTAGATTATATTTAAAACAAAATGCAACCCAAATAAAGTTAACAAGAAAAATAACAACAGACTCTGTTATGTAAAGTTGGATAAAAGGGTATGGAATCTTACATTTTTATATACACATAAATATGAAAAAAAGTTTAGCTCTACTGTTTATAAAAAAAAATCAACTAGTGTGGTCATCACTTGGACCAGAGATCTTTTCTATGGTAGTGTTGCTGGTAGGTGTTAATACTCATCTCCTCAAGGACTGTAGTAGCTGCGGAGATGATTTTTGTTCGAACTCTCTTGGTTTTGTATGCTCCAGCACTTTGGTCTCATAAACAGTTGTATGGGTTCAGAGGGTGTCAGAGTTTGCTTCCCTGGACTCAGTGCACATCACAGATAAGGATGGGGTAAGTCACCTCTGCTGAAGACCTCTTCTGCTTATGGGATGTGTGGTATGGTTACTGGGTGATAGGATAAGGTTGGGTATGATAACCTATTTGATAGGGTATGGTGGGTAAGGGTAATCTTTGGTACCATGGACTTGTACCCTGGACCTGGTTTAGGTATCTGGTAACCGCAACCTGGTTTAGTACTGTGTAACCGCAACCTGGGTTTGTACTTTGTAACCGCAACCTGGGTTTCTACCTTGTAACCGCAACCTGGGTGGACTGGAAACAATTGAAATCCCATTAGTGGTTTCAAGAGCAGTCATCTCCTAAGTCTGATGGCCGGTAAGCGTCCATCAGAAATTAAATTAACACAAGGTTAACTTCTATTTAGTAACTGTGTTATCTATTAGATATGAACTACCACTTCTTAACTGACATTATAGTGTATCTTGAGTTCTCAGTCTCTATCTGGCTGTCTGCTTATTTACAGCAGTGGTTTTCCCCATGTGGCAATGAGTTTCACAAACTGTGAGGTAGGGGCTGGGGTCATCAAATGGTTGAGAACCACTGGTTCACCTAGTGCCCATAGAGCAGTATTTTAATTCCGGGGTCACTGTCAACAATGGTTTGAGAACCACTGGGTAATAGTTTCCTATGCTGCTTTAACTTGGTGGGGTGTCATTGCGGCCAAGGTCTGAGAACCAATGATTTACATTCTTGCTTACTCGAGCAGTAAATCATTTTGAGGGTAGTCATGGTCTCAAGGCTTG
The DNA here is from genome assembly GCA_024509875.1 of Oreohelix idahoensis. Taxonomy (NCBI): domain Eukaryota; kingdom Metazoa; phylum Mollusca; class Gastropoda; order Stylommatophora; family Oreohelicidae; genus Oreohelix; species Oreohelix idahoensis. The sequence goes on along the minus strand of JAMPIV010008231.1, from coordinate 156,162 downwards.
AGAACTACTGACTTACATTTTGTCAGTCAAGTGGTAAATTCATTAAATAGCTAAATAATTGCAAACATTCTTAAAGTCCTGGTTCCTGTAGAAAATAACATTCATATAACTGATAATAAAATAGTTCTTCAATCATCAAACATGGTATATGCATAGAATTGCATTAAATACATGTAAAGAACCTTCCATAATGAAAAACACATTAATGTCCCTTATGTGACAAAGTGAGAAGAAGTGATTGAGAACACTGTTATCAAGTTTGTAGTCTTGACAGAGAACACAGAAGTCTTATAGAGAATAGAAGATAGAAGCACCACTAAGACACTTCTGTTTTGCTTGGATCAATATGCAAATCTCAAAGTAACAACAATAATATACATCAATTATTTTAACCCTGTCTTATTTCAGCCAGGCTGTGAGATAAAGATCAGGAGTTAATTAGGTTTAGGAACTTTGCAAACTCATACATTAGTTTGAGTGATCTGTAAAGATGCAAATAACAGTTATTGTCACTGAAAATGAAATGCATTTAAACGTTAACAAAAAGTTACTGCAATAGCAAGCTGTTGATAAACATATGATTATTCATGTTATAAAATCAGCAGTATTAGATCTACTTACTTCGCTCAACGAATTCACTACAACTATTTCGCAACATGAAATGCCCACTTGGGCCCAGAGTCTGTCTGCTCCGAATGATGGTTACAAGAAGAATGCAGAAAATTCCCTCCAATATTCCAGGATCTGTTCCGGGCAGGGGTGGGTTGTGTGCAAATTCTGTTCTGGTCCCAGGGGTATAAAGTTACCTTCATTTCAACTCGCACTAGCGTCCATCGTTTCCGGCTGTTTTACATGCGTCCAGTTCGTGAACAACAAAGACGGTCGACTTCCTGTTCGAATCGTTGTACCGTGTTCCACCTTCGACTTTCGCTGGTGGGGGAATAATTTATTACCTAATGGCCGTGAATCCGCTAGCGAGCTAGCGAATAGCGAAATCTAAGACTAGCGAGAGAGAGAGACTTTAGGTTTCTTGTCAAATGATAGGAGAAATTCGTAGAGGGAAAAAATAATAGACAGAAGAAAGAAGTCGGGGAGAGCCGTTCCACGACAGACACTAACATTGGACCTTAGTTAAAATTTGAATTGAAAATCTTAGTAGTAGATCCCATTGGTCAAAACATTTCATATTATTGAGGAAACGTAAAGGCTTGACGCCATTTGTATAAGATAGTCCCTAGAGCAGGACGTTGTGAATTTCTGTGAAAAGTGATTAACCTTATTAAAGTAAATATATATATATTAAAACTAAAAGGCATCACAGTCCAGCCAGCAGTACATCTGGAGTCTGCTATTCAACGTACCTGTGTTTTTTTTCATTGAATTTCTGGTAAGACCGACATTATTCATATATATATATTTTGTTTAAAAAAGTGAGTGAGAGATGCTGCCATCACGACTGTAAGTAATCAGGTCCCCAGCTGATTTATGCAGGGCCTGAAGGTAGAATTAGGCTATAACACATTGCCAGTTTTGTAAAATGCACCTGTTCTGTGAATTAAAAATGTTTTCTTAGGTGGCCAGAGGGACACAGCTTACCTATCCTATTGTATGGAAGAAAAGAAAGATTAATAATATTATTGCAGATGCAGGGCCTCATTTGTAGGAGAGACATGTGAACAACACTGGTACATTTGTAATGGATGTGCTGGCTTGGTCAACTAGATATGACCCAGCTCTTTATTTCTTATGTATTCTCATTTGTAGAAATAACAGTTTAAGTAAGATATCAACAAGGAGACATTATTTCATTGATACAGGGTTTTTATCTGGCACTAGTCCGGTGCCAGATGTCTATGAGAAGCAGTGAGAAGTCGTTTCATGCACAGTAGTGGCAGGGACCTACAGATTCCACCCTGTTACTTTTGGCCATTATCATACTGAAATCGTGTGACACCAAAATACAGACTGTACAAGTGTGCCCAGATAAGTAAAATATCTGGCACCCTAACTATTCATCAGCTTTAAGACCAGCGCACTCCGGTATAACAGAAATAAATTATTTCCCAAAGAATTTAACATTGACAGTGTATATTAAAGAGACTGGGGAGGATTATAGAATCCCAAACAGCCATCCAGGGTAGAAACCAGTGATATAAAAATTTAAAAACACTTATTGTATTTAACATTGTATGTCTGGACAAATGGTCCCTTTGGGTTAAAAAATTGTTTATGTAAATACCTTCAATTCTTTTTCATTTTTTAAAGTCCTGACCAGAAGAATACCAGGTTCAGGACCAATAAATCATACAGAAAATTATTAATTGTAAAAAGTTATCCCAGGTGTTATTTCCTTTAATCATAGACCTTAATACTTGTTTGTATGGATGTGTGTTATTGGTAAATTACCATCACACCACACTTGCATATCCCTAGACAATAGACGTAGCTATCATTCATACTAGTCAAGAATAAGTCTGCTTGAGGCCATAAGGTGGTAGCAGAAAGGCACCCTGATAACTCAACCCTAAATTTATTAGAATCAGGGACCTTCACAGCTGGCCTCATTCAGTACAATAAGGAAACCTATCAACAACAGTTCATAACATCAAAAACCACCACAACAAATTGGGGTCTCGTCTTCCGGGATTTGAACTTGTTAGTTGTTTAGAAATTTAAATATTGTAGCACAAGTGTCCCCTAAAGTTATAAAAATATTTAAAAGGGAAAATAAAAGCTGATGAACTGTCAAGAGCCAGTAGTTAATTAATTAATTGGTTAATTAATTAGTTAGTGTTAGTACCCTGTTAATTAGAGTTTTGAAAATTGTATTAGAACATTTTAAAGATTGATATTATGGCAGACCTAGCAAAGTTCAGATCTGCTGTATGCTGGCTGCAAAAGAGATGAATATGGATGGACCAGAGTTGGTCCAGTATGTAACCTCAGAGGTTGATAAATTTATTGAACGTGAAGAAAAAGATTAGAAAAAGAGGCTGAAAGAAAATTAGAGGCTGATAAAGAAATAAAACGGTTGCAGATTGAGGCTGACAAAGAGGCTAGGGCATTGGAGGCGGATAGGGAGGCTGAAATAAAGCGGCTCCAATTTGAAGAGAAAAAGGCCGAAAGGGAAGCAGAGGAAAAAAGATTAGAAAGGGAAGCAGAAAAGGAGGAGAAGAGATTACAAAGGGAGCATGAGTTACGACTAAGGGAGTTTGAGTTTCATTGCCATGCTCCTGAAAATGGTGCCAGCCCTTCTACCTCCGATGCCACTACTAGTCAGGGAGCCTCAACCTCAGCTATGGGGTTCCATCTAGACCATTTTGTTAAGAGGGAAGATGACATTGAATCATTTCTATCCAGATTTGAGGTTTTAGCCACCACCTATGGGTTAGAGAAAGAAAGGTGGAGTTTAAAGTTATCTCATGGTCCTAGGGGAACATCTTATGAAGTGTTTGCAAAAATTAGCAAAGACGACCAAGACAATTATGACATGTTAAAGCAGGCTCTTTTGTTACGTTATGAAAAGAATGGAGAATTTTACAGGAAAAAGTTTAGGAATGCCAAGCTACTGTCGGGAGAGACTTATCACCAGTTCTCTGCACGTTTAGAGACGTACTTGGAGAAATGGACTGCTCTGGGGAAAACCCAAGATCTTAAAGAAATGATCCTTATTGAGCAATTGAGAGAGTCCATGGCTCCAGACTTGAGAAAGTTTCTCATGGAACAGGGTGCAGAGAGGCTGGATGAGTTACTTAATGTCGCTGAGAGGTATCAGGCAGCCCAGGCAGAAGTAGCTGGCGCCAAAAAGAAACATGTAGACAATTTTAAGGCTCCACAAAAGTCTAATAGATTTGACAACAAAGATCAGGGGAACAAAGGTAAGCAAAATTTTGATAGGCCACGCAATGATTATAGAAATAAAAACCCACAATTCAATGATAGGAAATATGATGAAAGAAAACCTTTTCATCAAGGTAGATTATATTGTAGATGGTGTAAGAGGGAAGGACATGACATCAAAGTTTGTACTAGGAAACCTGCTGGATTTGCTGCTACGAAGTTGGGGAAAAAGGAAATAAAGGTAAAACCTACTGGACAGCAGGAACCTTATCACCCCTAGTGTGTGAGGATGTAGTCTGTAATGGGGTCACCATTAGGTGCTTGTATGATACAGGCTTAGATTTTGATTCTGTTGTGAGTTCGCACTTGGTGAACCCGGATTAGTATACCATAGAAACAGTGGAGATACAAGGGGCGACGAAGGACATCTCACTTATGACACTTCCCATTGCCGGGATAACGGTGAAAACTCGCTATGTGGAAGGAATAATCAGAGCAGCAGTGATCGACGCACCCATCTACCCTCTGATATTGGCGTGTCGTTATGTCTTCTTGGGGAATCCCAAGAGACCTGTGGTCTTGGCAGCCGTCCAAACCCGGTCACAATCCAGAAAAGAAGAAGATGAACCAATAAATACTCATCCAGAAGAGATGAGGAAGGCGCAGGCGGAGGATAAGACCCTCAAGCCGTGTTTTAAAAAATTACCTAAATGCCACACACCTCCAAGCAAAGGGGACTATTATACGAAGAACAAATTGTTGTATAGGAAGACTGGGACTGGAACAAATGGCCATGGCCAGCTGGTACTTCCGACTTCATATCGGGAGAGAGTGTTGGAATTAGGACATGCGATTCCCTTCAGTGGTCATATGGGGATCAGCGCCACAGGACAACGTATAGCTTGTCATTATTTCTGGCCAGGAATAACGGAGGATATAAAGAAATATGTAAAATCCTGCCCAGAATGTCAAAGGGTAGCTCCAAAGCACTGGACTGCTCCAGCAACTCTAGGGTAAATGCCCATTGTGGGAACACCTTTTGAGAGAGTTGCAATGGATATTTTGGGACCTCTCACTCGGACCAAGAGGAGGAGCAGTTACATCCTTACTCTGGTAGACACTTGTTCTATGTGGGGAGAGGCGGTAGCCCTGTCGTCAATCGATTCGAAGCATGTCGCAGAGGCATTACTTACAATATTCACTAGGTTAGGATTCCCGCATCAAATCTTGACTGATAATGGCTCACAGTTCAAGGGGAAACTAACGGAAGAAGTTTTCAGGATCTTCCAAGCCAGGCACTTTCATTGTAGTCCGTATCACCCCCAAGGGAACGGCCAGGTAGAGAGGTTCAACGGGACTCTCATTTCTATCCTGAGAAAGCTGGCACATGAGAAACCTGATACGTGGGACCAATACCTGCCCGCTGCGTTGTTTGCGTATCGGGAAGTTCCACATAATTCAACCGGAATGGCACCCGCAACCCTGTTATTTGGGAGGCCAATCAAAGGTCCATTGGAAGCCTTGTTGAGGACATGGACAGATGAGAAGGCAGAAGAGACTGTTACCTCATCATATCAATATGTGAACGAGCTGACCACTCGTCTTAAAACTGGCTGGAAACTTGCAAATGATAATCTCAGACAAGCCAGAAAAAAACATGCTGCCTATTTTAATAAGAAAGCTAAGGATAGAGAATTATTTGTGGGCGAGAAGGTGCTTCTTCTACTGCCCGGCAGCCATAACAAATTACAAATTGGATGGCAAGGTCCATATACTATTCTAGAGAAGGTGTCTAGAACAAATTATAAAATCGACAAGAAGGGGAAAGAGAAAGTATATCATGTGAACCTTCTAAAGAAGTATCTGGACAGGGAAATCCAGGAAGGAACACACTTAATGTCCTTGTCGATAGTAACGGGGATGAAAAATGAACAACTCGCATCTCATGAGTACCCCCTGAAAACATGTGAGACCCCTGCACATGTAAAAGTCAGTCAACACTTGACGAAAAAACAGAGGGAACAGGTTCAAAAGGTTCTGACTGATCATACGGACGTGTTAACGGACAAACCGGGGCACACGAATTTGTTGGAATATGATATGAAACTAGTAGACCCAACACCGATCTGTATGAGAGCCTACACGATCCCGTTTGCCAAGGAGAAAGCTTTGAAAGAGGAGATTGAGTACCTATTGAAAGAAGGAATTATTTCTCATAGCGAATCTCCATATAGTTGCAGTGTGGTTTTGCTGAGAAAACCCTCTGGGGAACATCGTCTGTGTATAGATTACAGGAAACTGAATGCTGTCACAGAAAATCAGGTGGATCCATTACCGGACACAAATCTGCTATTTGCCAGACTAAACAAGGCAAAATATTTTTCTAAGGTGGATCTTAGCAAAGGCTATTATCAGATTCCAGTAAAGCCTGAGGTCCGACCGTATTTAGCGTTTAGCACTTCGGAAAGACATTATGAATTCAACATGTTGCCATTTGCGTTGAAAAATGCTCCGAGTGTGTTTTCAAGGATGATGCGAAAATTGTTGGATCCCCTGAATAACCCATGCATCCCCAATTTTATGGATGATATCCTCATTGCTATGGAAACATTTGAGGAACACATTAACTCTTTAACTATGCTGTTTGATAGACTGAGAGAGGCTAATTTGACGGCTAGACCAACAAAATGTTGTATTGTGTGTAAAGAGTTGGAGTTCTTGGGACATACTGTATATCAGGGTAACATGACCCCTGACCCCAAGAATCTCGAGAAATTAAAGAGAGCACCGCGGCCACAGACCAAGAAAGATGTGAGATCTTTCGTGTCGTTGTGTGGATTCTATCAGAAATATATCAAAAATTTTAACTCTATTTGTGCACCTCTGACGGATTTAACTCGCAAAGGAAATCCTGATAGATTTGTTTGGTCAGCCCAATGTGAATTAGCATACCAAGAGTTAAAGGAAAAACTTACAAGCAAGCCAATCTTGAAATTACCTGATTTGAGTCAGGAATTTGTGGTGAGAAGTGACGCAAGCAATGTAGGCCTGGGGGCTACTTTGTTACAAAGGTCATCGTCACCAGAGGGGGAGCTGAACCCGGTCGCTTATGCTAGCCGCAAGTTGAACAAAGCGGAAAAAAACTATTCAACATTGAAAAGGAATGTTTGGCGTTAATATGGGCGATAAAAAAATTCCAGATTTATCTGTATGGTCGGACATTTGTGGTCCAAACAGATCATCAGCCACTCGTATTCTTATCACAGGCAAAGCATGAAAATGCTCGTTTATTACGATGGTCATTACTCCTACAGCCATATTCATTCACTATTGAATATATCCCGGGGTCACAGAACGTGGGTGCAGATTTCCTCATTAGGCATCCCTGTGATCCAAATCAGAATATTCATCAGGCATAAGAGGTTAATTTTATCTATGTGTACCCTGTGTTTGGAACTAGCATCAGGCATGATCTTAAGTGGGGAGATGTGTGATAAAGTACAGTGATACAGCTATAAAATTAATATTTATGAAGATAAAAGGATAAAAATAAAGTAGAAATGAAAATAGTGGAGTTATGAAGTTTCTTCTTCACCCACGCCGCGAGCGCGTTGATTTTAGCAGACAGTATTGTGGAATAGATAGTACCATCGTTTTCTAGTGTCCTTGAAAAACTATTTATAACATTGTGACCCGAAAAGCCTATTCGTTCCGACGTAGTGAGAGGGGAGAGACAGAAAAAAATGATACCTTCTGCACGCGTGGTTTGAATATAAAACCTAGCGAAGCGCGATATTGTCGTTAGTCGTTTGAAAATACGACGCAAAATTCAAAATATGTTCGGCAATTGGGTCACGCAAACAACCTTAGCTCTTATAAAAAGGACGTATTTCTGACGTAATACTGGAGACTGTCGTTTTTAGTTTGAAAATAGCGGTAGAAAGAAGTGAACAGGTGGTAGTTTATAGATTTCAATATTATTGAAGACTAACATTGAAAAAAAAAAATGGAATTTGTTATTAATAGGAATAGGAACACAAAACTTAGGTAGTCAGATGGCTTATCGTCTCCTGATAAATAATATGTTGAAAATTACAAAAAACCCCAGTAGATAAGAAAGTTATTGACAAAAGACTGTTTTGGTTTTGACCGACAGGCAAACACATGCTCGTTTTGACTTGCACTAACGGTAACATTTTTTGACGCGTCCTTGAAAAAGGCAGGAAAAGGTTACAAATATTCTATTGGAGGAGGGGTAGCAAAGGGGGAGAAAAATTATGGGATGGCTCAAACTGAATATGTTTTTTGTAGTGTTAGGCCAAAACCAAGTCTATTTTTGGTGAATGCCAAGTTCGGACGGACAGACCGACAGAGGTACACTAACATTGGACCTTAGTTTTAAAAATTTGAATTGAAAATCTTAGTAGTAGATCCCATTGGTCAAAACATTTCATATTATTGAGGAAACGTAAAGGCTTGACGCCATTTGTATAAGATAGTCCCAAGAGCAGGACGTTGTGAATTTCTGTGAAAAGTGATTAACCTTATTAAAGTAAATATATATATATTAAAACTAAAAGGCATCACAGTCCAGCCAGCAGTACATCTGGAGTCTGCTATTCAACGTACCTGTGTTTTTTTCATTGAATTTCTGGTAAGACCGACATTATTCATATATATATTTTGTTTAAAAAAGTGAGTGAGAGATGCTGCCATCACGACTGTAAGTAATCAGGTCCCCAGCTGATTTATGCAGGGCCTGAAGGTAGAATTAGGCTATAACACATTGCCAGTTTTGTAAAATGCACCTGTTCTGTGAATTAAAAATGTTTTCTTAGGTGGCCAGAGGGACACAGCTCACCTATCCTATTGTATGGAAGAAAAGAAAGATTAATAATATTATTGCAGATGCAGGGCCTCATTTGTAGGAGAGACATGTGAACAACACTGGTACATTTGTAATGGATGTGCTGGCTTGGTCAACTAGATATGACCCAGCTCTTTATTTCTTATGTATTCTCATTTGTAGAAATAACAGTTTAAGTAAGATATCAACAAGGAGACATTATTTCATTGTTACAGGGTTTTTATCTGGCACTAGTCCGGTGCCAGATGTCTATGAGAAGCAGTGAGAAGTCGTTTCATACACAGTAGTGGCAGGGACCTACAGATTCCACCCTGTTACTTTTGGCCATTATCATACTGAAATCGTGTGACACCAAGAGTACAGACTGTACAAGTGTGCCCAGATAAGTAAAATATCTGGCACCCTAACTATTCATCAGCTTTAAGACCAGCGCACCCCGGTATAACAGAAATAAACTATTTCCCAAAGAATTTAACATTGACAGTGTATATTAAAGAGACTGGGGAGGATTATAGAATCCCAAACAGCCATCCAGGGTAGAAACCAGTGATATAAAAATTTAAAAACACTATTATTGTATTTAACATTGTATGTCTGGACAAATGGTCCCTTTGGGTTAAAAAGTTGTTTATGTAAATACCTTCAATTCTTTTTCATTTTTTAAAGTCCTGACCATAAGAATACTAGGTTCAGGACCAATAAATCATACAGAAAATTATTAATTGTAAAAAGTTATCCCAGGTGTTATTTCCTTTAATCATAGACCTTAATACTTGTTTGTATGGATGTGTGTTATTAGTAAATTACCATCGCACCACACTTGCATATCCCTAGACAATAGACGTAGCTATCATTCATACTAGTCAAGAATAAGTCTGCTTGAGGCCATAAGGTGGTAGCAGAAAGGCACCCTGATAACTAAGGTGACCAGACGTCCCGGTTTTTCCGGGACAGTCCCGGTTTTCGAACATTTTTTATAATTTGTCCCGATTTTTTTTCGATGCAATCCGGGACGCCAATTTGTCCCGGTTTTGGACGAATTTGCCAATTTGGCATAAATCTCACAGATTTAAAAAAAAAACAATTATTATCCCGTGGCTGACTTGAGGGAATTTTTAATTATTAGTGAACTGGCGCCGAAACAGCACAAGAGGTTTTCAGGACCGCGAATTAGTTTTGTAGTTCCAATGTGATTTTCGCAGTTATTTGAAATTTTAGGTATTGGTAAAGTACCAAGATTTTGCGTACGGTAAACGTTTATTTAATTTAAACGGTGAACTATTTGTGCATATTTTGTTATTGTTGTAAGAAAATGATACCAAAGCGTAAATGCAGTTTCAATGAAGATTTACAAAAGGAATATCCGTTTATTAAAAAGAGTACATCAAACTTCAAAGTACGATGCAATATATGTGCCTCCGGGTTTTCGATAAGCCATAGTGGACGTGGTGATATTAAGAACCACATAAGCAGTGAGAAACATAAGAGAGCCGTCGTTACAGCTGCATCAAGCTCGTCGTTAACCACTTTCTTCAGAGCTGATAAAATTGGTGACCAAGAAGAGCAATTAGCTGCTATAGAAGGCGCCTTTGCATACCATACAGTACTACGCAATCATACTTTCAGGTCTATGGATTGCACATCAAAATTACTTCAGGTTACTTTAGAGCCCAAATTTGCATGTGCACGTACGAAAACAGAAGCCATTATTCGAAATGTCTTGGCACCCCATATTCTAAATGAGTTAAGGTGTGACCTAGAAAAGTCTACATTTATTTCTGTACTGACAAATGCATCCAACCACAAATAATTCAAGATTTTTCCTATGCTTGTCAGATACTTTGATCACAGTAATGGTGTGAAAATTAAAATATTACAGTTAAAGTCATTGCCAGGTGAAACATCTGATATTGTAAGTAGTTTTCTTAATGACTGCATAACTGAAAATGGTTTAGACAGGAAAGTAGTTGGATTATGCGCAGACAACACAAATTCCAATTTTGGAGGTGCTGAAAGGAAAGGACAGAACAAAGTTTTCAAAAAACTGCAAGAAAACCTTGGACATGGTCTTATAGGAGTTGGGTGTACAGGTTATATTTTCCACAACACTGTTCGAACAGCTGCAGATGTACTGCCTGTTGATGTCGAGCTGATTATTGCTAAAAATTTATCTACTCTTCAAATCATACACAGTACGAGTTGAAAGACTCAAGGAGTTTTGCCAGTTTGTGGAAACAGACTTCCAGATGATCTTAGGTTATGCTCAGACTAGGTGGCTTGCTCTGCTGCCTGCTATTGATAGGGTTCTTCAGATGTTCCTTCCTCTAAAATCATATTTTCAATCTCAAGACAGATGCCCAGTTTTTATACAGACATTCTTTGAAAATCCTCTATCTGAGGCATGGCTTGTTTTTGTTCACAGTCAGGCCTCTCCACTCCACGAAGCAGTGGAAATAATAGAGGGACAGACGGTCACTGTGTTTGAAGTCATTGGCAGCATCAACAGGTTGAAAACTATTTTGAAGTCCAAACTGGAAGACTGTTTCTTGCCATCAAGAGTTAAGCTAATCCTTGAAAAGCTGGAAATGGAAGGACTTCCAAAGGAGGATGTGAAAAAGTTTCAGGCTAGCGTTTCTTCGTTCTATGAAACAGCTTTCAATTATTTGAATAAATGGGCTGCAAAAAATTTTCAAGACCTATAATCCTACAGCTTGGTAACGCTGATCAGAATACCAATTTTGGCAGATATTGAGATATCATCATCACTAGTGATTCAAACATTACCTTCAGCCCACTTTACAGAAACTGAAATTAATGACGAATATGTCTATATGAAGTAGTTTGTTACTTCTCAGAAAATTAGTGAATGGAGTGCCAAAAAAAAAAACATTGGCACCACAACGTTGGATTGAAATGGTTTCCCACTTCAAAAACAATAATGTGACATTTTCAAATATTTTGAAGTAGGCAGAGTTTTTTTTCTGTCTACCTGGAACAAATGCTGCCACAGAAAGAGTGTTTTCTTTGCCGAACAGCTTATGGGCAAGTGATAAAACACAGCTAGGTGTTGAAACTTTGAAAGCTATGTTGACAACCAAAGTGAACTGTGAGGAAACATGTGTCGAGTTTTTTAAGATGCTGCTTGCAAAGAAGGACCTATTGATAAAAATCCACTCATCTGAAAAGTACAGTAACTCAGCTTCACCTTAAGTAAGGATTATTGATGTTTTTCTCTCTTATTAGTTTAAGTAGTTAAACTTATACAGTAAAATGTATGTTATTCAATGTTATTCAAATGTATATATAAAATGCATATTATTTTAAATTGACATCAACTTGATTTTTCCGGGACATGTCCCGACTTTTGACCTTTTCTTTACCCTTTTGTCCCGATTTTTTGCATTGAAATAGGTCAAATCTACTATTTTGTCCCGGATTAGGGTTATGAAAATATGGTCACCTTACTGATAACTCAACCCTAAATTTGTTAGAATCAGGGACCTTCACAGCTGGCCTCATTCAGTACAATAAGGAAACCTATCAACAACAGTTCATAACATCAAAAACCACCACAGCTTGACAGACAGCTACTCTTCAATACCTTCATGCACAAAATGAAAGATAAGGTCAGTAGACGCCTGAACCTAGTTAAACATCTTGCAAGCACTAGCTGAGGAGCGGACAAAAGAAATCTCAGACAGCTGTACCTAGGATATGTCCGATCAGTCATGGATAACAACCTTTTGCTGCAGTCGGCAATGAGCAAAACCACACAAGCAGAGGTGGGCAAAGTCCAAAACCAAGCTTTAAGGTTCATATGCGGGGGAATGAGAACCACACCAACAGCTGCTTGTAAAATTGATGCAAACATAGTACCAATGGACATACGACGTAAAAGTGCTGTTCTGGAAGCAACACAGCGCCATAGAAGAACGAGAAAAGGCCACAGAAACAGATAACTGGTTGAAAACTGGAAGCTCATTAGCAGACTAAAACAAAAATCAGCACTACAAGTAGCAACAACTATAGCAGAACAACACCACCTCCCAGAGACACGAGAAATTATCGAACAGTACCCAGTCATTTATCCCGGAAAGGAGTTAAAACTTCCAGTAATAAAAACCACTAACAAGAGACATGAACCCAACAATACTTAAAACAACTACTTTAGAGAATATAGATAGCTACCTAGCACTGCAATACATGCATACACAGATGGCTCAGCTTTCAAGGCCACCATCAATGCTGGGCTTGGAGTGTGTGTGAAATACCCAAATGGCAGCTCACTAGAAATATATGAACCGTGCGGAGAATTCCGTACTAACTACCAAGCAGAGATTATAGAAATAAACACCACACTCACAGAAATAGACAGCCAATTCAAACAAGAAGTCCATATGCCCTCAGATATCATAATCTTCACTGATTCAAAATCAGCACTTCAGGCTTTAGAAGAATACCTCCAAACTGAAAATAAAGAATTGATACAGCTGGCCGAAACAATTGACAATTTGCTAACAAAATACGACATCAGAGTCACTCTCCAGTGGATACCAGGGCACACAGACATACCAGGCAACGATAAAGTAGAAAACTAGGAGCAAGCATGGTTCAAACAAATACTCCAGCAAACATGCAGACAGCTAAACTAATACTCCAAAACAACTTCAAAGAGGAATGGCTGAACTGATGGGTAAAAGGGTTTACTGGAGTGCCTTGTATAAAGAAATGGCCCGTTCTAACAAAAATGACAACGTTAATAACGTACGACGTAAGGAGCAAAGCACAATCTTCCAATTAAGAACAGAACACACCAGACTCAACAAGCACTTAAACAAATTAAACCCCACACATGAGCCTATTGCTGCAACTGTACCCATCCGTATGAGACAGTTCAGCATGTGCTGCTCACTTGCCCAGGACTCTCCACAGAGAGACGACAGCTATTGCCGGGCTCCCCAACAATCACAAACACTCTATACAGCACCACTCAACAGCTGCAGAACACGTGCAAATTCTTCAGCTTGGCATCGACTGCTAAAGAGCGACAAGCTCAGCAGCCATAATTAATCAACAACAATAACACCCATGGATGAATTGCATGCCCGTCATCATTGTATGAGCTCTTATAATTAAAAGTGTTTGTTAAATTGCTATGTAACAGTATTTCACGAGCTGTGCAACCAAGGTTTTCAGTTCAAGTTTGACATTTAGTCCTGCTGGTTGAAGTTGAGACTAGTAGACACAGTCAGCCTTGCGGGGCAAGTAGGCGATACGGCGATGTTTTACCGGTCGCTTGGAATTATTAACCTTTTGGTGATGTTTTTGTTTTTAACTTACCTCCTGGTTTTTTCTGGACGTTATTGTTTTTAGCTAAGCTCGAAACTGGGTTGGGGCTATTCTGCGATATGTATTCGCGGCGTCGGTGCTTCGACAAATTACAAAATAGCCTCGCTCTAACGATGACCGTAACCCGTGTCCAACACCCACTCTCTGCTGTTATTTTTGTTTTTACTGTACTTTTAGAACATTATGAATGGGATTGTAAATTGCAAACATTTTCTTTTTGTACATACATCTATGCATTTTAAAATCATTTTTAACTTATGCACTGACCCCCAAAAGTTCCGGGCACCTAGGCTTCAGCCTACTTACCTAAACGGTTAATCCGGCCCTGCCCCCCAGCGAACACTGGGTCGTCCTGAAGGTCTTGATCCATGGCTCTTAGGTTTTCCATAATTGTTGTGGTATCCGATCTTCTCCCATTCTGCAGGCATAGCCTAACCATCGTAATTGGGACTGTTCCACTTGGATCTGCAGGGGCTGGAATTTTTTGAGACCATGACGTATCAGTATTACGTACGCACTCAGTCCTATTCCCATGATATGATGTATGTTCTTCTACATACACGTAAAACAGATTTTCAGAGATTCGTAACGTACTAGTCTTGTTCATGACACAACTACTTTCGAAGACAATGTACCTCATGCATGTACACTGAAGCAATATAAATGGAAGAATCGACGGAATGTTGATGAAACAGAGCTCTCAGTAACAACAAATTGTGAAACAAAAACCATAGTGATATCACGAGAGGAAAGAAGGCATCAGATTAAGCTGGGAGAAAAGGTCCTGGACCAGGTCAACCACTTTAAATTCCTCGGAGCTGTCATATACTAGAAGGGAGGCATAAAAGAAGATATGGCTTCCGAAGGGCAGCAGCTGGGAGACTTTTTCAGGCCATAAATCGAGGATTCCTCAGCAAAAGAGACATTGACATGAAAACGAAGATAATTGTATACCGCTCCACCTATGTCCCAGTCTTGACGTATGGATGTGAGTCATGAGCAATGACTACAACCCACAAAATTCAGATCCAAACATCATAAATGAGGTATCTGAGAAAGGTGGTTGAAGTAACCAGAAGAGACATGGTCCGTAACCAGACGATACGTCAAGGCCTAAGAACTCAATCCATGCAGACCCAAGTAGAACGATTCCAACTAAGATGGTTTGGCCATGTCTGCAGAATGGTAGACGATCGGCTGCCAGGAATGGGAGGCTAAGAGCCATGGATTCAGACCTCCAGGACCACCCAGAGTCCGCTGGGAGAACAACATTAGGCAATCTCTGGACCGAGGACTAGAATGGAACCAGGTCAGGAGAAAGACAGCCGATAGGATAGTATGGCGCTATCTCTTTGTGACGATATTTTGGTTGTCCTTTTATTCATATTCTTCCTCTTCACGTAACTATTTCCACCCTACCCAGACGTAGAGATTAAATATCTGCGGTGGTGAATGCTGATCACGACAATACTGAGTCAGACTACATAGGAAGACCAGATTGTATATCTGAAAAAAATACGTCTGTGGTCAGTGATACGTCGCCAATTTATCTGTCTGGTGACTGAAATAAGGGCAGGTGGGAATTGCGTAAGCATTTCTACTCCAATTTTGGTAATGATAATTATCGAGTAAAGCCAATATGGGGACACATATTAGCGATGGCAAGATTTGAGAGATGAATTTGCAGATGGGTTCGCCAGTGTGTATACAAATAAACGTGAAGAACATAGCCATATATGGTTATGTTTCATGGTATGACATGATATTCTTAGAATATCTTACATTATGAATGTGAAAGTAATATTTACAGCCCCAACCCACTAAGTTCTAGCTCAGGGATTGGATCAACTGAGAGCAGGAAATAGACATTCATTTCGATTAGAAGTTTTGTCGGAAAGCACCATGTGATGGCTTGGAGGAAAAAGGAAATATAGCCTAGCAAATTCGGAGGCTAAAACACACTGCATTCCAAAATCGTAAAAGAGGCAGCTCGGACTGAAGCCAGGAAAGCAAAGAGTTAGGTTTCTGACCTTATAGGACCGGACAAAACACGTATCGGAACTCCTGAACACTACAGCAAGGAAGATTTACCTGTAAATACGAAAACCGGACTCCTACAGAACCTACGCACAAAAGTCACAAAGGGACTATAACTAGAAATAATACCCCAGACGTGTGTTCGAAGCAATTGTATCAAATTGCTGAGATTATACTACTGAGCAAGAATTCGACTTCCCAACCAGTATTGGGGTGAGTTGTAACATATTTTATATACTTTGAATTTGACATGTTTGTACTTGCTGATGGTTACATAGGTCCTTATGAGGCTGGCAACCTCAACATATGAAAAGAGTATATTCATAAACTACCACAACAAGCGCTGGTGCTTGCTTCATGCTAATTCGTACAGAGAACCAAAAGCAGAGGTAACCCCAGACTCCAAATAGAGCTGTGAGTGAGTGATGATTACATCACGTGTACATAGTGTGTATATTATCATTTTGTGAGATATATGTAACTTAATAATGTTCCTCCCGGCACAAGCCATTGCACTGTTTAGACACATTTTCCCCATTAAATTTACCAAAAAGAATAATGGTGATTTCTCATTAGATTCCCTGAGTTATGCTGCATATGCTCAGGGAGAATAAAATTTCAGAGAGACAAAAACTGGTGGACAGACAGCACGAAAGGCGCCTGATTAATCTTCCGACCACAATATACTTAGCAGAGGCATTTGTTCTTTTCCTTTTCCTCTAAAGTTCGTGGTACGAGACCAATTCATGGTTCGAGTCTACAAGACCATTCGTGCAACGATTCTGTGATTCAGAAAACTGATTGTCGACACTAGACGGCTACATCTGACGGGCCTGCGAAGATACTTAGCACTGGCAACAGGAGAGGTTACTTTCTGCCCCCTTCGCCCGGGCCGTGCCCCTTATCACAGAGAGACGAATTGACGAACAACAGCAGCAATGCTCACCGATTTTCAGCTAAGTGCTTTTTAACAAGGCCACAGCAACGAACATTTACTTTCCATCAAGTATCGATGACGGTGACATAATCTTTTTGCACCCCATCGAAACGTAAACTTGTTTATTTTTAAATTTATTTTTAAATTTATCATTAAATTTGTTATATGTTGTTTTACAAATTCCTAATTGATTCAGTTATTATAGATAGGAGTGCACACGTATGAATCTATATCTTTAATATATATTTTTACACCTATAGAACCAATAATAATAATAACAATAATAATAATTTTACTGTTAATTCATTTGGGGGCTTGTACGAGCTAAATTAAATAATACTTCTTCACAAAAGTTGTCGTGCAGATAAAAGTTAACATTGCTAAGACACATTCATCATTGTTCTTGACTTCAAAAATATCTTGTGGACACTCCCTCGAGGTAGAAGCATCATCATCCTTCTAGCTGTAACTCTGCCAAGAGTAATCTTGTGCGAAAGTAGATACCTTTGAAGACCCACATTAGATACTCTAGGTTTTGGCTATTGTTGGACCATCACTGAAGAGAAAATGGGAGGCGACCGGTGACACTCTTCCAAACCACTACACCTCACGGTAGAAGAGGAACGAGTAAGTAAGTAAGAAACATGTATGGAATGCAAGGCGGAAACAAAACAAAAAAAATACAATACCGTCATGAACGAAAACTCTGAAACAGGTTAACAGGAAATGAAGTAAAGTTGCTTCTATGAGTACAACCCTCAACACGTTTAAAATAAAAAATTAATTACTGAAACTTTCCAGAATCATAAAGGCTGACATTTTAAGGTATGTTTCTAAGGGAGGTACTAATGGGACTGTTTTGTTGAACGGAGTAATGAATTTCTTTATTTAACCTCCTAACGAATAAAAACTTAAATGTTACCGTGAAAAGATGAGCACTTAAACGAATGAATAAGGTCGTAAAAAGACAGCTGGTTAAAAATTTCAGGAAAGGACACAAAGATGACAATTTAGTGGGATAAACAAATCAGTTGTAAGCGTGGATGAATTCATGACCCGGGTGTCTGAAGACACAAAGAAGGTATATGTTCTGCTCCCTCAACTAACGCGTAAAAGGCAATTAATATGATGTTGTGCCTGAGGCTGGCAACATCACCATATAAAACATATTGTTACAGAAACCTCGGCTGGATGTGTATAGGCTTTAAAACAAGCTTCCTTTAATGGACCAGCTATGGTTGTCGCACCTTTCTCCATTAGGGCCCAAAAGGATGTGATAATGATGACAATGATGGACAATGCATGTTTGATAGTGACTCACAAACATTTTTGAATGTTTTGGGTACATGATGAATCGTGCTATCAAACACATGTTTTTAACAACACATCTGATCTGCCATCTACTGCATGCTAAATTTAGGCCGTATCCGTGCACTGCTGTTCTTTTTGAACGTCCTACATATTCAGTACGGGTTTGTAAATTCTTGAAAATATTCAGTCTACGAATCGAATAGGGCGATTAAATCGGCCGAGTTACTGCAAATATAACGAATTTCATTCGTTGAGGAGAATCGACATCATTGCACTCTGTGGTAAAGTGGGATGATATAAATATTTATAGGGGACTTAGTGTACTGACTGAGATCAGCTGTGAAGGTATCTGTATCTAATAGGTGTAGTGTTTTACAGATAACCTTACTTGCTACCACATTTATAACTCAGTCAGAATTATTCTGGAATATTGTGATGACTACGTTAAATGTCCCAACGGGCTGATCACCCGTTTGTCAGTCACTTTGATTACGAAAACAACAGCAAACGGATTGATTTGTCGTTGCCCTAAAGACGCCATTAGGCGTGATGGGAACAACGGCAAAGAAAATCTATTCGCTGTTGCCCTTAAGATGCCACTAGGCGTAATGGCCACTGACTGCTTTGCCGGTCGTTGGCTAAGGACGGAAGAAGAAGACGTTAAATGTCTAGGGTTATGTAAATGATGAAGTGTAAGTCACAACAACAACAGACAGATAAACAATTTAATTTATTCCACCACACTTGACAACACTGTGACACTCACACACATTTAACACTCTATATGACTATCTTAAATGAGGCACTGGTAAAGTTTCAAATATTTATGTATTAATTACTTTCACTATTATATATCCTGATTCAACTACAAAGTGAACCAGGAATCACATTCAAATGTAATCACAATTTATATGTACAGAATTTATAAATATGAACATTGTAGTGACATATTTTATTAATATTATCCTATGTGTGTCAGTGTGTAGTAGTACTATGAGGTAATACTGGTTTTGTTTTTCAAGCTATGTTGTTATTTGTCATCATGACTTCAAGTGTTTGTTTATCTGGGAAATAGTATGGGGAAAAAGTTCACAGTTCCTGTCAATTTAAACAAGGTATTGTCCCTCTTTTTTTATTAAAATGTCAATTTTTGAGGGGACACATAATATTGAGCTCCACTGGCTACAGAGGCTTAACTTTCGTGATGGCGGCAGGAAAAGACTCCTCTGCTCGATTGCTCCCCTGTGTTCTGGAGACACCTCACTAGTCGCTATCTGGACCCAGGAGTATGCTGTCAGCCTCCAGATTCAGCAAAGCTCAGACCAGGTGCTGCTCAATAACTTTAGGACCACAGTCCCTGAAACAAGAAGGTTGTACCTCCTACTTCATAACTAATTTTTAATCTATTTCCCGACTGAACACAATACATCACAAACACTGAGTTCAGAGCGGTAGGCCAACTGTCAGCTTCACCTGAAATAATTTACACCAGTATACTCCTCCCTAATGGTTACTACGCCTCTGCAATTCCAGCATTATTTCTTTCTAGTCAATAAGATAGGTGTCAGTGTACTGTTTGGCAATTCCATGTAGTTTTACTTTCCTCCGACACCTTCTGTTCAGGTTGGAGCACTATATAGGCTTTGCCTCATGTTCGCTACTGAACCACACACATATACAGACATAAATTATCAATTTACATTCACTTTTCATTAAAAGATATCAAATATTTCAAGCTTACCACAATTCATGGAAATAATACAGAATTACGTTGACTGGCAATGAATAGGCACAAAATCCGATCTGCCGATGTCCCAGGCTTTTATTTAGAAAAATATGCACTGGCGCTCAACGCACTGGTTCTTTAGTAAGTTTATTTGAAAATGTGGTGCTGAACTAACGCTTCTAAATGACTATATTGGCGGGTCTAACCAATCGAGCCATGTTTACACAAGCGTTTGAAAAAAAGTACTCCTACTCACGTTTCCCTAACAACAAAGAATCAATATTTATAGCCCGACTAATCGTGTTTAGCCTTACATTTACTTTCCGCCAATCAAATAGGAGGTAACATGGGGACCTATTTCCCGTACAATGGTGGTGTCAAAATCTGCCACTGAGCGATTCTGATTTTGGTGTTGTCTGACATCCCTCACTATTTCTTTTGGCTATAATTTGTTAATTCCTAGACTGTTTGCGTAACGTTTAACATATTCTTTGTCAGCAAGTCCTAAGGAACCCAAATATATAAATTTAATGGGGCTAAGGGGCTGCGTTCAAAATGTGTATTTTCTTCTACCTCCCGTTCACTTCGATCGATGTGGTGTCTGGGTACTGTAATGTTTTCAAACGTAAACCAGTATAATGTCATGTTTCCTAATAAGCGTTTTGTAAGTTTTTTAAACCTAACTCTCGTATGGGTAGTGTTTTTTATTTTTTTTTCACTGTCGATTTGAAACAAGCTAGTGCTTGTGGCCTTACACGCGTGATGGTAGTAATTGTATAGCGAGACGCGTGTTAGTGTATAAAATGACATGAATGGAATATTAATATAGGTCAGCTTGCGTGTCTCAAGGTTTTTCTTAGCAAGGCAGTACACGTTTTATTGAAGAAAGCGTGTAGTGATGCAGTAGGCTTTTACTATCAACGTGAAACGTTACAATTTGCAGACGAAGTAGAAAACAAGGGGGATTTCGAGTACAGTCATTGTGACAGCACTGTTCTTTACCATTCTTCTTTCCTTTTATTGAAGTTATTTGTTAGGATTTACATTTACTTTTTAATTTATATATGTGGATTAGAATTTCACACGATACACTCCAGGAAAACCCATAGGTCCCCAGTCTCCCTCAGTATGTGTCGAAGAGTGTGAATGCTAACTGTTCCTGTAGCTCGCTGCGTATAAACACGACGGATGCACCCTCTCATAGTCCATCTCTGCTAGCCTTATGTTTGATGCCAAATTTCAACAGCCTTAACCTTGATGATTCATCTATTGTAGCGTCATTCTCTAACAGGCGATCATAAATTGTTCTCAGTATCTCTCCCTTATCCAAATCCAGTGTCCCCACTGTTGGTGCTCTTGACGCTAGTCTGTCAGCTCTCTCATTACCGCATACCCCTGCGTGAACAGGACAGTAGGTCCACACCAGCTCCTGCAGATTCGAAGCTTCTATGAAAGTTTTCTTGTCATGTCACAGCCAACCATTTTGAACCTTTCGAAGCATGGACTGTGAGTCTGACAAAATGTTAATGAAGTTTCAGTTAGCCACCTTAAGGCTGCAGTAGCTGCCTTAAGCTCCATTCTCATGCTGGAAGTTGTTATCTTGTAAGAACTGCTATGTTCGGCGACGATTCTGCCCTTTAGCTTAGCAGAGATGCCCCAACTTGATTTCTCACCACCGATCACAGACCCATCAATTTACACACTGGCATCATTATCCCCGGCATGATCATGTATCAGTTGATTAATTTCCAGTTCTGATTTCCCATTGCTCCAAGTTCTACACTCTCTGCCAAGGCTGATGATGACTTGTTGGTAGTTAATTCAGTTCTCACCTGACTTACTCCACTCTTCTCCTTTGAATATATTTTCAACTGTGGTCACCTGCTTGACCGTTATCTCTGCCTGTGCCGTCCATGACATCTCCCTCTTTATTCTTGCTCCCTTGTTTCCATGCAGGGGGTGCCGTTTGTCAGTGGTTACTTGCATATAAGTTTTTGTCTGGGCCATCGCATATCTGGAACTAATCGACAGCACGCCAAGCTTTTCCTTCCCTAACTCAAAGAGCAGAGTCGGGTACCCATTACACAGTGGTGTAACTACAAAGTATAACGTATAAATATAATTGGAAGTATACGGGTATTTATAAAAACACCCGCGATATGAAGAAATATACAGAAATGCGCTTTATTTCAATAGGCGTGCATTTAGTTTCCACTTCGCAAAGCGCGGTTTTTCCGTAATTTCTCGAAATCGCAGCATGAGAAGATTATCTATCTTACACACATAATTTATCGCGGGAAGTCGTATAAATGTCGACTTCCGGGTGTCAGCGGAAAATAAATTTGAGTGTTTACTACAGAATTGTTTCTTTATTTGTTTGTTTGTTTTCTAATACAGTGTTTGCAAAACATTCAAATCCCTATTTATCGACCACGGTTTTCTACTTAACCACTTATAAGGCATCCGACTGGCAGAGTGGTCAGAGCGCTGGTCTGTCGCGGCAAAGGTGTCGGGTTCGAATCACAGTACGGACACGCTCCAGTCTATCCAACTGTGAATGGGTACCTGACTCTGCTCTTTGAGTTAGGGAAGGAAAAGGCAGCGAGGAAGGGAACTGGTCACCCCCACCTCTCGATGCTGGACCTTGTATGGTGAAGTCTCTAACACTTCAATCCCCTACGGTAGTGTATGCTATGAGTCTACCTTTATCTTTTAAGATAGATAAACACACACACACACTCACACACACACATATATATATATATAATTTGTTAAGTTTAAGTGGTTAAGTAAATGGGTAGACAGAAACAGTGGCGTGACTACAAAGTACGGGGCCCCTTGGTACAAATTGGTAGGGACCCTTCTTAAATATTCGGCTCAACAACCATCATTAGGAGGGGGGATCCCGTTACACGCCCATTGAGGCATATTGGGAATATGGTGTTAGGCCAATATTTTCTTGACCATCGGCACACTAGGGGTGACGTGGTCAGCATCACGCCGGCCGCCTTAACCTTCCCAGAGTTGCTTTGGTACCCAATTCATGAGGCTTGGTCGACCCCGGAGCCGTTTGCGGTCTAAAAGATCCCGCCTCAACTGGGGATCGAATAATGGACCGCCAAGCTAGGAAGCCAGTGCACTAATCACTGCGCTATTGCGGCTCCACAATCATCATTAGCACACGGCAAATTTGCATGCTAAAATGTATACTACTTAATATTGTTATTAAAAAAAATATTAAAATTAAGTTTTTAACTTAATATAAAGAATCGAATAATTTATATAGATAGATACGAAAGTACACCCTACACGACATTATTTCCCTTCCTCAATAAATTAAGCGGACACAACCTAGTCACTTTCCTGGTTGTCACTCCCCGTATATCTATTAATACGTTAGTACATGCAAAGTTGACACAATGTAGTCAAGGTAAGTTAAACTCAAGTTTAGCTTATATGTTGTGTTATGTTGTGCCTAAGATTTTGTTATGTTGTCCTATAAACACAGAGTTCTTATGAGTTACGTGGCACTGTATTATCACTCTTTGCTGTAGGCATGATTAAGCTTTATGATACGGACGTTATGAAAGTGTTATTTTAATAACCGTCCGATTGGCAGAGTGGTTAGAGCGCTTGCCTCTCACTGCGAAGTTGCTGTGTCCCGGGTTCGAAACGTGGTAGCTCCAGATGTAAATGGTACCCAGACTCTGCTCTTGAGTTAGGGTGGGTAAAGGCGGCGAGGAAAGGAACCTGTTTCCCCATTACATTAAAAAAATGACCTAGTATAGTTAAGTCTCTGACACTTTACTCCCCTACAGCACTTTCTACTATGTGATTACCTTTATCTTCACCGTTGTATTTGTATTTGCTGTGAAATTAAAATGTGATGTTATTATCTGCGGCTTGTTCTTTTTCTTTGATCCTTAGCCGCCTACCGTCAAAGCAGTCAGTGGCCATCACGCCTGGTGGGCGTCTTGTAGGGCAGCAACAAATTGATTCCACTTTGCTCGGTCGGTGGCCATCCTTCGTACAGTGCCCCAACTCTGGTTCATTCTTTGCATCTCAGCCTCCACAGTCCTCCGCCAAGTTGTTTTTGGTCGGCCTTTCTTTCGTTTTCCTTCAGGGGTCCGTAGCATAGCTGTTCTTGTGATGGCATCGGGGTCTCTTCTGAGGACATGTCCAACCCAGCTCCAGCGTTTGCCAGCTATAATAGTGTGCATGTCCTCTTGCTTGCTCCGAGTAAGCAGATCTTGGTTGGTGATGGTATTCGGCCAAAAGATGCGGTGAATTTTTCTTGGGCATGTTGTGTGAAAAGAGGACCATTTCGACATTTCCTTCTCTGTAACTCTCCAGCATTCCGCATCATAGAGAAGCACAGAAAGCACACAGCTCTGATATAATCTTAATTTTGTGCTTGTGCTGTATTGAGAGGACTTCCAGATGTTGTTTAGACTATAAAAAGCTGTTCTTGCTTTGTTCATTCTGTTGTTGATGTCTTTGCTTGCTCCGCCGTCTGGTGTTACTATGCATCCTAGGTATGTGAAGGCGTCTGTCTGTTCCAGTTGCTGATTCCTTACTGATATGGGCTCAAGGTTGCTCACATTGAGCGTCATGACCTCTGTCTTCTTTAGATTGATGTTCAACCCCACCTGCTGGCTATACTTATTAAGTCTATCCGTTTTTTCCTGGATGTGTTGATGTGAATGTGCTAGTAGTGCAATGTCATCTGCATATTCCAGATCTTCCAATGTAGAAAATGTCCATCTTATTCCTCTTGGACTGCCCTCTGTTGTCTAGCGCATCACCCAGTCTATGACTGTTAAAAATAGAGTGGTTGATAAAGGGCATCCCTGTCGTACTCCTGTCTTCACCTCAAAGGTTAGGTTGCTCTGCCCAACTCTACACGTAAAGTTGGCTTAGAGGCTTTTTATGATTGACACTATGCAGCTTTCAATTCCATAAGCCCTCAGTATTTTCCATAAACTGTCCGTATGTATAATGTCAAAAGCCTTTTCAAAATCAACGAAATTAATATACAGCTGTCTTTGCCATTATGAGCATTGCTCTATAATGTTCCTGAAGGTAAATATATAATCTATACATCTTCTGTTCTTTCTGAATCCTGCTTGTTCTTTCCTCAGTTTGTGGTCTACTGCTTTTAAAATTCTCTTTATAATTATCCTGCCTAGAATTTTGCTGCGGTTTGCTGTTGTCATATAAATATTGGGTGGATCTCTTTTCCTCTCCGGCAGTTACATTTTAATCGGACAGGACCCTTGTTTGAGCGTCTTGAGGACTTAGAGCCCAGGAAAACTCTAATATTTTAAAACGGAAAACCGGAATCTGAGGGAACTGAAACTCAAGTTAAAGTGGGAACTTATTGCTAAAGTAACAACACCTCAGACCAAGTGAAAGAGGCCTCTACAAGTGCCTTTATTTCTCTGAGCCAGCAGTCTGTGAGCCTGAAAATTAGCGTAAGTTGTACATTTTGAATTCTATATTTTTTCAATATTAACATGTGAACTAATACGTATATATTGGCATGTGGATATTAATATGTGAAAATTGCTAGTGGATGTCCAAGTCATTTGAGGCTGGCATGTATAGAATGTTGATTTCATGAACCCCCACTGCCAGGGCTGGTGACTGCTTTATTGCGAGTTTATTATAAGGAACCAAACGCAGAGGTAGTCCTAAGTTCCATATGGAGCAGGGAGGGAATGATGAAAGAAAGGATGTACATACTTGTTATATTATTAACTGTTTCAACCAGTGTAAATATAAAACATATTCACTCTAAATGTAATGAAAGTTTCAATCATTTCAACCTGTGTAAATGTAAAACATGTTCACTCTAACTGTAATGAAAGTTTACAACATTTTCAACCGATGTAAATGTAAACATATTCAAACTATATTGTTAACATTTTCAACTAAAGTTAAATATAAAACTATTCATTTTAAATGTAAAGATAGTTTTTCGTCCACTGGGATTAATTCTCAGCGTGGATAAAAGTTATGAGGTAGATGGGATGGTGGAATGAAAAGAGAGGGGCACATAGGTATGTGTCGGGAAATTCAATACACAGGGGGTATTTGTTTCTCTTCTTTTGCCACACTAATTGGTGGTACCAGTAGAGGGTACTATTTCTGGAACCCGTGAGGGTATAAGCGGCCTTAAGTCGACGCTAGACACCATCGTCAGACGGGTCTTAGAGGCGCGGGACCAGCTTTGCAGTAACTACCTGATTCTACTTGGAACGTGCTGCAACTCTTAATTTTGACCAGGAACGCGAACGATATAGTCACCTATCTGCGAAGAACCAAAACACCAGCGGGAGCAGAAAACCCCAGCAGCTAAGTGTACAAATAAAAGCTGCCAAGTGAAACTTCCCCTTATATTAATCCCCATTAACATCATATGATGATGACAAATTTTCGTTAAAGAATTATTCAATTTTTAATACCTGTTAAAACCTAATTGATTATTACATTTGTTACTTACATCTATCCAAATTTAAAGTTGATTTAATCACTTTGAATGTGTTGTATCCGTATGTCTCAGACAATTTCTTAAGTACACTCAATCAGAGCTGCTAAATAATAATAAGAGGAAATTTGCTGAATTAACTCAGTTGGGGGCTTGAACGAGTTAACAAATTATAAGATAAACATATCCTTCACAAAAGTCGACTGCAGATACTAGAGTTAACGTGCTCAGCCAGTGCAGCATTGTTCTCGCTTTACTGAATATCTTGTGAATATTCCATAGAGGTAGATTCATCATTATCCTTCTGTCTACAACTATGACAAGAAAAATCTTGTGCGAAGGTAGACACCTTTGAAGACCTTCATCAGTTGAGTTTTGGCCACTGTTGGACCACTACCGCAGAGCTAAGGGGAAGCAAACTGTGACAGTAGTATTATATGAATAAATATTCTCTCTTTGGGCCGTTTGATACATCTCAGTAGGTCAACTCTCAACTTTAGTACCTTAATTAAGTATGCTGACCACATGCAATCAAGTCTCCTCTTCTAAAAAAAAATACGGAGGTCGCCAACAAAGCGGCTTTTTGGAGCCTCAGTTCTCGAAGAAATTTGGGAATATATATATATATATATATATATATAAGATGATAGGAAACTCTTTACAGAGCGATACAACAGGAGGCAATCTGATCATCAGAAGAAGTCCCCCCATCAGACAAGTGTTTCGGCCCAGTATACTCCTTTACACTCTAAGGGGGGCGGGCCCACTTGGGTCATGACTCCCAAGCGTCTCAGCCTCCTGTTGTCTTGTATCGAAAATGAACCCATTTCACTTATGGTAGCAACTTTAATCCACAACTCCGCCAGCCGTGGAGGCAATTGTGAAAGTAACAAAGAGAAGACAAATTATTCCGTTCGTTCCGTCGCACACACTGAGACACCATCGCGAAGCCGCCGAGCCTAGCCACTGAAATTCTGACACTGACACCTCCTATAATATACATCGCCTGTTGCCCCTCAGTCACAGCCCGCTCACTAGTACACCACAAAACTCAGCGTTTTGTGGACTTAGAAAAATTCCTGGTGTTTTCTGTACCGCAGCGTTTATTGTCACGATTTCCATTGCCCATTGCGGTTGTTCCACAGCCAGCCTGATGCCTTTTCGGCAGTTTCACTAAGCCTCTTCAGTGCCCTTGTTCTCGCCTGTCCCTTCAACCCCAACAGTTTCAATAGATCATACATTGATGCAGCCACAAGCCCTCTTGCGCCCACTTCAACAGCCATGACTCTTGTAGTGAACCCCTCGTGTCTCAGATCCGCGGCCAGATCACTATATTTGGCCGCTTTGAACGAATGTTGCTCGTCTAATCTGGATTCAAATGGCACGGTCAGTTCACAGTATGACCTGAAGCGTTGAAGAAGAATGAAGCACTATATCCGGCCGTCTCCGCGATTTCCTGATACTCTCTGGATATGCCCCTCGTCCAGGTAGGTCTACCGCCATCTCCCAGTCGTTTGCACAATCAAGAAGAGATGGTAAACTGCTACCTGGTTTACTCAGTTTGGGGTGTGCTGACTTTCCTGCCCTCAGAAAGTATGTATTTGCGGTGCTCGGCCTGGGTTTGCTGTTCGCCTTCATCCTTGCTAGATCTATTGTCGCAGCAAGCTCATTTAGCACTTTGTTATGGCGCCAGGTGTATCGCCCTTGCCCTAATGACACCTTACACGCTGAGAGCACGTGTTCGAGTGTCTGCCTCCCCTGGCACAGGGGGCACTGCTCATCATCCGACTTTCCCCATTTCACAAGGTTGGTGGCCGACGGCAGCAGGTCATACATTGATCTAACCACGAAGCTGAGCCTAAGAGGTGCCATATGCCATATATCATTCCATGTCAAGGACCTCTGCAGGGCTCCTTCCCATGTAGTCCATTGGCCTTGTTGGACCTGCTGCACTGCTTTTTGCAACCTCTTATCATTCTCAGCCTCTCGTATC
This sequence comes from Oreohelix idahoensis, assembly GCA_024509875.1. NCBI lineage: Eukaryota > Metazoa > Mollusca > Gastropoda > Stylommatophora > Oreohelicidae > Oreohelix > Oreohelix idahoensis. Next base: position 127,612 of record JAMPIV010008231.1, on the reverse strand, counting down.
TCATGAACAACCATGTCTCTGCGCTCCCTGCTTGATGCCTTGGACCACCAGCGGATGTCTCCATGACCAAATCCCCGTCTATTCGTCTGTGTGTATCCGATTACCTCCCTCAGTTTGAGTGACTCTTGGGCAGCATCAACAGCTTCTTCCACTCTCCACTTCCTTCCCGTTTTCAGTGTAGGCTGAATGGACTTAACCACGTCATCAGCTGACTCGCGTAGCATCATTGCAAGCCTTGCCTTTCCAACTTTGTACTCTTCAACAACTGACTTGAAAGGAAGCAGAAGTTTTGACTTTTTGCAGTACAGTGCTACATCTGACAGACCTGGTGGTACCCCTAGCCACTTTCTCATGAACTTGTTGACCTTTTGCTCTATAGCTTCGACTGTACTTGTGCTTATTTCATATATAAGCAGTGGCCACAGCAATTTCGGTATCAACATGAACTGGAGGCACCACAGTTTGAACTTTCCCAAGAGTCTGCTTTGGTCTATGATCTGTAGCCCTCTGTCTGCCATTTCTATTGTCTGTTGCACTGCCTTCGAGTCTTTTAATGAGGCATCGTACACCCTGCCAAGACTTTTAACAGGTTCCTCAATGACAGTAGGGATTCTTTGGTTGGAAACCACGAATATGTCTTCTGCTATCTTCCCTTTCCTGACTGATAGGCTTCTCGACTTCTTGGGTTTGAAGCTCATTCTGCACCAGCTGACTAGTTCATCCAGGCGTTCTAACATCCTCCGGGCCTGATGTTCATCTGATGTCAGAATTGTTGTGTCATCCATGAATGCTTTGAGCGGTGGCATGTGACACATTCCCCCAAGCTTTGGACCTATAGCCATTCCTTCGGCCGCATTGAGGATTACCTGCATAGCCATCACGAATAGTATCGGAGAGATGGTACACCCCATTGCAATTCCAACTTCAAGGCCAATCCACTTCGTTGTGTACTCTCTGGTTGAAAATCTGACAGCAAACCCTGCGAAATACAGCTTCAGCATTGCTGCAATCTCTTGTGGAACATGATACATTTCTAGGGCCTGCCACATCTGGTGTGGAACGGATCCATAAGCATTCGCTAGATCCAACCAGATTACATGAAGGTTTGTTCTGTCAGACTTTGCCTTTTGGATTGCTTCCCAGATCATTGTGGCATGCTCTAGACATCCTGGTGTACCTGGGATACCTCCTTTCTGAATGGTAGTGTCAATGTACCCATTTGCCAGGAGGTATGTAGTGAGTCTTTTCGCCATCACTGAGAAGAATATCTTCCCTTCCACATTGAGTAGTGAGATTGGCCTGAACTGACTGATGTCTGTGGAATTTTGCTCCTTCGGGATGTAGACTCCGTTCGCCTTTCTCCATTCCTTGCTTACAAGCTGGGCTTTCCACGCATTCTTTAGTAAACGGAGCAGTCGTTTGAGCACTTCAGGGCATCTCTTATACACCACATATGGAACACCATTAGGACCTGGAGTTGACTTGCACCGAGCTTTCTGGACAATGCTTTCTACCTCTTGCACCGTTGGGGGCTTGGTGTTAAATTCAGCTCCTGGCTTACTCGGCCATTTAAGGCCTGCCATGCTGCTGAGCGGCTCATCTTTGCGACCATCTGAATATGTCATTCTAAGGTGTTCTTCCAGGTCTTCTTTCTTGATGTTTAGCGTACCCGACCGTGGCTGCTCAAACAGTTCTTTGGCAAACTTGAAGGGCTCCCTGAAGAATCTTTCCCTATCCCTTCGAGTCTTCCTTCTCTTCCTGCACAACCTATTGTATGTACGAGGGGCGTTCAGAAAGTAATGCACCACATCGTTTTTCTCAGCTAATAATAAAGATAGAAGCATGAAATTTTGCACACTTTAAATATGGCATATGCCAATTGTGTGCACCAAATTGCACCGCAATCGGCCAAATAATACGGCTGCCCTAAACCGTTGAAATGGAGCGTGTTAGCAACTTGCGTTATAAACAGCGAATTGTGATAGAATTTCTCGTTGCAGAGAAGGAAACTGTTGTGGATATTCACAAGCGTCTATGTGATGTGTATGGAAGTTTTGCAGTCGACAGGAGTACAGTCAGTCGCTGGGTTCAGAGAATCAAAGAATCAGGAAGTGTAGATATGGAGCTGCTTGATCGGCCGCGCTGTGGACGTCCTGCCACAACCACCAACGCAGAAATGTTGAAATGCGCTGAGGGCATTATTCTTACCGATAGGCGAATCACTACTCAACAATTGGCCTTACAGCTGTCAGTCAGCATTGGTAGTGCAAATGCAGTTATAAAAACTCTCGGATTTTCTAAGGTTTGTGCAAGATGGGTTCCTCAAAGTCTCACAAATGACCACCGATTGCAAAGGAAAGCAATTTCTTCTGAATTGTTAGAGCGTTTCAATGCTGATGGAGAGAACGTTTTGGCTAAGATCGTTACAGGTGACGAAACCTGGGCACATCATCTTGAACCTGAGACAAAAAGACAGTCAATGGAGTAGCATCATCCGCAATCACCAAGAAGAAAGAAATTCAAGACAATTCCTTCAGCAGGAAAGGTCATGATCACTGTCTTTTGGGACATTGAAGGTGTGATTTTTGTGGACGTTATGCCAAGAGGAGAGACAATCAATTCGCAAGCTTACATTAAGACATTGAAAAAACTCAATCAACGTTTTCGCAGAGTTCGGCCGCACAAGAATCCAACAGACCTGCTTCTCCTTCACGACAATGCGCGCCCTCACACAAGTCTGGTAACACGGGAAGCAATCACCAAATTGGTTGGACTGTACTACCCCATCCACCCTATAATCCCGATTTGGCACCCTCTGATTTTCATCTATTTGGTCCACTTAAAGATGCACTCCGTGGGACAAGGTTTGAAGATGATGAAGTAGTGATTCATGCAGCGAAGAAATGGCTACATGATCAAGACAAAATCTGGTACGGGCTAGGAATACATGCACTTGTTTCGCGCTGGCATAAAGCCGTACAAGTTAATGGGGATTATGTTGAATAATACCGATGTTTACATGACATATCCATGTATATTGTGTATAAATTTCATGCTTTTTGAATAAACAGCTCCTGAGAAAAACGATGCGGTGCATTACTTTCTGAACGCACCTCTTATATATATATATATATAAAATTCTCTTACAAATGAATATCTCTGGTATTTCACTTTAAGGTTAACATTTTTGTAGCATCTCTATGATAAAAATATGAAATAATCTTTCTTAAACATTATTCAGTATTATGCAGCAATATTTTAAAAATATAATTTTGAGTACGTAATGACAGCCACGTTACCGGGTGGCGACGTCGAAACATGGTTGCTTCACGCTCCAGCCTTCTTCTTCTTTGATCCTTAGCCGCCAACTGTCAAAGCAGTCAGTGGTTATTGTCGTATGTTGTATATTGGGGCAACTACAACAGTAGTTTTCGCCGGAAATAGCCTATGAAATATTGTGAAGAAGGTCTCCAGAAAGTGGCTCGTTAAGAAAGTATATAGACCTATTCGAGATAAGGTTAAGAAGAAGAGAATGCGAATGCGTTCCTTTGGACAGTGTTTTCTAGTGAATTATGGAAAGAGTTCTGTTTCGCCACGACCTTAGCTTCTGCCCTTAGATCCCGTAACAGAAAGAGCCCCCATTCTCATCTGAATGTAGAAATTTACCTATAAGTAAATATTTAACACCCACAGCACGAGTGATACATTAATGAACTAGATAATGATCAAACGATTATTGGGTTAATTAATGAAATATCTACACATAAAGGGTTAGTAGTGATTAGAACGCAATGATTGTGAACGGCGATTCACACAAAACACACAGATGAGATATTAATATTGTAGTTAGTTAAATAGAAGAATGAACATGTGTGAAGGGAAATGATGATGTGTTATGATACTTGTTACCAAAATGATGAGTAATCTACACAGTCCATGTGTCTCTAAATGCTGCACCCGGGTAGGATGATTCCCATGTATGTATAGAATGTCCAAGGTAGTTATAAGTTATGTTGAGGACGTTCTGATGAGAACTTTTGTGGTACTGAGAAGTTGACGATATACAGTCCTTCAATGTTTGACAATATTACTGTAGCGGTGACAAACAGTTGACAGTTGCCATATGAAAAATGTCTGTTGCCTAATCTCCGAAGGGTACTGGCCAGACTGGAGATTGTCACGAAATGATCTTGGTATGTAGACTCGTCAATTTGAGTATGTGCGCTTTATTCTTAAGATACACTTTGGAGTAAGCTGCACTTAATATCTTTATATCCGACTCAACTTGTGATTATGGAGTCTGCTTCATAAAATGCGCTTAAGAATGCGTTGCACTTAGTATAAATATGAGAATCAACTGGTAAATATATAATATTGATTCTCAAAATGCTATCTTGTGAGTGAGTTGAACTTGACATTTAAATATGTTTCAAAATATGTTTGTAAATATGGAATCTTGATTCTCAAAATGCGCTCTTGATAAAAGGTGAATAAAAATGCAGCCACCACCGTCCTAATCGTGGGCGAGAAATATTCCTTTTTAATTGAGGAATGTAGGATGTCCTTGTCGTAGATTTTCGATAGGAGAATTAAGACTAGGTTTGGTCCCTTCTGAATAGGTTTGAATAGGTGATAGACTCAGTGAGAGTTAGTGAAAGGTAATAGAATTTCCACACACGTGAGATGATAGATTTTGATATAGTGGCTGTCTCTGAAAGCGAAAAGAATTCTTCTCTCTCTCTCACCTATCTTCTACAACAGTTGTTACAGCGTCAGACAGACTACACCAATATACATATTACGTATATTTCTATCACTCACAGGCACGCACATACACGTGACGACAGGTAAACACACAGACGTGGGAAAACTATAACAATGATATATATATTATCTAGAACGAGCTGACCAAACACGATTATTAAGTTCAAGAGCGATTTTAATATCAGGAAAAATCGGCTCACAACATCAAAGAAAGTACATCAAGGAAAATACATATACACATAGTCATAAAAATTCAAGGAAATGTTGCAAGGATGATAGCCCCGTTATAGTGTTAACTCTAGGTTTAGCCCGGCCCCGTTAAGAGAACAGATGATGGCGCCCGAGTCACAGATACATAGGGTTTGAGTCTAAGAGTTTTCTATGTTTTATCTCGTAATTATATGCACAGAGTTTGAAAAAAATCTGATTTAACCTAAGACAAAAACACAAGAACTCTAGCCTTAGCAACAAATTATGCAGATTGAAAAAAAAATTAGGACAGCAACAGGGTGTCAAAGATATAATAGTGAAAATATCACTCAAACCAGCGTACACTCATTCATTCCGCCATGGCCTCTCATACATGTACTCACGACTTTGCTCGCTGCCTCTTGGAACACACTGATTTTAGATTTTCACACAGACTCAAAAAATGCAGTCTTCTGCCAAGAAGTCCCCAGTTCCAAAAGACGTATTTAACTCGGAGTCTCCGGGAACGACTACTTGGGTGTGCAAATTTGTTCAAATGTCTGATTAAGTCACCTAACAATTATTCCAGGCGCGGGAGTTAGCAGAGCACAGTGTCAATAGCGTAGGTTTCTAAAAATGATGAATGTCAGGTCGGTGCCTTCCCTCAGTATAGGATTCACTTTAGTCACACCACAGATTTGTCCACAAAAATATATATATATATATATATATAGTCGGGAAATGTTAGTTAATACTTGAAGTATTTCGCGCCACCAGGCAGAAAAATTACGTAGAGTTTCTAGAAGAAATTAAGATCTGGCTCCAAGGTCCAGTATTTATCATTACAGTCTTTGAAAACCCGTTATTGGGATATAGTATTTCTGGCTAACTCGGGTTGCATATGCACTGTTTAGACCAGTGGTACTTAAGAAACCCACGTGGTTCAAAATAAGGACTGTCTATTTCTTCACAAGTATGGAAACTACTACTAGGTGCTGGTAAAGTTAGGGTCACCCCAAAACTTTCACTGTGTGGAGGAAAAATAACACATATAATATAATAAACAGAATCTGTACTGGTTATAACTTACATTTAAACTTGCAAGCAGAGAGCTTTGCTTATCATTTAAACTTCCCGTGACGTAAGTTATATTTAAAAATCAGCAATCCTCATGAATTAGGAACACGTGCGTATTCCGTCACCATTCATGAGGCTCGATTCTAGAGTTTATACGTTAGTTTAGAAAAATACACTCGACTGAGTATTAGCGGTTAAATTAAATTCATAAATAGCTACAATTGCCGTTATAAGCTAGAAATTTTAATTTTATTCTGCTTTCCACTGAATGCTTCCCTAGAAAATATAATAGCCTACCACTTTATTTCTCTTCTGCGCTAAAGAAATAGATTAAAATGAATTAAGCGATTTAACACTTTAACACTCACAAAATCTATATATCTATCATATTAATTACCTCAACCACAGAATTACAGGTAGTCGCACAACTTAAGAATAAAAATGCTGAAAATATTTCTGGAAGTCTAGAAGTTCGACAAATTGCCGAAACAAACTGAGATCTTCGCTAACAGCTATTCTGTTTACGAGCAACCTATCTACTGTGAGTCTATGAGCGAGAATGAAATTAAAGTTTCAAACTTGGCCAATATCTTTAAAATCGGACACAGGATCCTAATCTTATTTCGCCAAGCGAAATAGTCTCCCCTGTCCGTATAACACCTTCGTCCGCTTATCGCGTGACGTAACAGCCATCAGTGGCCGAGGGCTTGCCTGAGTTGCAAATCTCAGACCACCGTCTGCAGTGCGGAGTGGATTTTCACGCTAAGCCGGGTTTTTTTCTGACGAAAAACCTCATGCGTTTACTGAAATGCAGACTCTCTGTCTACTTTCCATGTCCCTCGGGTGAATTTTCACGCCCCAGGCCAGAGACCCTCAGACGAATGTCTAGCGAATGCTGTAAATTCACGCCTATCATCCGACCAGCGCGACTGACATGTACGCAATACCACCCAGGTGCGATTCTCAGTTTTAGAGAAAGGAAAACAGGTAAAGTTTGCGAATTATATGAAAATAATATTCGCAAAACGAATGGATGAAAAATATACAGGAAAAAAAAGGAAATACAGAGATAATAAAAGAGAGAATTCGGGTGAAAGAATAGGAAGATGATGTAGGAAATTAAATGAATATAAACCCTACGTGACAGTCCTAAATGGCGAATTCTGCTATCCAGACGTATACTGTGCTTGATTCTTTCTGGTTAGTCGTCAAACACGTAGAGTGTAGACTCAGACGTCTGATGGACTGAAGACACATACAAGTCTTCGTAAGTTTTCACACTTAATATCACTGGTTGACTTTCATTTATATTACTCCTTACTAAGAAATAAGCCCCAACTGGGTACCAGAGCAACTCTGGGAAGGTTAAGGCGGCCGGCACGATGCTGACCACATCAACCTTAGTGTGCCGATGGTCAAGAAAATATGGGCCTAACACCATATTCCCAATATGCCTCAATTGGCGTGTAACTGGATCCTTTACCTTACTAAGAATAGTTTCAATTCTCGAGTAAGTATGTATGACATGAGACGCATCTGACAAGTGTTAAATGTATTGTGCACGAGAGTGTGGGCACACGTAAGTCTGTATGATGACCTAACAACCTAGATCAGTGTTTCTCAACCGGTGTGCCGCGGCACACTAGTGTGCCTCCGCGTCTATCAAAGTGTGACGCAAAACCTTTGTAAATTTGCTACATGAAGTATATTTTTAGGGATCATGTAAATGTGCAACATATAAGAATACTCAGTACCCTTTATTCGGAGCAAACTGCCACAGTAAGATCTGGAAGGAATTATTCACCATACATAGACATAAAAAGAGGTGTCAGACAAGGTTGTGTGCTGTCCCCCTGCCTATTTAATTTATACACCGAAAAATTTTTCAGACAGATACAGGAAATACCAGGACTGAACATCAGTGGAAGGTCAACAAACAACCTTAGATATGCAGATGATACCTTGTTGTTAGCTGAAAGCGAACAGGAGTTACAAGAACTAGTGAAGCAAGTGAACAGTATAAGTCATGAATATGGACTCGACATTAATATTGAGAAAACAAAAACTATGATAATTAGCAAAACAGACGATAAACCCACATTAAAAATAAGCGTAAATGGGGAAATCCTGGAACAAGTCAAGAGCTACGTATATCTCGGTCATATAATAACAGAAGATGGCAGATGTGAAACAGAAATCAAGAAGAGAATAGGAATGGCCAAAGCTACATTCAACAACATGAAACATATACTGACATCCAAACAGTTATCTCACAAATTAAAACTGAGAATCATAAAGTGTTATATATATTCTGCATTTCTGTATGGCGCAGAAACATGGACGATGAATAAGCAGTTGGAAGAAAGAATTGAGGCTCTTGAAATGTGGATATATAGAAGAATGGGGCGTATCTCATGGAAAGAGATGAAAACAAATAAGGAGGTCCTAGAAAATCTAGGTATGAAAAGAGAACTAATGAGGGAGGTCAAAGTTCGGCAGCTAAAATACTTTGGCCACATAAAAAGGCATAACACCTTGCAGAAGACCATAACAGAAGGGAGAGTTGAAGGCAAACGTGCAAGGGGAAGACAGCGCTATAAGTGGGAAGACAACATCAAGAGATGGACAGGAAAGAGTCTATCAGAATGCACCATCAAGACAAGAGACAGAAGACGTTGGAGATCCATTATAGCCAACCTTCGTTGTGGAGATGGCAACTGATGATGATGAAATGTGCAACTGATCTTACTGCTTGAATTCATTCAGTAACAATTGCAGCTATTAACTGCTTTGAACAAAAATAGATATACTTCAAAATTGTTTTATACAATTAAAAGAAAATGAAATAGAGAGTTTTCTGTATTCTAAAGTACCCACAAATTAGTGTATTTAATTTAGTTTATATCACTGTAATGTTTTATTCAGGTGCGGAGTTAGATAGGCGTGCCGCAAATTTTTTGAAAATTGAAAAGTGTGTCGTGAACACAAAAAGGTCGAGAAACACTGATCTAGATGAAGATGAAGTATGAACTATCAATTACCTCCTATCATTTTAGATGAAAATCTTTTGATTTAATTAATCATTTACGAGAAGAATTAATTGAAAACTGTCTTCCGCACATTTAGCTATGATGCTAAGTGCAAAAGTAAATCTTAATTTAAAGACTAAGGAAAATTATTAATAGTTTTTAAAAGATTCACTAACCTCCCTTTTCCCTTTCGCAAATTCCTTTAAGAACACTATATATTCCACATATATGAATTTCAAAATCCACTCAGGAATGAACACGTCTAATAAGGTTAGGTGTCTTGAATATGTTCTACACAACGCTGTACTGGGGAGGTGACATTATTGGGCTACGTTTAGGCGACGTTTCGAACACATTTTCGGCTACGGTTTGTACGTGATTTGGGCGACATCTGGAAACCGGTAAAAAATGTGGTTAAAGCTGTCCACGACGATTTCGGATAAAAGTATCCCAACCTGTTATCGATCTCCGTGCTATTTTTTTTTAAACCTTGATAAGTTTACTTTAATATCACCGATATCACTGGAGCGGTAAACTGTTACCAGACCACAAGGTCGTTTTATATTTGGACATGCGTCCTAATATAACCAAGGGATATTGATTCTAGGTTGAACGGGCAGCGCCTTGCCAAAACGAGGGCAAATTTATTTTGTTAAAAAGTGCAGCGGTAGCGTTCCCCCCCCCCCTTCCCTTAAAAAAAAAATTACAGTCAGTTTATTTTAATCTGACCGACTTCGTGGTAACCGCCAAGTTATACATTCTGAGACATTTAGAAAGCAGCACTCACAGACCAACTCACGTACTCGCGCATATCCAGGTGAGATCACACGTGCTCAGGTGAGAATTTTTAATTTTTTTTATTAGAGCTAAAAAAAATGACCAGTTCCTTTTCTTCTTTTACCTTATCGCTCCTAATGGAGAATGTAATGACCCCTGTAGTTGACCCTCTTGCAAGACGCTTGCATGAAAGCATGCATGCGCCCTTGAAGTGGTGGTTTCTGAAGCAATGTTTAAAGGCTGGCAGCTCCATCATTGTCATTACCATTTTCCTTTTGGCTTTGTAAAGTTTCTTTTCTTCTTTCCACTCTGTAAAGTGTCAGTCTGTATGCTCTGTAAGGAAGAGTGGTGTGTTGTTGAGATCAGGCATGCTCCAGTCTACCCAGCTGTAAATGGGTAACTCACCCTAGTCCTGAGTTAGGGAAGGCAAAGGCTCCAGGGGAAGCAGGCCCTAAACTTGGTCACTCCAACCGACGCAGGATGGTGTATGTATGAAGTAGAAGTGTAGAGTGTGATTACCGCGAATGGTGTACTGTTCGTGTGCTGACCAATATAACCACTCATACACTTGTGTCTACAAGGCACCAATGCAGACTGCTGGAATCTTTGTTTACTCAATTTATTCAGACGTACACACTGGGACATACGAGTACATCATGGTATGTTGACATATCAATTTGTAGGTATACATAGCAGATCTGAAGTCATGACACATTCAGAAATAATGGGCAGTACATCAAAAGTTCAATGTCATGATACATTATGGCCGCATCCCCCTATCTGACTAAACGCGTCAGTGAAGGCAGATCGGTAAATAACTAAAGTTACTTGACGTCCATAGTTTGTAGCATATATTATGAAACCACGAAAGAGGGGGTTTCTAGCAAGATTGAGATCTCCCTGTCACTGTCCGATAATAGGATAAATAATCTGTTCTCTTGGCAGTGATCAAAACATATGATGACCGAAATCTAACATGGCCGCCTCCCTGAGTTGTCGTTCACTCATTCATAGGAAGGAGAATATAAGCCAGAGTTAATTTATAATGGGTATATAAATGATTTCATAAATGTTCCCATACAGCTCTACGGTGATCAGGTTAATTCACGTAGCCATAACCGCTGTAGGAAAGTCTGTCATCTTCGTCGATACAAAACACGACCCTAGCGATACGAAGCACAATGTTCCATCTAGGTCGAATCGACATGAGATCATCAAAATAGGGTCTGGCAATACATGGAGTCCGAATTATACATTGTACCGTACCTTAGGAGAGTCTCTAACATAAACTATAGTAGAGATACCATCTCCTTTAGAAGAAAACCACTTCATGAATCATATTTCCTTAAGAATCTACCAGCCCTTTGAAAAATGCGTACCCGCCATTATCACGGTACATCGGAACTCATCACGACTTGTCAAGACAACTCATACTTCCGCTAGACCGGAATAACAAGAATCTAGTCCCTCCTACCCATCCAAAATATACAATATAGGACTGATTCTACTTGTACTAATAATATGTAATACATATGAATTCAGGCCATAAACACAATAAGCAAATTAATATATTTTCTGGCCCTAAAAAATAAGTACAAACGTAAGCGCAATATCCTTGCGCCGGATCAATATCCAGAACGATTACTCCTATAATCAAAAGTGTGAATCAAACATGGATTCTCTCGCTTTTACCATAGACAGCATTTTCATACACAAATGAATGAATGTCTATATTTTTCCCATATTAAATAGCCATATCGATTTTTGTAATATGTGCGTCAAAATATGCACGCAACAGATTACCACACCCCTCGGGAAAAAAAAATGGTACATTTTTTTTTTGAAATACATCTAGGAGCAACATACAATAGGCTCACAACGCACCAATACAATGCGCAGATGATAAGCATAAGTTTTATGACCTTAGAGAAAGTACTTCTCTAAGTATAAATATTTCCAGAGAGGTGTCACCAACGCATACTACAATATTAGCAATGACACAATTTCCACATTAGTTTATACATAAATTTCATCTAAGATATCTTAACATCATGATCATCAAAGACGAAAAACATTGAAAGATCAGCGGTGAATAAATATCAATGAACCGCTAAGTAGTGTTACAATCAATATATGATATATTACATATGTGTACACATTTCAACATAGAAACAACTGTATCAAAGTTGTATAACAGTTATGAATCATGTGGGCATCTAGACAAAATATCTGCCATCACATTTTCTGACCCACGGATAGCTCGCACCGAAAAATGAAATGGCTGTAGAGCAATCGCGTATCGCGTTGATCTCGCGCTCTTCAGATTTTTACTCTGAATAGCCGTAAGAGCTTTCTGGTCAGTTTCCACAATGAAATGCGCGCCCAGAAGAAATCTTTGCAGTTTAAGGATTGACCAAACCATAGCCAATAATTCACGGTCTAGGACCGAGTAATTCTTCTCTGCGGCATTTAATTTCCGAGAAATATACATCACAGGATGCAGAGTTCCAGAGTACTCTTGCATTAGTGCAGCTCCAATCCCGGTGGATGAAGCGTCACTACGAAGAATAAATGTCTTATCCTTAGAAGGCAATACTAGGATAGGTGAAGTAGAAAACATAGTTTTAACCTTATCCAAAGAGGATTGACATTCTTGAGTCCAATGGACTACATTAGGAGACCCTTTCTTTAGCAAGGAAGAAAGAGGTGACATAATGGAGGACAGATTCGGGATGAATCGTCCATAAAATTGTATTAGACCTAAGAGACTTCGTACTTGCTTTTTAGTCTTAGGAATAGAAATGTTAAGTATCTTACTTGTATTATGGTCTTCTGTTTTTAGGAACCCATGACCAACACGGTGTCCTAAGAAAGATATTTCGCTAAAACCAATACATGCTTTCGATGGTTTCGCTGTCAGGTTATGCTCGCGTAAGATAGACAATAGTTCATTTATACCATTATAGTGATCGTTCCAAGTATCACTGAAAAGACAGATGTCATCAAGATACGCAATGACATCTGAGCGATGAGATAGGATTCGACGCATCATGCGTACAAATGTAGCAGGGGCGTTCATAAGACCGAAAGGCATGAAATTCCATTGGAATAGACCCCTAGGCGTCGAAAAAGCAGTAAACGGTTTGGCGTGTTCGGATAGTGGAACTTGCCAATATCCCTTAGACAAATCGAGTTTAGTAAAGAAGTGAGAATTCGATAGTCTCGTAAGTAGCTCTTCTAGTAAAGGCATAGGTTCAGCATCGAATTTAGTCACTTGATTCAATTTGCGATAATCCACGCAAAGACGTATGTTATTGTCTTTTTTCCGTACTATAACCATCGGCGAAGAATATGCTGATGTGGATGGTTCAATAATTTTTAACTCTATCATCTCATCTAACTCTTTCTCTACCTGTGCTTGAAAATGTATCGGGATAGGATACGGTCTGACTCTTATAGGACTATGGTCAGTAAGAATAATGTCATGTTGAATGACATCAGTTTGACCAGGAATGTCAGTAAGGACATCCTGAAATTGTTCTAACATAGTAGAAACTTGTTTCTGCTCTCCTGGAGATAATTCTGGAGAAATTGCAACATCTTTCCATGATTCATTAGAGTGAAGAGGAATCATTGGAAAAGGTAAATTTACATCCGAGAAACTCGTTTCCTCATCCTGTATTACTGACAGAGATGAGTACTGTCCATGTTGGACTGGAAAATCGTCCGTTGCCTGGAAAACAGGTTGTAAATAATCAGGACGTTCATGGAATTCCGTGAGCATGTTGATGTGGAAGGTTTTACGCTTCCCGTCAATATCGACGATATAGTCAACATCGGAAACTTTTGATATTATATCGTACGGACCTTTCCAAGAAATGAGAAGTCTATTTTCCCTACAAGGTAGCAAGACAAATGCTTTGTCACCTGGACAAAGTTGTCGCAAACATCTCTTTTTATTGGCAAATTCCCTTGCCTTCTGTTTCGCAAATTCAGAAGAAGCAGTTGCCAATTTGCATGCTTCAATAATCTTGTGTCTAAGTGCGATGACATATTCATAAGAGGATTTTGTGTCATCGACAATATTATCAGCAGTTATAAGATCATGAAGTAAGGACATAGGACCTCGCGGTTTCGCGCCAAAGACAAGTTCAAAGGGAGAAAATCCTGTATGTTCGTTGGCGACCTCTCTATATGCAAAGAGAGCCGCGGGTAAAACCCTATCCCAATCCTGAGGATGATCTTCTGTTATCTTACCTAGTAGGTTTTTCAGAGTTCTATTCAAACGTTCCACCATCCCATTGGACATAGGATGATAAATACTACTCAGCGATCTCTCTATCTTCAGAGTCGACATTACTTGAGACATGGTATCCGATATGAGTTGGGTACCATGGTCGGATAATATTTCTGCTGGAAACCCCAGACGAGAAAATATTAACCAAAGAGCATCTGCGACATCAGCAGTAGTTATGCTCTTTAGAGGAACAGCCTCCGGCCAACGTGTGCACATATCAACACACGTCAAAATAAATTGGTGTCCTCTAGCAGACTTTATCTTAAATGGACCAATGATGTCTATCGCCATTTTTTGAAATGGCCGAATGGGAATGTCTGCAGCCTGAATAGGTGCATCATGGCGTGGACCTCTGGATTTAATCTCTTGACATACTTTACAAGATCGACAATAGATTCGTATGTCCTTATTCACAGCAGGCCAAAAGAAAGATTGAAGAACTCTAGCTTTAGTACGGGAAAAACCCATATGTCCAGCACACTGCGAATCATGAGCGTGCTGTAAGATTTTAACTCTCATATTTTTAGGCACAAGGATTTGAGAATGAATGGACTTAGCGGAGTCTTGTACCATACGTACAAGTACGCCATTCTTCATCGTAATCCAAGATTTACGATTTGTATCCTTATTCGGATCACCTTTTGTTGCCAGAGTAAAGAATTTCTTTAGAGTAGGATCATCTTCCTGCTGTTTGATAAAGGAATCGTGGGAAATCTCCAAGGGATCATCTTGGATCTGCGCATCATTATCTTCAGAATGTGAAGATTGTGGCATATTAAGAGCTTGAGCCCTAGTGATTACTGCATTAGCAGATTGCATATTAACATTTTCCCAATTAGAAATTTGCTGTGGAGTGCATTCTTTCACTCCATGAATGCGACCGATGATAAGATCAGCGATCGGATTCGGCAAGAGACATGCTTGCACCTCTCCTGTAAAGAAAGGCGTAGCAATATTGATAATGGCAGTGGAGTACTTCTCCAATGTGCCACCAAATGTTACACATTTGACTATATTGCCTGTAGCTCGAGAAGGATTTACGAGTGATTGCCTCACTCCAATGGTAGTGCACCCCGAATCGAAAAGAATTGATACCGGAGTACCATCTATTAGGCCCCTATTAAAGACAAGAGCACCCCTTCCATTATGCGCAATTGACGCATGGAGAGCGGGAAGCGGGTGACCGCAGCTTAAAGTAGACACTGTGGTTGGATCGAATAATGTTTTGCATTGCGAACACTCAGATGCTCTAGCAAAATCGAAAGCGGAATTTGCTACACTGTTGGAGTCTTTTTTATCATTATTCTGATTATCGGTGTCGTGGAACTCCTGTTGTGCAGAGTTAGCCTGGTAATAAGATTTACCATGTCTTTTGTGTTGTGATCTACCTCGGTTATAATTGTCTCTATAATTATTATTGCCTCTGTTATAACCCCTATTTGGGTTTGAATCATAATATTCATGATCATAATCATCATGCTCATTATATTGAGTATCCCTGTAATATTGTTTCTTTTGTCTCCATGAAGCACTTGGGTAGTTCCTATAGCTACTCCCTTTCCGAGAATTTCTAACATTATGGGTACCCCTCGCGTGTCGAGGACTATCAGCCAGATTCCAGTTCTTCGAAGAAGAACTCTGATTTGAGTGGTTATCTTGGTTTTGATACTTATTCCAATTAACCTTTTTATCAAATTTATTTTTAGCTCCTTGGAATTTGTGTGAGTAATTCTGATTATATTCTGTTGCCGAAGCAACTGGCATACTCTCTTTAATGTTAGAGTTACTAAGAATCATGTCAGGGTGTGCCGTGGCATACTGGTCACAATATTCTTCCATTTGCTTTATTGTACCAGGTTTACGCTCATGTAAGAACTCTAGGAATGATTTATTTACAGAAGACATGACCTTGTCTCTTAGCAATAAATCCGTAAGACCATCAAATGTTTTCTCTGTTTTGGATAATTCAATCCATCGTGAAAGTGTAATTCGTGCTTTTGAGATGAAATCTGAGAATTCTACACCTACCTCAGGTCTCATTGTTTTAAACAAAAGACGGTAACCTTCCTCAGACAGCTGATATCTCTTTATCAAAGCTGCCCTAACAGCATCATAATTATCTTTGTCGGCCTCTTCAACAAAATATAACTTACTCAGAGACTCCCCTTTTAGATTTTCAGACAACTGATTCACATACTGTGATTTGTCAACATTATGAGATCGACAAGCCCGTTCAAATCTAGAAAGCCAAAATGTTATGTCATCACTGGTAGGGTTAAACGCTGGTACCTTGACCTTGTACACAAAGGGTTTACCATTACCACCAGATGCCTGATTAACATTACTCATACATGTCAATTTTAATTTCTCTAATTCAAACTCATGTTCTCTTATTGCTTTTCTCTCTTCAGCTTCTCTATCTAATCTTTTCTGTTCTGCAGCAGCTTCTAATTTTTTCTGTTCTGCAGCAGCTTCTAATTTTTTCTGTTCTGCAGCAGCAGCAAATTCTAGTTTTTTTCTGTTCTGCAGCAGCTTCTAATTTTTTCTGTTCTGCATCAAATCTCCTTTCCTCCACTTGCATCTGCAATTTCTTTAGTTCAGCAGCAGTATCAGCTTCTTTTTCTAATCTTTTTTCTTCAGCCAGAGCTTTTTTTTCTTCAGCAGCAGCTTCTCTTTCTAATCTTTTTTCTTCAGCCACAGCTTTTTTTTCTTCAGCAGCAGCTTTTTTCTCTTCAGCAGCTAATGCTTTGTCATATTGAGCAACAGCCCATTGTTCTAAGTCTTTTCCAGTCTTATCAAGAGATTTTCCTTGTGCAATGAAATAATCTAATGTAGACATATTGTCTTCTTAAATCAGAAACCTGAAAAAGTAAATAAATTACCCTATTTCACTTTAATGGGAGACAAGTCTATACCATAGACTTAGTCTTAGTCCAAACTTGTATGGTTTATAATAACCAATGATAACTTGAGTACCTGTGGACAACAATAACTGTATCTCAAATACTGTGGGAGACAAGCCTTACAAAGGTCTTGTATACCTCAATGTAATCAAAGATCACTTGAGTACCTGTGGAAAAAATATTTCCCTTTACCAATCACTTTGGGAGACAAGCCTTACAAAGGTCTTGTACATTTTGTTTTATAACAATAACAATCATAAAGTACTGATCTGTACTATACTATCAGTGTATACCACTATACGTCCTATGTCATATGTCAACTAAAGACATTACAAAGGACAAACAAGAAAAGACAATATGAACACATTTGCAGAGATCAAATTAAATTAAATAGGAGAAATGAAAAAAAATGATCACAGAAACCGTGATGATAACTGCCATAATATAACAAGACAAATAACGCCACAGTGTATAAACATAAGGGTGTAAGAAATCAAAAATAGAAAAGATGAGACCTACAATTATACAAACAAATCAAACAAAACTAAGGAACACAAAATTATTAACAAAAACAACGAAGAAAAGAACACCTCATCACAACTAACAGAAATAGCAGCAAATTGTTGCTAACAAATTTCCAATTAAGAAAATGTGTACCTATAGAATACTAGTACCAGACCAATGTCACTCGGCATACCTTGTACTAGTCACACAGAACATAAACTAATTTAATACATAACAAATAACATGTAAGCATAAATAGCATATAGCATACAATATAATTTATGTCATGAATGGAATGTGTTGCAGGTATAGTGTTGTAAAGCAGGCACAGTTTATTTTAATACTAATAACTTGCCACTTTATTCAGTAATAGATTTAATTTTAAACTATTACACTGTCAATTTTTCTCTGTTGAGCATATGAAGATCCAACGATGAACTATGCACTTTATGTTCAACAACACTGTGATTCTTCTGTACGTTGAGAAATGTCAACAATACTGCTCCAGATATTTTCTACACTTGATACCACTGTCCTGTGTAATACTGTCTGTACAGCGAAAAACTGTCAACAAGCGCTGACCTAGATACAGCATCCTATCGGTAATACAGGTCAAGCTGACATCGACTGTATAGCTGTCCTACTGGTGTTGATGTGTTCAAACAAATGTTCTTTCAGCTGTAAACTGTGATTCTCAACACAAAACTGCGTAAGCTGGACCCAGGAATCTGGCTCGCCACTGTAAAGTTTCTTTTCTTCTTTCCACTCTGTAAAGTGTCAGTCTGTATGCTCTGTAAGGAAGAGTGGTGTGTTGTTGAGATCAGGCATGCTCCAGTCTACCCAGCTGTAAATGGGTAACTCACCCTAGTCCTGAGTTAGGGAAGGCAAAGGCTCCAGGGGAAGCAGGCCCTAAACTTGGTCACTCCAACCGACGCAGGATGGTGTATGTATGAAGTAGAAGTGTAGAGTGTGATTACCGCGAATGGTGTACTGTTCGTGTGCTGACCAATATAACCACTCATACACATGTGTCTACAAGGCACCAATGCAGACTGCTGGAATCTTTGTTTACTCAATTTATTCAGACGTACACACTGGGACATACGAGTACATCATGGTATGTTGACATATCAATTTGTAGGTATACATAGCAGATCTGAAGTCATGACACATTCAGAAATAATGGGCAGTACATCAAAAGTTCAATGTCATGATATATTATGGCCGCATCCCCCTATCTGACTAAACGCGTCAGTGAAGGCAGATCGGTAAATAACTAAAGTTACTTGACGTCCATAGTTTGTAGCATATATTATGAAACCACGAAAGAGGGGGTTTCTAGCAAGATTGAGATCTCCCTGTCACTGTCCGATAATAGGATAAATAATCTGTTCTCTTGGCAGTGATCAAAACATATGATGACCGAAATCTAACATGGCCGCCTCCCTGAGTTGTCGTTCACTCATTCATAGGAAGGAGAATATAAGCCAGAGTTAATTTATAATGGGTATATAAATGATTTCATAAATGTTCCCATACAGCTCTACGGTGATCAGGTTAATTCACGTAGCCATAACCGCTGTAGGAAAGTCTGTCATCTTCGTCGATACAAAACACGACCCTAGCGATACGAAGCACAATGTTCCATCTAGGTCGAATCGACATGAGATCATCAATATAGGGTCTGGCAATACATGGAGTCCGAATTATACATTGTACCGTACCTTAGGAGAGTCTCTAACATAAACTATAGTAGAGATACCATCTCCTTTAGAAGAAAACCACTTCCTGAATCATATTTCCTTAAGAATCTACCAGCCCTTTGAAAAATGCGTACCCGCCATTATCACGGTACATCGGAACTCATCACGACTTGTCAAGACAACTCATACTTCCGCTAGACCGGAATAATAAGAATCTAGTCCCTCCTACCCATCCAAAATATACAATATAGGACTGATTCTACTTGTACTAATAATATGTAATACATATGAATTCAGGCCATAAACACAATAAGCAAATTAATATATTTTCTGGCCCTAAAAAATAAGTACAAACGTAAGCGCAATATCCTTGCGCCGGATCAATATCCAGAACGATTACTCCTATAATCAAAAGTGTGAATCAAACATGGATTCTCTCGCTTTTACCATAGACAGCATTTTCATACACAAATGAATGAATGTCTATATTTTTCCCATATTAAATAGCCATATCGATTTTTGTAATATGTGCGTCAAAATATGCACGCAACAGGCTTCCTATGGTGCTTATAACCACCACTGGTGTAACAGCCCATCATAAGACGGGAATTAAATTCAAAAGCACCAATACATAACGGCAACAAAAGTATTATAAAAAACCACTGTGCATCACCACAGTATATGAACTACGTAGCAACAGCGAAGATCCTAATGTGTGTATACGGGATCACACATTCTATAAATATATTTTTGTGCACACCGTCATTTGCGCATTCTTCTTTGGTAAGTGTTACTATTTTCGGGAGAGTACGTATAAGGTAAACAATGCAATTAATGTCTAACTTTCAACCAAAGTTGCATCCCTTAGCGTAACGCACTGACAGAAAAAGCTGGGATTATATATATATATATATATATATATATATATATATATATATATATATATATATATATATATATATATATATATATATATAGGAATTGTAGCTGATCCCTTACAGGAAGCCTGCACCAAACATTCACATGCTCTTGCACAGGTGGTTTCTGTAGCAATATATTGTACATGATAAGGTTGCCAGCCTCCATGTACAACCTCATATTAGCCGCCATGTACGACATGCATGAGCTAGTAGTAGTCCTAGTCTTTCTATGTATCAAAAGAGCCGCATGGGAACTACACAGGGCGCCAACCACACATACAACCTCATATTAGTCGCCTGTTACGACATGCCTGAGGTAATGATTATAAATAGGATATCGAGATAACGAGCCTTCGGTTAGTGACAGGCGTGACAAGGTACTGTAGTACTGCAGACCACTGTTTGTTGTCAGATTGCCACTGGTGATCTGCTCTCATTATTTCTAACTTTGTAATTAAAATACCTTAATCTATTACGTTGCATGCATTTGTGAAGTCTAAAAACACTGCGGCACATATGTTATCATGATGGACATTTAAGCGCCATTTGTATATCATCTATGTTAGGTCTGCATACCAACAATAGTTTTTGTTCTAAACCCGACTTACTATCAATTAACAAGCCGTTGTTTACTAAGTGTGGGAGTGTTATTTTACGAACGTTTATTTCACCAGGGGAATTTCTAACATTGAATATCAGTGAACTCGGCCTACAGTAACTAATCTTACCATCAGCAGATGAGCTGATCCTACACTTGAGCGATTATACGATAACTCGTAAAATGCATTGATTAAGTATATAAGTGAATCACTAATGACATATTCAGCACTGAAAAGTAGCTTTCTGTTACTGCATCAGCTCCTGATGAATAACTCTTTTTATAGCACATGAAAAGAGTTGTGTACACTGCTAACTGAGTTAAAGAAATATTACTGGGAATTGCGCTCGTAAATTTGCGTTCACAGAATGCTGAAAGTTTGCCAAGTCACAAGGGAAATATGGTATTGTGGATTTTAGATAAGTTATCTCTGCTTTTGATAAATTATGTATGCTCGCTAAAGTGTTAATCGCCTTTTATATTTTTTTGTTGTATTTTTTTTCTTTTCGTACTGTATATGTCGGTAGTTCTTATTCTTGTGCACCCGATCTCGCTATCTCACATTTAAAAAAAAAAAAATCAAAATTTTGCCTCGTTTTGGCGAGGCGCGTTCCGTTCATCCTAATCGGTTATGTTAGGGCGCATGTCCAAATAACAAAAGAACTTTAGGTCTATTATCGTGTTATTGTTATCTCACATTCCCAGGACTCGTGATGCAAGATTTTATTTCTCGTTTCATGCGACTTCTAGAAGTGCACGAAAAAAAAAACGCCCATCAAGAGGCCATCTAAGATCCTTATCCAGCAAGTAATGGCTTCGTCATGAGTTGATAAATTTTAAACTTTGGCAAGTGCCGGTAGCTGGACACCTCATAATGTAAAACACATTGCTGCAGAAACTACAGCTGCACGAACACGTGAATGCTTTGGTGCAGACTTCCTGCAATGGGACAAGTTGTAGTGGTGGCTCCGTGCTCTATAAGGAGCAACAAGAGAACGGATGCTGGGTGCCTCTAAATCCCAGCTTCTGGATGTCCCCAACTTCGGTACACAGATTTCGAGGTGCCTGAAATCCTCCTATCCCGAGGCACCTCATTCCATGTACACTGGTTAAGAATACAAAAGGCCCTCTCCACGTACGCGTAATAACAGGGACAATATTAGTAATAATAACAAAAATAGTAATACCATTTAAGAACAGTAAATGAAACCAATAATAATTAATAACCAAAATCTAACATTTTGAAAATAAGGAACAGCACATTTAAAAAATAAAAATAAAACAAACTACTGACTACTCATACTCTAAGAAGGGACCGAAGACGCAGCAAGAGAGATGAATGCAGTCAGCGACCCATAGCTTGACTGCTTGCGTCAGGGCCAGCGAACCAGAGCTGACCAAGACCCTACACCACCTCCAAGTGGTGGTTCTGGAAACAGGCTGCATCACTGCAGTCTGGCTCAGAGAGTAGGGATCGAAGTGGGAAGGCAAACTCGGTCCCAAAAAATGCCGTGCTGAAGTCGGGTGTGTCGGCCGAAAGGCGCAAATATCGCAGCTGCGCAGTAAACGGACACAACGCCACCACCAACCTTTTCAGGACGAACGAGGAAGAAGAAGATACTCTAAGAAAAAAAACAATAAAGTAACAAAAAACACTACTTGAAAACAAGAAATTCTAATATAAATTACCACCATTAATAGTAATGATTTGCAAAGGACAATATGAATTTGAATACAACACAAAACTGTAAATAAAATGACATTAAATACCCAAATTACAACCGACAATTAGATTGAACAGGGTTGACCAAGATGGTGGAAGAGCGGAGGCAATGAAGCTCAGTTGATACAAGCCCGCTCTGCTCCCATTACCTTTAAAAAAAAAGGATGTTGAAACATTAGCAAGAGGTATGGATTAAAAATAATCTGACAATACTTCTAGGATAACATGTTTGAAACTTTTTTTTTTTCGTACGCCTGCTAATACTCGAGGCGAAATCTCAGGTTAAAATGTCTAACCTGAGACTGATTTTACGTGAGTATCCCTTTTTTCCTATACACTACAGGTGTCCTCTCGCCATTCAGGTAGATACTCGCCGATTTCGGAGGTACCCATTAGAGCTGGTCGGCTGAGGAGCCGTTCAGGTTATTCCAGTCCCTGGTCGAAGGCACTCTTTCAAATGTCTTTGCCAGGGCTCGAATTATTCCAGTCTAAGTCCCGGTCGAAGATACTTCTTCAAATGTTCTCGCCAGGTCTCGAACCTGGATTACCCGATCGCCAGCGCAGTGTGGTAACCATTACACCAGTGCGGCTCCCTGAAACTTCTAAATTAACATTGATTACGGTTTTTTTTTAGCTTTATATCTCTTAAGTAACTTACTGGATCATCATCATCATGTAACTTACTGGATCATCATCATGTAACTTACTGGATCATCATCATCATCATCATGTAACTTACTGGATCATCATCATTATCATGTAACTTACTGGATGATCATCATCATCATCATCATGTAACTTACTGGATCATCATCATCATCATCATGTAACTTACTGGATCATCATCATTATCATGTAACTTACTGGATGATGATCATCATCATCATGTAACTTACTGGATGATCATCATCATCATGTAACTTACTGGATCACCATCATCATCATGTAACTTACTGGATCATCATTATCATCATAATGTAAGTTACTGGATCATCATCATCATCATGTAACTTACTGGATCATCACCATGTAACTTACTAAGTTAGGTCCGTTATATTATTTCTCTAAAGTTTTACTGTGTTACAGTGGATAGCAGAACAAATAAATATTTCTAGCTAAACTCTTCAAGCTATAATAAAAATTTAATTAACTGCTAGTAACCAGTCAGAGAATATTTTAACCAACTAAGTAAAGGCACCGATTCATCATGAGTATTGACGAAATATGTATTTATTTCTAATTCATGATGATGGATTCTTTTTAAATGACTAGAATTTATTTCACGGAAGTTTTTTTAACGATGAGACTAGCTCTAAGCTTATAGTTTCTAATTTAAGTTAAATAACCGAAGGGGATAATATCTCCTATGTTACGCGGGGTAAGGATAGGATTGTGAATTATACTACATTCTGTTAAGTATTTGTATTTTCTTCCTATACAGTATTTGGGTCAAACCCTAAACCTTACCAGCGGCTTCCATTCCATATGAAACTGGAAATAAACTTTATCAAAGAACATTCTGATATAATATCGGGTTTTTTTCAAGGTGACTTGCCTGGTCTCGTTGTACACCCAGAAAGAGACAGAGTACCAACCCAAATAATATTAAGAATAAATGATAACTGGACTTATAGAATATCCAGATTTCTTTGCCAAATTTCATAAACATTCAGCCTGTGTGGCTACCAAATCGAACATTTGACATTACCTGTATAACGACCACGTGTTGTGAAGAAGATTGATCCTGAACCGATTTGTTTACCTGACATTTGATGTAATGATTGAAGATTCCAAGCTAACGTACACTGTGACATTTAAATCTCTTAATTATTTTACTACCTGGACAAAAATTGAAGTGACCTTTTGTTGCAGGTGGAACTTATGGAAGGGGAAGTAATCTTTAGAATGTTTTGAACATATTAAATTTCGAGTTGCAACGCTTGATTAAGCGGATACTTGTTTGACTTTAGGATAGAATTATCTTTTCCTATTTTTCGGGTGCCAGAGTACAGATAAGCGTGTGAACGCTGTTTAATGTATTTATTCTGTACTGTTTTGAGTCATGTGAATAGCTCGCTAGTCTGCATGTGTTATCGAGAACGGTGTTCAAGACAACCGAATCTCGTGACGGGTTTTTTGGCGGGACTAGTGTGTGATTGAGGGAGTTGTGTTTTGGGCGTGGACCGTGTAGGTCGAGTCCCAGTGTTTTTGGATAATGTATGCCTACGTAGGATTTGAGAAAATGTCGACTTATATATTTCGCTGTGTGTACAGCCTATGTGATACACTGCAGTGAAGATTTGTTTAGGCCATATGAACCTTATTATAGCTGCCGTGTGATGCAGGCTTTGCTATGTATTGAAGTACTTTTGTAGGCCATATTGTGAAGATTAATGAAGCTGCCGGGTGATGCAGGCTTCGCTGTGTATTAAGGTACTTTTGTAGGCCATATTATGAAGATTTGTGAAGCTGTTAAGCTATTATAAGTCCAGGATTAGGACAGGCCATATTATATATTAACTGCAGTGTGGAGATGTATGAAGCTATTAAGCTATTATTGGTCCAGGATTAGGACAGGCCATATTATGTTTAGCTGCAGTATGAAGATTTGTGAAGCTGTTAAGCTATTATAAGTCCAGGATTAGGACAGGCCATATTATATATTAACTGCAGTGTGGAGATGTATGAAGCTATTAAGCTATTATCAGTCCAGGATTAGGACAGGCCATATTATATATTAACTGCAGTGTGGAGATGTATGAAGCTATTAAGCTATTATTAGTCCAGGATTAGGACAGGCCATATTATGTTTAACTGCAGTATGAAGATTTGTGAAGCTGTTAAGCTATTATAAGTCCAGGATTAGGACAGGCCATATTATATATTAACTGCAGTGTGGAGATGTATGAAGCTATTAAGCTATTATCAGTCCAGGATTAGGACAGGCCATATTATATATTAACTGCAGTGTGGAGATGTATGAAGCTATTAAGCTATTATAAGTCCAGGATTAGGACAGGCCGTATTATTATATATTTAATGCCCGGGAAATTATGTTATAATGATTTTGTGCCTTGCTAGCGAATGCGAGTACATTTATGGCCAGTAATAACATTCATACTGAAACCACTCGGGTGTATCAGTTGGTGGTTTACAGTCAACAGGATCTGACATCTACGACTATTCGCGTCGATAGCCTAAGTGGCGTAGTTTTCGTATCATTGGATATCATTTAAGATGTGCCTGAGTGGCGTATACGATTAAGAAATTGTTACCTCTACAGTGATATGTACTTGAAGCAAGAGGATAAAGTGAATCAAATTTTGTCCACCAGACCATAACATATCTAGAGGATCAGTCACTACAAGTTGAAAATAATACATATGACTTGCACGTGACAAGAGTGTAGAACACTTGACTTTGTTATAATTGACCTTATGTAGGCGTGGCTTGAATCTCCTGTACTTCAGAACTGTGACCTAGTTATTATCTGCCTGGGTGGCGCATTTGAGAAACGACGCACGCTTTATTCGTGGTAGAAGGCAACTTTACACCAGTAGCAATTGACGTCCTATTTCATGCCTATAGACGACAACAACGTCTGCAGTGGTCAAGGAAGTTCAATTAGACTTGGACAGTATTTGTACCAGCATTTGTACGGGTTGTGACAGATTTCTGCAATATTCGGGTTACCTGTGCCAGTGGTCACCATCACAAGTTCAAGACGTTATGATACACGGAGTTGCCGTGTACATTTCAGACTACAGAAGAGTCAAGAGTTGCAGTGTGTGCTGTATTATGGTTCCTGTCAACTTGTGCATTGTTAAGCACATATCATATTGACGAAATTACCTGAAGAGAAACGAATCAAGTTGCAGTGCTTTCCCGCAGTGGAGGTTTTAGCAGTCTATGTGATATCCAGTGTCGTGGCGGAAAAGAAGCGGGATCATTGACAGATAAGTGATTGTGTCTTGTGTAAATTGTGTCACTTCATATATGTCGCTGGGCCTCCCTAATTGCTCATTTTGTTATTATTGTTGTTTATGTCTAATTTGACATATGATTAAGATTTGATGCATAGGTGTTAATGGCTGTTGACATATGTCGATTTTCCTGATAATGATGTGACTTGATAAAGGTGCTATAAAAAGGAATTGGTGATACAGAATTGAGGAATAAGCTCATTTCTTGACAGATACTTAACTTTGTGAGCTGGAAGGGTGATTGTCCCAACTTTTGTAGACAGTAATTTGTCATAACTATATGTGATTACTAGATATATTGATTTAAGTAAGTGAATCACTATGGATGATGATGAGATAGATCCTGAGGATATGAGGCCTATATTGGCTTATTTGTGGGAAGAAGGTAGAGATTATCAACAATTAAAAGGCCCACAGCTTGAGGAACATGTGATAGACAGATTTTTGGTCAATGCGTCAAGAGCGCTAAGATATTTTGCTGAGGAGAATTTTCACTCTCATCCTCATCTAAGGATGGCTAAAGATTTAGCGCAGTTACTGCTTATGGATCTTTGATTGTTTTCGTACCACTATATGGGTGTTGAGCGCGATCAGATATTGAAGAGTATACGTAAGATAATGCGCAACGACATTTCTGTTGATCAGAAAAAGAGGTTAGAAGATGAGGAATTAAGAAGAAAAAAACAACAAAGGGAAAACTTCTTAGAGAGCACCGCTGAAGTGAGTAAAGTACATGAAACAGTGTCTAGACTTACGGGCGAATTGCAAAAGTCAAACTCAGAACTTGCTAGTGTGCAGGCAAGTTTGGATTTAGCATTGTTGAAGATAAAGCAATTGGAAGTCCAGATGAAAGATAAGCAAATTGAGGTAGAAAATATTACACAGGAGGTCCAACAAAATAAACAGATTTATGAGAATTTGAAAGTTGAGACCGATAAACGTGATAGAGATTATACAGAGTCACTTCTTGATTTAATGGATGATATTGCGAATCTTGGTCTCCAGCAGGAAGAAAAGAATGAGATGATTCCAGAAAAGATTGATGAGCTTAATAATAGGAATGATTATATTAAGATTCAGTCACTACAACTAGAGTTGACTCAGTTGAGAGCAAATAAAGAACAGTTAGAGAAAGAGACATTAGTGGAGTTGACGGCTGAGAAAGAGAAGGTCGCTAAAATTGAAAATTTACTAGCAGAAGAAAGCGACAAAGTTTTGGCTGTTAAGGAGTTAAATAAAAGGTTAAGTGAAACGATTTCACTTAAAGATAATGAAATTGCGGAAGCAAGGGAAAGAATATTTGGCTTACTAGATATGGTTTTGAAAAACAAAAGGTGCTCTTCTGTCAATGTTCACAATGATAGACAGAAAGTTGCGAAAAGTCAACCCCATACACTTTTTGCTCAGAGAGATTTCATTCATGGTAAAGATAGATCTTATCGTGGTAAATACAACTTTAAAAGTTCTAATATTACTGGTAGTTCCAGTGATAATTCTTGGCGTCAGAACAACAAAGATTCTTGTGTAACAACCAGTTCTGTTGGTCAGGAAAAGAAAAGTGATAAATTTCAGGTCAAGACTCATAAAAGCAAATATTTCTCGACTATTGGAAATACTCAGAAATTAATAGCGGGTGTTGAGGCTATTACTACTTGTTCCAAAGGTGAAACCCATATGCGGAACAATAGAGATACTATTGTTTCTGGCAGTTGTCAAACTCAGCATAGTCATTTTGAAACAATTGGTAAATATATTCCCATAAGGGAGAAGAAAAACAGTTCTAGAAAGAGAGATAACCCCAAGATTAAACAGTACCAAGGGAGATCAGTAAATAATAATTTTCCTTCTCCTAGATACTGTAGACAATTTAACAAATCTCAAAGTTTTG
The DNA here is from genome assembly GCA_024509875.1 of Oreohelix idahoensis. Classification (NCBI taxonomy): domain Eukaryota; kingdom Metazoa; phylum Mollusca; class Gastropoda; order Stylommatophora; family Oreohelicidae; genus Oreohelix; species Oreohelix idahoensis. The sequence continues at coordinate 99,257 of JAMPIV010008231.1, read as the reverse complement.
ATTGTAAGAATGTTGGAAAGTATGATAGAGATAATAGCTTTTCAAATGTTGCTTTACATCACCAGAATAATGTTCCTCAACAAAAGACTAAAGTGATTATTTGTAAACAAGGCAACGGTAATAATAAGTATTTTGATCATAGATCAAATAATAAGCGCAATTGTGCTAATTTTGTTCAACATGAGCCCAGAGTCATTTATAATCAAAGTAAACAGAGTAAAAATAACAGTGGATGCTTGAATACTATTGCTTGCTCTACTTGTTGTTGTCAATGTAACACTTTGTTTCAGCGTAAGGCAGCGGCGACATTCAAGGTCGGTCATGTTGTCCCCAAGAATTCTATGATATCTACATGTGATAGAGAGAGCTGGTGACATCGTGAAGAGACCGGGTTTTTATACAAGCCGGTACTGGGTAATTGTAAACGTGATTTCTACGTTTTTTTTCATTAAATTTCACTATTGAGTAAAATGGAAATTTTCATTTGTATTTGTTGACAGAAGCTACGTTGCGATAAGGGTCAAGGCTTCTGTGACATATTGACGGTCAGAAATGTGAGTCAACTTTCCGCTCGAGTAGTCAACCGAAACCTGTCAGCGTCAAACTAAATCTGAGGGGTTGCTTTCTGAAGGTCAAGCATGTTTACAAGAGAGTGGGAGACTTCGCGTCTGATTTATTTTTTTTTTAATGTGAAGATAGTAAATATTTTTGTATTCTATATTATTACATGACATGTGCTTGTTTTGAAATAACATATAATTTTGTTGTAATGATTATTTCTTTGCATCTTTTGATTGCCATAATTTTTATTGTTGTTATTTTTATGTCGGTAGTTTGATGTCATGATTAATTAATATATAGAACATACAGAGAAGATGTGTATTATCTGGTATGTTGTGAAATGTAATTTTGAAAATAGCTTGCATGTATCATACATGATCTTGTATTTGGATTTGTTAACTTTTTGTGAAACTTCGATTTTTCCAAAACTTGATTTCTTGCCAGTCAGGTATGCAGATTATTTTCCTAGCAGATTATTTAAAAAAAAAAAAAACTTATTTTTTGTAGATATTTTTATAGAACCTTTTTTATATTTCATATTAGCAACAAAGTGTAGATTTATTGAAAGTTATAGCTAAATAGCATTATACTGAGCTGAACGTAATTGTCAGCAGAAAGAACTTAAAGGATAGATTAAATTTACATGTGTTGATTTAAAGGTTTCTTCGGGATAGGATTTTTGTTTTATATTTCATTCATTTTGTTAAAATATTGATTTCATTATTAGGTTTTACTTAAAGATTTACTGAATTACTTAAAAATTAAATACTGTTTTTGTGTAACTTATCGTAAAAAAATATGTTTGTACGGTGCTGTTGAAAAAAATAATTTTTTTTTTTTGGCATTGTAATTTTTTGTTGGGTGTGCCCAGCATTTGACTTCGTGATATCATTGATATGTAGTTTGATTAGTTCTTGTAAAAAGTTGTTTTTTATTATGATGTATTTTTTATTTTTAGCGCTTGATTGTGCGTTGGTCGTATTAGTTATAGTAATGCTATTACTTGTTTGTTCGATGCCTATAATTTATTTATGTTAGTTTTGTATAACTCTTATAACTTAGTTAAATTACTTATTAGGTTTTGTTTAGTTATAAATTATTTTTGGTGGTATTAGTATAGATATACTTTGATATTTTGTGTTCGTGCCTTTGCTTTCTATCTGTCTTTGGTAACTATTCGTCATTTCATTCCTTCTTTTCTGTTGTCTTTTCGGTATGGATTTCATATCTTGTTTATACTTTCGTACCTCATCTTCGTTTTACTTGATTCTATTTGTATACTTTGTCTTCTTTCAACACTTATACCTCTATTCTTTGTATTGTTGGAGTGGTTATATGACTTGATATAACATATCTACTTATGATAGTTGTATTTATTTTACATGTAATTGTCCAACTTAATTATGAGTATATGGTATTGTTGAGTTCTTACTTTCCTTTTTTACAGATCATTCTTCTTTTGATTGATCTTGTGTTTTCTCTTTCGATTGGTTGTTTTCGGTTTGGTTTGTACTAAATATACGTAACTTAATTTTGGAACTGATCATATTTGTATATTTAGCTAATTACTTTTTATACTTAGCTGGTTATGCTGTATGCTTTAATTGCTACTTTACACTTTAATGCTGATATTTCTTGTAGATATAATTTTGATTTAAAATAAGATATTTTTGTAGGCATACGTTAGAGCTTAATTGTCTTCTAAATTTTTCGTTTTTGGGAGTTAATTTTTTTCAAAAAAAAATGATAGAATCATTTTTTTTCCCGGAGCGGGTGGTAACTGTTGCAGGTGGAACTTATGGAAGGGGAAGTAATCTTTAGAATGTTTTGAACATATTAAATTTCGAGTTGCAACGCTTGATTAAGCGGATACTTGTTTGACTTTAGGATAGAATTATCTTTTCCTATTTTTCGGGTGACAGAGTACAGATAAGCGTGTGAACGCTGTTTAATGTATTTATTCTGTACTGTTTTGAGTCATGTGAATAGCTCGCTAGTCTGCATGTGTTATCGAGAACGGTGTTCAAGACAACCGAATCTCGTGACGGGTTTTTTGGCGGGACTAGTGTGTGATTGAGGGAGTTGTGTTTTGGGCGTGGACCGTGTAGGTCGAGTCCCAGTGTTTTTGGATAATGTATGCCTACGTAGGATTTGAGAAAATGTCGACTTATATATTTCGCTGTGTGTACAGCCTATGTGATACACTGCAGTGAAGATTTGTTTAGGCCATATGAACCTTATTATAGCTGCCGTGTGATGCAGGCTTTGCTATGTATTGAAGTACTTTTGTAGGCCATATTGTGAAGATTAATGAAGCTGCCGGGTGATGCAGGCTTCGCTGTGTATTAAGGTACTTTTGTAGGCCATATTATGAAGATTTGTGAAGCTGTTAAGCTATTATAAGTCCAGGATTAGGACAGGCCATATTATATATTAACTGCAGTGTGGAGATGTATGAAGCTATTAAGCTATTATTGGTCCAGGATTAGGACAGGCCATATTATGTTTAGCTGCAGTATGAAGATTTGTGAAGCTGTTAAGCTATTATAAGTCCAGGATTAGGACAGGCCATATTATATATTAACTGCAGTGTGGAGATGTATGAAGCTATTAAGCTATTATCAGTCCAGGATTAGGACAGGCCATATTATATATTAACTGCAGTGTGGAGATGTATGAAGCTATTAAGCTATTATTAGTCCAGGATTAGGACAGGCCATATTATGTTTAACTGCAGTATGAAGATTTGTGAAGCTGTTAAGCTATTATAAGTCCAGGATTAGGACAGGCCATATTATATATTAACTGCAGTGTGGAGATGTATGAAGCTATTAAGCTATTATCAGTCCAGGATTAGGACAGGCCATATTATATATTAACTGCAGTGTGGAGATGTATGAAGCTATTAAGCTATTATAAGTCCAGGATTAGGACAGGCCGTATTATTATATATTTAATGCCCGGGAAATTATGTTATAATGATTTTGTGCCTTGCTAGCGAATGCGAGTACATTTATGGCCAGTAATAACATTCATACTGAAACCACTCGGGTGTATCACCTTTATCAGCATCCTACTTACAAGAGTGAATCAAGCGTTTCCCAACATTTGATTAATTAGTCGTTGGAGAAAATGGGGCTTGATTTGCCAAACAACCAACCGTGGATGGGCTGTGGGTGCCATTAACAAGTATTCCAGATGTGGTGAAAGCACCTTTGTAGGTAAGAGAGACTGAATTTGTGATCACAGGTTTGTCAGAGCGAGTGAAAGTGGGGGGAAAGAAAAATTCTATTTGGATATAACCCATGTACTTATTTTGTATTTTTGCTTATGCAAGTTTTGCTAAAGTGCTCCTTTATTTCACTTCAGAATAGATTAACTTATAACTCTGTTCTTTACTGTAGAGGAAATTTTAGACCATAGCGTAAAAACCGTTGACTCTTTCGGGGTTAATAACTTTGCTCTAACGGGATTTTGTCTCAACAGTGGGAGGGAGGATTAAACCTATGAGTCTAACTCTTTAATTAATTCATTAACCTATGTTTATTGTATTTGATTTTGATATTCAAAGATATTGTTGTGTAGTAGTTTCTTTATGATAAATAAAATTTACATAAACCTAATTCACGTGTGTCGGTCAGCTTGTGCCAAAAGATCCATATTCCATAGATATAGCGTTCACGTATGTGCGTGTAACTGTCGTCACTTCTGTGTGTGTGTGTATGTGAGTGGTGATCTATATATATATTAATATATATTCTAGTAGACTGTCTGACTAACTAAGTTCTGTTGTAGAGATAGGCTGAACGAGAGAAGCTTCTCGATTTCAGGGACAGACTCTAACTAGTTTTCCACCATTTCACTCGTAAAAATCTATTTCTTTACATTATCTCTCACTGAGTCACCACCTGTTCTAATCTATTTAGAAGGGACCAATCTATGTCTTAATCTCTCTATCAAAAATCTACGACACAGGAGAAAAGGAAGACAAAAGAAACAGAAACTAGGAGCGTAAAAACACACAAAACAAAACAAGCCAGATAGTGAGGCAGGATATGAAAAACACCATGAACACGCCACGGCACCATGAACAGACAAGCAACGAAGAGGACAGTCAGCTAGTGGTCCTTTTTAGGACCAGTCCTTTTCAGGACTAAAACCGGCTAGCATCGAAGAAACTAAACGCACAATATACCCCAATTATAACCAATTTTCAGGTTGAACAGGGTATAACAGCAACACAGTAGACACACGAAAGAACGAACGAACATTCTTGAAATATATCTTTCAAAATCACACCGCGTTTTCTTAAGTGACCACAACGGCTATCATAAAGAGCCCGCTTATGTCTTTTGTATTTTAACTTTCAGATGATTACAATATTTTGGGTAACGAATAATATGAAATTATAAACTAATTCTACGTGTAACAAAATGATTCTTCGTTTTTTTATTTTAACAATATGTGCAACAGACTGCTTTTATTTAAAACGGCTGAAAGCAATTTTGCACGTGCAATATAATAAATAAGTTTATCACATTTACTATTACTTATTTTCAACAAATATCTCGTTACATTGTGGATGCGTCTTATACCAGTGTGCATCTTACACCTCGGTGTGTCTTATATAACGTAAAATACAGTTATTATGTTAAACCCGTGTCTACCTTTCTTCCAGAATCTCGTCGAATGGTTTTAAACCCATTTATTGAAATGCCATCATTGCGACGAGGGAAGAAAATAAAAAGCAAATGATAATTTTTTCCCTTCCATTATCTTAGTAAATTGTTCCTCTAATTCAGTCTCCACGACTGTTCCAATTTCTAAAAGTGAAAGTGATAACCGTGTATCAGATATCAGCGTTGAAATATCGACCAGCGTTGTATTATTCTGAGTGTGGGGAAAAAAGTTGATCATGGATAGGATTCGAAAATAGAATTAATGGCGCATGAACGACGCGGGTTATTTTTACATTCTATAATTAAGTCTAAAGAGAACATCCCCCTCTTCCTCTCGGAAAAAAAAAAACCCCCCAAAACATTTCCTAGATAGAATGGATGGAAGAGGGAAAGTAGGAGGTAAAGTGGAAGAGGGGGTAGAACTGTGGTTCCCAACCTGGTAGGAAGTGTGGACATTTGGACAGTTCTCCTAATTCTACAGACTGCACCGATACCAGAATTTTATGTGACTTTTAACGATTTGTCCTGTGTAGTTCCCGGGAGTCTATCAAGAAGCAAGACAGATTAGCACTACTGCACCGTCAGGTATGTCATACAAGGTGACTAATATGAGATTGTGCTTGGGGCTGGCATATCCATAATGTAAAACAAATTGCCACTGAGGCCATCGATACAAGAGCACGTGACTGCTTGGCGCAGACTTCCTGAATCGGAACACACTGCAGTGATGCTTCATGCTCCGTAAGTACAACCTGAACCAATCATTCATGGGATTTTGGCAGCAGTGGTTTCTATGGTTTTACATGATCATGTTGCCAGCCTCATGCACAACCTCACATTAGTCGCCTTCTACGACATGCCTGAGCGAACAGAAGGCCTATTCTTTCTTTGCCTCACCAGAGCTCTCTCCCCCCTTCCCTCCCCGGGAACTCCATGGGGACACAATACTGATATAAGGAATGTAAATAACATACACTGACGTGACAGCACATTAAAAGTAATGGCTACATACCCGGATCCTATGGGTTCTGCTTGGATACCCCCGGGGTCTTAGAAATATCAGTTGCGAAACACTACTGTTGAAGGCAGGCTAGAAGGGAATAGAAGATAGGTTGGACAAGTGAATAGAGGATAGAGGGGGAGTGAAGGTATAATCTGGAAAAATAGGAGAGGGAATGATGGATAAGAGATTAGAGGTAGGCTGGAAAAGTATGTACAGTATAGAGTCGAGAAGGGAGTAGAGATATAATGACGGAGATAGGGTAGGATTAATTAGAGATTAGATATATGTTGGAAGATTGTGCAGAGCTTTGAATTGAGGAGATGGTAGAATGAAGGAGATAGATTACTTTGAGATTAGAGGTACGTGGGAAGATTACGTAGAGGATAGAATGGATGTAACAGTTGAGTTCGGAATGGACAAAATAGGAGAGTATGATGGATAAGAGATTAGAGGAAGGTTGAAAGAGTGAAAAGAGGATAATATGGAAGTAAGGGGAGATAGTATAATAGAAGCAGTAGCGTAACTGTGACAGTGTTGTCTCCCCTGTTCCACAGTAGTGGTAAAACAATGGCCAAACTTAGAGTATAATGATGAAGGTGTTCAAAGGTATCAACCTTCGCTCCAGATTACTCTTGGCAGAGATAAAAATAGAATACTGATTCTTCTGTTTAACGGAGCCTCACAGTATTTTAAAGAAAAGCAAGCATAATAACTGAGATCATCTAAGTTGTCATGAAATACCCGCTCCTTATTCTCTCGCTCCTGCTGTGATGTAATATATTTTTCGATCGTATTTCTGAGCCCCCAGCTGAAGGTGACTCAGCAAAATCTTAATCTAATAGCTCTATCTGGTTATGTATTTGGAGCAACATGAATCATATGGGTGCAGACATACACTTCACTCAATAGTGATTAATCCAACTATAGCTTTACAGTTACAGATAAACGTGTTTAATAATCAATTATGGGTTATCAATTTAAAATAAATAAAGTTGTTTATAAAAATGAAGCGATGATATTTATCATCATCTGATGATTTAAACTGTGGTGGAAGTTATGGAAAATTGTGAAATGTACTTTGGTTGCACTGTTATGATACAGGTGCCCTGGACTGTACTTCTCTACAATAGTCAAGTCTGGTGACTGTAGCACGTCTCATGCCTTAAGGCTGAGGTAATTAAAAGGGTTGTCAAACGTTTTCAAGACCAGTCTGATGTTGGTGTCTAGCGTCGACTGCTGGCAACTTCAACCCAAACTTGTACCACAAACTAAAAGGGAAACAAGTGTTGAGTATTAGGTCTCCTAACATGAGCATCAGGCGATCTCCGCTTCCATCCATCACTTCATCTTCTTTAGAAATTGTATCCTCCCTAAGCGTTTATTTTATCCCCATGGAGTCAGATGAAATCGCTTTTCGACAGCAGAAATTGACAACTGATATATATATATATATATATATATATATATATATATATATATATATATATATATATATATATATATATATATATATATATATATATATATATATATATGAAATTTACTAAAATTCTTGTATAATAAATATGTACATCATGGCATCCTCATCTACTCCCTGCTCTCTATGGACCCTGGGGCCACCTGTGCTGTTTGTTCCTTGTAAGGAAACCAACACGAAGCAGTCACCAACTTTTGCAGTGGTGGTTCATTTTCAAGTTATTTGCAGTGATGAGGTTGCCAGCCTCATATGCCACTGTACACCCAAAAGCAAATTATACATGTCAAAATGCAATATAAAGTAATAAAATGTACATATTACAACTTACCCCCGATTGTTTCGGGCGAACACAGACTGGATGCACAAAATGGCGGTAATTTACTGCAACTAGTTTAAGATGCAGTAATCCCTCAGATAGATAAGGATAAATACAGCGTACTGAATCCTTCTACTATTTCCACTTGAGGAGGGTGCTAAGCTTGAGCTTTCAGTATAATTAGGGGGGTTTTACCCTGGTTAATTTTAGCAGCTATTCCCATTCTTTGCCTGTCCTTTAGCATGTCCTGGTTACGAGCTCCTATTTTGGCTTACTGTGATCTCATTTTTGACCAGATTTGAAGTCAATGAAGTAGCCTTACAATGCTGCAGAATATTGGCGAAATTTTTCTCCTACTGAGAGAAGTCGAATCAGGAGCAGTCTATATTACATCTCAAACGCCTTACCTATTGTAAATAAGTGTCTGATTTTGGTAGGGGTCCCCTCACTACCCTCATGCAGAACATTACTACATGACAACATAAGATATTGTCCTGTACATGTGATTTTCAAACTCCATAACTATATAAGGTCTTGCTTCTTTAGTTTCGCCTGTCATGTTTACAAAGTCACTACTTCACAGATCTAACACTTTAATTTTCTAAAAGATGTTACTTTCTGGTAGCTGATTATCACAACAAATTCCCTCTGCCGGAAGTATTACTTCACTGTCCGTGTCTTAATCTTTAGCAAGATATTTATCCTTCTATATCCCAGTGAGATCGACCGTGTATTTGGCCACGTCATGTATGCATACTAGCACCTTGTCATGCGAGAACATGGTTTCGTGTATCTTTCCAGACAAAAAGTCTTGGTTAACAATAAGAATGTCGTGTATTGTAGACTCTTATTCTGTCTGGAGCTGGCGATAAGCGACAAGTCAATGTAGCAAGTTAGCTCCTTCACTAAGCGTCACTAATAACAAAGGAGAAAATGAGAGAGGGGTGGGTGAGGTGTGTGACTAGATGTGATAAGAAAACCTTGAACGATGAAAGCGAAAACAACGAATACTGGAAGAATTAACACCTAAAAGGAATGACAAAGTAATAATGTCGGAGAGAAGTGAAGACCAGAAAAAAATACGAACGTATTTCGTGACAATAACTACCGCCATGGGAAACCAGGCACACTCCGGGATCCCCTGCACCAAGTGACCCCTGGGAAAAGTAGTGATCGGAAGGGATTCTCGCCGGTGTATATGCTTTTAATTTCCCTTGTTCCTGTGATTAAACGCCATGGGCGTGTCTCAGTTTCTGGAAACATAAATAATAGGATAAAGAAGACGTGAAAAGATATTGAACAGATGACATTGGACAGGAGGACCTGGCACAAACTTGTTGAAGGCCTATGCTCCTACGGCAGCTGTAGGATAGTGATGATGATGATGATGTAGTATGTAACTTGCTTTCTTTATAAAAATTTGCCGTAAATTGATTGCTGTTGTTGGGCTCCTTATATAAGAAAGATCAATTTGTGATCGGGGGCCCCTTATAGCGTAGGTACGCCACTGAATGGAAGAAAGTAGACAGTGTGGAAAGAAAAAGAGGTAACAGAGGGTGGGATCTGTGGTTTACACATAATCCTATCAGCAGGATTATCGCAGTTTTTCATGGCCTAGATCCTTTGTACAGTACATTACTTCAGCCTACATTATGTCGATTTCGTATACCCAGTAATGGACGTCCTTGAAGTGACTTTAGGGATCCCTTAGCAGTCTTTGTATAATTTTATGATAACTGTGTATAAATATTTAGTCATGTAACCCAGCCAAGGATGTGACGAGTTACGAGTGGATAAGGAAGTTAAGGGAAGGATAGTAACACGTTTGTCGCTACCATCAAGGTGTGATAGTAAAGCAGTTGTTAGTTGCTAAGTATTTTCGCCTTACTCACTCATTTCTTCTTCTGCATAATTTTCTCTTTTTATTATTGGTCTTATCATTATCTTCATCGTTATCATTTATAATACAATAACAGGCATAATAATAATAGCCCTTTCAGTCATAACTGACTATGGGAATGCGCCCCTGAGGTGACAGCCCTCAGCTGCTTATTTTCCTGGTGCTCCTTTCGACGTTTTCTCCTCACCTCTGCTTCTTGTGTGAGCCTCTCTTCGCCCAATCTGAGGTGGCGCCGTAAATAGCATCGCCACTTAGTGCGATCTGCAGCTTCATCCTCCCATGTTACTGGATCCATGTCCAGTGCCCTCATATCTCTCTTGCACACATCTTTGAAAATGATAACGAGAGGTTATATAACAGGCCTGATAAATAACAGGCACACTGACAATAACCGTCGGAGATATGGCCACCCTACTACAATGTATTGTGAGATAAACTGATACACACAAGAAGACAATAGTTTACAACTGTGGTTCTCAACATTAATTAACATGCTCATTCCCCTCTCATGAGCTACGCTTACCACTGTTTTTGTGATCAACTTGGAAATACTGTATCGTAGGATGCCAACAATCCTTTGTCTTCTGCGGCCACTTTTGTACTAATCGTTTGCTTCAGAGATTTCCTTGTTTGGACATCATCACGTAATTTTGTAAAGTAATTAGTGATCTGTCCTTGTTTGGACATCATCACGTAATTTTGTAAAGTAATCTAGTGATCTGTCCTTGTTTGAACATCATCACGTAATTTTGTAAAGTAATCTAGTGATCTGCCCTCGTTTGGACATCATCATGTAATTTTGTAAAGTAATCTAGTGATCTGTCCTTGTTTGGACATCATCACGTAATTTTGTAAAGTAATCTAGTGATCTGCCCTTGTTTGGACATCATCACGTAATTTTGTAAAGTAATCTAGTGATCTGCCCTTGTTTGGACATCATCACGTAATTTAGTAAAGTAATCTAGTGATCTGCCCTTGTTTGGACATCAAAACGTAATTTAGTAAAGTAATCTAGTGATCTGCCCTTGTTTGGACATCATCACGTAATTTAGTAAAGTAATCTAGTGATCTGCCCTTGTTTGGACATCATCACGTAATTTAGTAAAGTAATCTAGTGATCTGCCCTTGTTTGGACATGATCACGTAATTTAGTAAAGTAATCTAGTGATCTGTCCTTGTTTGGACATCATCACGTAATTTAGTAAAGTAATCTAGTGATCTGCCCTTGTGTGTGTATTCATTCATTTTCAGGTGTGCTGTCCATGGAGCATGAAACCACCACCTCCACCTGGTCTCCTTACGGGAAACCTGCACCAAGCATCCACATGCTCGTGCAACGTGGTTTCTGTAACAATTTGTGTTATATGATGAGGTTGCCAGTCTCAAGCACAACCTCATATTAGTTGACTTGTACGACACGCCCGAGTGAGCAGTAGTCATATTCTTTATTTGTCTCATAAGGAAGCTGCGCTGGTATAATGGTTACCACACTGCGCTGGCGATCGGGTGATCCAGGTTCGAGACCTGGCGACGACATTTGAAGGAGTGTCGGCGACCGGGACTTGGGACTGGAATAATTTGAGCCCTGGCAAGGATATTTGGGAGAATGTCGTCGACCAGGGACTGGAATAGCCTGAACGGCTCTAATGGGTACCTCCGAAATCGGCGAGTATCTGCCTGAATGGCGAGAGGACACCTGTCATTGTACAGGGAAAAAAGGGTACTCACGTAAAATCAGTCTCAGGCTAGACATATTAACCAGAGATTTCGCCTCGAGTAATAGCGAGCGTACGATTAAAAAAAAAAAAAAAATGTGTCTCATCAGAAATCCCCAGAAACCATACGGGGTCCTTTTGCGCATCGCCTAAAATATTTCCATAACTTTTATGTGGTCGCATACTCTCATTTGAAAGTGTCGTCATACGTAGTAAACATGTTGGCATCTTATTGTCATCTGGTCATTGAATAAAACCCAGACCAAGATACTCAACATAATGTTCTTGAAACCATAAACTATGGCTAGGAATAATGTGAAATAAATACACAGGATTTTAATAAAGACGGATCAACGTGTACAGTACCAAATGTTCAGTCATCGCTTTTTTGTTACGTGATGTAAAAAAGAAAGCTTGACATTTTAAAAACTAAGTATATAACATACTGGCACTAGATCGAAACAATAAGATTACTAAACAGATTTAAAGGTTAGTGAATACAAATGTTGTCAACGTTTAATAATTTTTAAGAACACATGTTACTTAAAGCTAATGAAAAATTACATCTAATAATTAATTATGTTTCACTGTTTACTTTTCATCAAACACTGTACCATGTTATTTGTGATTATTTGTAAATACAAAAAAGTCTTTCCTAAACACGTTTATTACTGATCTAATGCTGAAATATGAATCTAATATTAAAATTGTACTTTGCCTTGGCAGAATGTTTCGAATTGCCAGGTTTTACCGGTTTAAGGCGTTGCGATTGTTGCTTTTTATTGCATGCAAAGTTTGATTTATTACGGTCTCTTTTTTTAATTAAGATATATGGAAAACTGTAGTAGACTTCACTATTTACGCTGCTGAAATTAGTACAGGTTGAGAGGGTTATGACTAATTTATTATAGGTCTGGAATTTATCACGTTCTAGAGCAAAGAGTACAAGCCTTCTTTAACACAGGCTTTTCTCGTTCGGAAATATTATTTGGCTCTAAAAGCAATCAATTGGCCAAATTTATTACAGGTATGACTAAAAGGGAGTCTTCTATACAAGTAAAATGCATTGATACCTAAACCTATGATTTCCCGTGGTGGCTATTTGGACGCCGTTCATTGAGAATGTTTACTGTTATTGGACGATGAGAAAGAAACACAGTTGGAAGATAAAGTAACAACATGCGTTACGAAATATACAGAACAGTGTTTCACAAAGCGAGGTACAGGTAACTTAATTAAGAGAAAAGGGCAGGAAGGATTTCAGGGCAGAGTGTTTAGTTTATTTAATCATACATTTTTGACTGCATAAAACAATTCGTTAAAATTAAATATATTATAATAATGTACTGTAGAAGTACACACATGTTTATTTACAATTTCAATAATAAAACTGTAAGACTTAAAAAATGTGCTTTCTCCAGTTCTTAACATGCAAGCAATAATTTCAAAAATGGTAGGAATTTGCCATATTTATATCCGTTGTCCTGTCAGAATGTTTGTTGAGTATATATATATCAATAGAATATATTATATATGTGTTTGTGCAGATATAAAAGCATTATTAATACTACCTCGAATTATCATCGCCCGAGAGGGATGCGACGGTAAGACTAAACTCTAAAGCCTACGCGATTATTGTATGTTTTCAAAGTAATGACATGGAAGATAAAAACTTAATTAAAAACGAATAACAAGGGGATTGACATAAGTCTTGGGCCTGACCATGAAGGAGTCACAGGAGGAAGATGAAACTTGGCACATTTAAAGTTCATCATATTTGCACTGAATGTGTGAATTACGCATTTGTTTCTTCAATGGGTTTTCCCGCTACGGTGTACGGCGCAATGTACCCTATTGACCGGATCTGCTGCTCCAAAGATTTGACAAAACAATGGAAACGGAGGAGGCCAGAGCTGTGATAAAATTTCTGATGTTTCAGGGAAAAACACCTACAGAAATACACAGGGAGATGGAACCAGTGTTTCGTGATTCTTGTCCTTCATATACTTCGGTAAAAAACTGGTGTCACCAGTTTAAGTGCGGCCGCTCAAATGTTGCTGATCTGCCAAGATCTGGTAGACCAGTCTCAGAGTGCAACGATGAAAATGCAACAAGAGAGAAGAAAATCATTGACCAGGATCGAAAAATGACAATTGTGGAGATAGCTAATAGAGTAAAACTAAATGAAAGAACAGTTTATAGAATTTTACACAACAGACTGAACATGAGAAAAGTGTGTGCACGCTGGGTTCCGCGACTGTTGACACGTGAACAGAAGCTAACGAGGGTAAATTGCTGTCAACAATTGCTCAAAAAGTGTCAGTCAAAAAATGTTTTGGAGACCATGGTGACAGTAGATGAGACTTGGGTACACCATTATGACCCCGAATCCAAAATTGCCAGCTTGCAATGGAAAACCCCGGGCTCCCCAACACCTGTCAAGCCGAGAGCGCAGAAATCTGCAGGAAAAGTGATGCTGACTGTTTTTTGGGACGGCAAAGGTGTCCTTTTGAAAGATTATCTGCCTCGTGGCAACACAGTTAATGGACAGTACTATGCAGATCTTCTCACCAAACTAAGAAAGGTTGTGACCAGGAAACGAGGGATAACGCGCACTTAAAATCTTCCTTTACTTCAAGACAACGCTCCCTCTCACAAAGCACGGCTTGTGCAGCTAGCAGCCAACGATTTACTTACTGACTTACTTACTTAGTCGTTCCCCTTCTACCGTGAGGTGTAGAGGTTTGGAAGAGAGAGCGCCAGACTATTCTTTCGGCTGTCTTCCTCCTGGCCTGGTTCCATTCTAGTCCTCGGTCCTTCAAAGATTGTCTAATGTTGTCCTCCCAGCGGACCCTGGGTCGTCCTCGGGGTCTGGATCCTTGGCTCTTTGTTTCCCATGCTTGTCGTGGTAGCCGATCTTCTCCCATTCTGCAGACATGGCCAAACCATCTTAGTTGGGACTGTTCTACTTGGGTCTGTAGGGGGTGGCATTTTAGGCCTTGACGTATCGTCTGGTTGCGTACCATGTCTCTTCTTGTTACTTCAACCACCTTCCTCAGATACCTCATTTCTGAGGTTTGGATCTGGCTTTTATGGGTTGTAGTCATTGCCCATGACTCGCATCCATATGTCAAGACTGGGACATAGGTGGAGCGGTATACAGCCATCTTCGTTTTCTTACCAACCTCTCTCTTGCTGAGGAATCCTCGATTTATGGCCTGAAAAAGTCTCCCAGCTGCTGCTTTTCGAGTGGCCAACTCTTCTTTGATGCCTCCCTTTCGGTCTATAATAGCTCCGAGGTATTTAAAGTGGTCGACCTGCTCCAGGACCTGTTCTCCCAGCTTAATCTGATGTCTTCTTTCTTCTCGTGATATCACCATGGATTTTGTTTTAGAGCTGCTTATGACCATCCCTCTCTTCTCCAGCTCTTCCTTCCAGACTTGCAGGTTGGATTGGAGATGTGCCTCTGATTTAGCAATCAGGGCAACATCATCAGCAAATGCCAGCTCTGAAATATAGACCTGTCTCATCTTCCAGTACCCCACTGAATACTTTCTTGTTCTCTCCTTACATGCCTTGATGACATCGTCCATAAGGAGTATGAAGAGGTAAGGTGATAGGATATCACCTTGTCTTACACCAGTGGTGGTCCTGAACTCTTCTGACTTATGGTTTGCTGTCCTCACATAATTTCTGCAAGACTTGTAGAAGCTCTGTATAGCATGAATCAGAGGTGCTGGAATATTCTTCCTTGCCAAACAGTCCCAAAGTTTGCTCCAAGGGACCCTGTCAAACGCCTTTTCCAGATCTATGAAACAAAGATGGATCTCACTCTTATACTCAAGGGCCTTTTCACTCAGCTGTCTGAGTGTGAAGATTAGGTCTTGAGTACTTCGGTTTGCTCGGAATCCGCACTGGACCTCATCCAACTGTGGCTCAGCTAGGCGTCGGAGTCTCTGCTCTAGGATTCTAGAGTAGATTTTTCCAGGGACACTGAGAAGGGATATGCCTCTATGGTTTCCACACTGTCAATTGTCACCCTTTTTGAAAATTGGTGTTATGATGGCGATCTCCCAATCCTTTGGTATGGTCTTGTTGCACCATGCTGCCTGTAGGACCCTTAAGAGTAACAGGTCGCCTGATGCTCCCATGTACTTAACCATTTCTGGTGTTATACCATCATGCCCTCGCATTCACACCAACACATTCAAGACAAAACTGATAGACTGAATAAGTATGGCCAGCAGGTTGGCCTGAACATCAATCTGAAGAAGACGGAGGTCATGACACTAAATGTGGGCAATCCTGAGCCAATAACAGTAAGGAACCAGAAGTTAGAACAGACAGACACATTTACTTACCTAGGAAGCATAGTAACACCTGACGGCGGAACAAGCAAGGACATTAACAACAGAATGAATAAAGCGAGAACAGCCTTTGCTATTCTCAACAACATTTGGAAGTCTTCCCAGTACAGCACAAACACCAAATGAAGACTGTATGAGAGCTGCGTACTTTCTGTGCTTCTCTATGGTGCGGAATGTTGGAGAGTAACAGAGAAGGAAATGTCGAAACTGTCCTCCTTCCACACAATCTGCCTAAGGAAAATTCTCCGAATCTTTTGGCCAAACACCATCAGCAACCAAGAACTACTTATTCGGAGTAACCAGGAGGACATGCACACCATCATAGCTGGCAGACGCTGGAGTTGGGTTGGCCATGTCCTCAGAAGGGACCCTGATACCATCGCAAGAACAGCTATGCTATGGACCCCCGAGGGAAAGCGAAAGAGAGGCCGACCAAAAACAACTTGGCGGAGAACTGTGGAAGCTGAGATGCAAAGAATGAACCACAGTTGGGGCACTGTACGAAGGATGGCCACCGACCGAGCAAAGTGGAATCAATTTGTTGCTGCCCTACAAGACGCCACCAGGCGTGATGGCCGCTGACTGCTTTGACGGTTGGCGGTTATGGATCAAAGAAGAAGAAGACCATCATGCCCTGCTGCTTTGCCCATCTTGATTTTCTCCAGTGCTGCCTTCAGTTCTTCCATCTTTATGTCATCTTCATCATCATTGGTTTCCTTTTCTGTGCTAGTGGTTATCATTTCTGATGTTTGACCTTGCTCACCATCAAGGAGTTCTGAGAAATATTCTTTCCATCTTTCCATTACTTCCTTCGGGGCAGTAAGCAATTTGCCTTGCTTGTCCTTTATAAATTTGAGAGGGCATTGTTTTTCCTTCCTCATGTTCTTTAGGGGCTTATAGAACAATTTCTGGTTTTCTTGTGCATCTTTTTCTAGCTTTTCTCCAAATTCTTCCCAGGACTTCTGTTTTGCTGCTAGCACTTTGTTCTTTACTTCTGTTCTGACATCATCACGTAATTTTGTAAAGTAATCTAGTGATCTGTCCTTGTTTGGACATCATCACGTAATTTTGTAAAGTAATCTAGTGATCTGTCCTTGTTTGAACATCATCACGTAATTTTGTAAAGTAATCTTGTGATCTGTCCTTGTTTGGACATCATCACGTAATTTTGTAAAGTAATCTAGTGATCTGTCCTTGTTTGGACATCATCACGTAATTTTGTAAAGTAATCTAGTGATCTGCCCTTGTTTGGACATCATCACGTAATTTTGTAAAGTAATCTAGTGATCTGCCCTTGTTTGGACATCATCACGTAATTTAGTAAAGTAATCTAGTGATCTGCCCTTGTTTGGACATCATCACGTAATTTAGTAAAGTAATCTAGTGATCTGCCCTTGTTTGGACATCATCACGTAATTTAGTAAAGTAATCTAGTGATCTGCCCTTGTTTGGACATCATCACGTAATTTAGTAAAGTAATCTAGTGATCTGCCCTTGTTTTGGACATGATCACGTAATTTAGTAAAGTAATCTAGTGATCTGTCCTTGTTTGGACATAATCACGTAATTTAGTAAAGTAATCTAGTGATCTGCCCTTGTGTGTGTATTCATTCATTTTCAGGTGTGCTGTCCATGGAGCATGAAACCACCACCTCCACCTGGTCTCCTTACGGGAAACCTGCACCAAGCATCCACATGCTCGTGCAACGTGGTTTCTGTAACAATTTGTGTTATATGATGAGGTTGCCAGTCTCAAGTACAACCTCATATTAGTTGACTTGTACGACACGCCCGAGTGAGCAGTAGTCATATTCTTTATTCGTCTCATAAGGGAGCTGCGCTGGTATAATGGTTACCACACTGCGCTGGCGATCGGGTGATCCAGGTTCGAGACCTGGCGACGACATTTGAAGGAGTGTCGGCGACCGGGACTTGGGACTGGAATAATTCGAGCCCTGGCAAGGATATTTGGGAGAATGTCGTCGACCAGGGACTGGAATAACCTGAACGGCTCTAATGGGTACCTCCGAAATCGGCGAGTATCAGCCTGAATGGCGAGAGGACACCTGTCATTGTACAAGGAAAAAAGGGTACTCACGTAAAATCAGTCTCAGGCTAGACATATTAACCAGAGATTTCGCCTCGAGTAATAGCGAGCGTACGATTAAAAAAAAAAAAAAAATGTGTCTCATCAGAAATCCCCAGAAACCATACGGGGTCCTTTTGCGCATCGCCTAAAATATTTCCATAACTTTTATGTGGTCGCATACTCTCATTTGAAAGTGTCGTCATACGTAGTAAACATGTTGGCATCTTATTGTCATCTGGTCATTGAATAAAACCCAGACCAAGATACTCAACATAATGTTCTTGAAACCATAAACTATGGCTAGGAATAATGTGAAATAAATACACAGGATTTTAATAAAGACGGATCAACGTGTACAGTACCAAATGTTCAGTCATCGCTTTTTTGTTACGTGATGTAAAAAAGAAAGCTTGACATTTTAAAAACTAAGTATATAACATACTGGCACTAGATCGAAACAATAAGATTACTAAACAGATTTAAAGGTTAGTGAATACAAATGTTGTCAACGTTTAATAATTTTTAAGAACACATGTTACTTAAAGCTAATGAAAAATTACATCTAATAATTAATTATGTTTCACTGTTTACTTTTCATCAAACACTGTACCATGTTATTTGTGATTATTTGTAAATACAAAAAAGTCTTTCCTAAACACGTTTATTACTGATCTAATGCTGAAATATGAATCTAATATTAAAATTGTACTTTGCCTTGGCAGAATGTTTCGAATTGCCAGGTTTTACCGGTTTAAGGCGTTTGCGATTGTTGCTTTTTATTGCATGCAAAGTTTGATTTATTACGGTCTCTTTTTTTAATTAAGATATATGGAAAACTGTAGTAGACTTCACTATTTACGCTGCTGAAATTAGTACAGGTTGAGAGGGTTATGACTAATTTATTATAGGTCTGGAATTTATCACGTTCTAGTGCAAAGAGTACAAGCCTTCTTTAACACAGGCTTTTCTCGTTCGGAAATATTATTTGGCTCTAAAAGCAATCAATTGGCCAAATTTATTACAGGTATGACTAAAAGGGAGTCTTCTATACAAGTAAAATGCATTGATACCTAAACCTATGATTTCCCGTGGTGGCTATTTGGACGCCGTTCATTGAGAATGTTTACTGTTATTGGACGATGAGAAAGAAACACAGTTGGAAGATAAAGTAACAACATGCGTTACGAAATATACAAAACAGTGTTTCACAAAGCGAGGTACAGGTAACTTAATTAAGAGAAAAAGGCAGGAAGGATTTCAGGGCAGAGTGTTTAGTTTATTTAATCATACATTTTTGACTGCATAAAACAATTCGTTAAAATTAAATATATTATAATAATGTACTGTAGAAGTACACACATGTTTATTTACAATTTCAATAATAAAACTGTAAGACTTAAAAAATGTGCTTTCTCCAGTTCTTAACATGCAAGCAATAATTTCAAAAATGGTAGGAATTTGCCATATTTATATCCATTGTCCTGTCAGAATGTTTGTTGAGTATATATATATCAATAGAATATATTATATATGTGTTTGTGCAGATATAAAAGCATTATTAATACTACCTCGAATTATCATCGCCCGAGAGGGATGCGACGGTAAGACTAAACTCTAAAGCCTACGCGATTATTGTATGTTTTCAAAGTAATGACATGGAAGATAAAAACTTAATTAAAAACGAAATACAAGGGGATTGACATAAGTCTTGGGCCTGACCATGAAGGAGTCACAGGAGGAAGATGAAACTTGGCACATTTAAAGTTCATCATATTTGCACTGAATGTGTGAATTACGCATTTGTTTCTTCAATGGGTTTTCCCGCTACGGTGTACGGCGCAATGTACCCTATTGACCGGATCTGCTGCTCCAAAGATTTGACAAAACAATGGAAACGGAGGAGGCCAGAGCTGTGATAAAATTTCTGATGTTTCAGGGAAAAACACCTACAGAAATACACAGGGAGATGGAACCAGTGTTTCGTGATTCTTGTCCTTCATATACTTCGGTAAAAAACTGGTGTCACCAGTTTAAGTGCGGCCGCTCAAATGTTGCTGATCTGCCAAGATCTGGTAGACCAGTCTCAGAGTGCAACGATGAAAATGCAACAAGAGAGAAGAAAATCATTGACCAGGATCGAAAAATGACAATTGTGGAGATAGCTAATAGAGTAAAACTAAATGAAAGAACAGTTTATAGAATTTTACACAACAGACTGAACATGAGAAAAGTGTGTGCACGCTGGGTTCCGCGACTGTTGACACGTGAACAGAAGCTAACGAGGGTAAATTGCTGTCAACAATTGCTCAAAAAGTGTCAGTCAAAAAATGTTTTGGAGACCATGGTGACAGTAGATGAGACTTGGGTACACCATTATGACCCCGAATCCAAAATTGCCAGCTTGCAATGGAAAACCCCGGGCTCCCCAACACCTGTCAAGCCGAGAGCGCAGAAATCTGCAGGAAAAGTGATGCTGACTGTTTTTTGGGACGGCAAAGGTGTCCTTTTGAAAGATTATCTGCCTCGTGGCAACACAGTTAATGGACAGTACTATGCAGATCTTCTCACCAAACTAAGACAGGTTGTGACCAGGAAACGAGGGATAACGCGCACTTAAAATCTTCCTTTACTTCAAGACAACGCTCCCTCTCACAAAGCACGGCTTGTGCAGCTAGCAGCCAACGATTTGAATATTGAAATTCTTCCACACCCACCATATTCTCCAGATTTGGCTACATCAGACTTTTTTCTATCCCCAAATCTTTAAAAAAAACAGCTAAAAGGAAATCATTTTGACAGCGATGAAGAGGTTATACTGGCATGTGATGACTGGTTTAGTTTGAAAAATAGGGTGTTCTACTCCCAAGGTCTTTTCAAGGTCAAGCAGAGATGGCAGAAGTGTGTCAATTCAGACGGTGGCTATATTGAAAAGGAATAAAGACTATACAAAATTTCAGCTCTCTGTGACATGTCCTTCATGGTCAGGCCCAAGACTTATGTCAAGCCCCTTGTATAGAGTGGAATTTGCAGTAAAATCACGAGGTCCGTGAGAAGAATGGCAAAATAAGGTCGTTGCTTCACCAGGCGAGTCGCAAGAAGCGATTAGTGTGAAACTTGACGACGCTGGTAGTCTCATCATATAACACACAGCTACATAAACGACTAATGCAAGTGCACCCGATGTGTTGTGGCACAGAGTTTCTGTAATGGGGAAGGGTTGGTCACGCTATCTAATGAGCGCAAATGAAGAAAAGAAAGGGAAAAAACAAAAGAAAGACCCACCAAAGTTGAGTCAGAGACATGGAAATGGGGACAAATGTAGACCCACCAAAGCTGAGTCAGAGACATGGACATGGGGACAAATGTAGACCTACCAAAGCTGAGTCAGAGACATGAAAATGGGGACAAATGTAGACCTACCAAAGCTGAGTCAGAGACATGGAAATGGGGACAAATGTAGACCTACCAAAGCTGAGTCAGAGACATGGAAATGGGGACAAATGTAGACCTACCAAAGCTGAGTCAGAGACATGGAAATGGGGACAAATGTAGACCTACCAAAGCTGAGTCAGAGACATGGAAATGGGGACAAATGTAGACCCACCAAAGCTGAGTCAGAGACATGGAAATGGGGACAAATGTAGACCCACCAAAGCTGAGTCAGAGACATGGAAATGGGGACAAATGTAGACCTACCAAAGCTGAGTCAGAGACATGGACATGGGGACAAATGTAGACCTACCAAAGCTGAGTCAGAGACATGGACATGGGGACAAATGTAGACCTACCAAAGCTGAGTCAGAGACATGGAAATGGGGACAAATGTAGACCCACCAAAGCTGAGTCAGAGACATGGACATGGGGACAAATGTAGACCTACCAAAGCTGAGTCAGAGACATGGAAATGGGGACAAATGTAGACCCACCAAAGCTGAGTCAGAGACATGGAAATGGGGACAAATGTAGACCTACCAAAGCTGAGTCAGAGACATGGACATGGGGACAAATGTAGACCTACCAAAGCTGAGTCAGAGACATGGAAATGGGGACAAATGTAGACCCACCAAAGCTGAGTCAGAGACATGGACATGGGGACAAATGTAGACCTACCAAAGCTGAGTCAGAGACATGGAAATGGGGACAAATGTAGACCCACCAAAGCTGAGTCAGAGACATGGACATGGGGACAAATGTAGACCTACCAAAGCTGAGTCAGAGACATGGAAATGGGGACAAATGTAGACCTACCAAAGCTGAGTCAGAGACATGGAAATGGGGACAAATGTAGACCCATAAAAGTTTAGTCAGAGAAAATAAAGGTAATAAGTTAGATCCGCTAGAGTTGAGTCATACACAATAAAAAGGGGAGGGGGGGGGTGAAGCTTGGTATGGAGTATTGAGCCGAGTATTGAACAATGATAATAGATCATAAGAACTAACAAAGAAGGAATACTCATATAGCCAGAATCTCTCTGGCACTGAGAGCGAAATCCACCCTACCAGTAACAATGGTTAGGCAGCGCTTTGCGTATGTCTAATTAAAATCGCATTAGTATCTACGCTGAACAAAAAATTTAAGCTTTAAAAGACCAGACAGACAACACAGGAAGAACATGACAAGATGGCTCTGAGCCTGATGTTGAAGGGCTAAGATCTTCAAGGAAGTGAAAAAGGATAAAAAAACGCTGATACATCGATCTGGTAGACATAATATATAACAATGTCAGAGAGGGAGATCACAATGGATTTTAAAAAAAGTTATACTAACAGATGGCGTAGGTTTTGATACGACATGCATGTTATATAAGACACAATATTAAAAAAAAAAAGGAATAAGGACAAATTGCGGACGTAGATCCAGGAAAGTTACCAGACTATGTTGTCATACAAGACAATTGAATGTTAAAACGTCATTTGAAATCTAACATATTGTCTCCTTTTTGCTCCCAATGGGGCACAGGGCCACAACTGCGGCCAGTCTCATAACAGGAAGCTTGCACCAAAACATTCATGTACTCTTGTAGAGGTGGTTTCTATAGCAATCTGTTTAACATGATGAGGTTGTCAGCGTCCATTGTACAATATAATGTTAGTCGTCTTTAACGATATGTCTGAGGGATCCTTCCTTGTTTCTCTCGGCAACTACAAGGGACAAACAAATATTGCACAAATATGTTCTCGTCTGTGAACATACATGAAGAAATATGGAAGATAAAGTAACTAATATAAAAATATATAATCCAGATGTCGTCAAGATACAGGAAGATTATGTGGACCAATCATGGACACCGATAGCGATGAACGTGGAAAAAGGAGCAAAACTAATTTATACCATCCATAAAAGTCCGTTACCGGTAATCAATACACCGGAAATCGAACTGGCTGAGATGATTGGGTCATGCTGAACAATTGAAGACTGACAAAGAAAACAAGAAAAAAAAAAACTCATGTGAATCATAATGAGACTACGCGACCAAGAGAGCGCTAAAGTAGTTTATTGCTAAACATAAAAATGTATATGAGGACGATCTAATTGCATAATTATAGAGAAATGAGAATAAACACAAAGTAATGGAGTGGGCCTGTGTTGTGTCTAAGAACACCTCCAACCCTGTGCTCTGCATTTTGAGAAGAAAGACAGTTAAAGAAGAGGAACGAACAAAAAGGCGAACGGGCCGTTCGGATGGTCCCTGGTTCGAATTCCTTTTGTCCAGTATCCTTCTTATTGTCTTACAAGTGCATAGCATTTACTTATTTGCTAAGGGAGACTGAGCACCTATGAGTTTGCCCGGAGTGCAGTGATGTCGATTATGATCTACAATAACAATAACTTATTTTCTCTAGTTATCTAAAAAGAGGAAGAAAATTATCATTAAAAAGTATGCATTTAATGCAATTTACTACTCTGCAGGAATGTAAGTTGCTACTATGATAGCTTTGCAGGAATATAAGTTGCTACTGTGATAGCTCTGCAGGAATGTAAGTTGCTACTATGAGAGCTCTGCAGGACTGCAAGTTACTACTATGATAGCTTTGCAGGAATGTAAGTTACTACTATGATAGCTATGCAGGAATGTAAGTTACTACTATGATAGCTATGCAGGAATGTAAGTTACTACTATAATAGCTATGCAAGAATGTAAGTTACTACTATGATAGCTTTGCAGGAATGTAAGTTACTACTATGACAGTTCTGCAGGAATGTAAGTTACTACTATGACAAGTCTGCAGGAAGGAGTGGCCATCATCATTCTCATCATCATCATCACCATTACCTATGAGCTCCCCAAGGAGCATAGACCTTAACAAACCTCTTGCCAAGTCCTCATGTCCTGAGCCATTTGTTCAAGATCATTCTATATGTTCTTTATCCCTTTCATATCTGTCTCCATCTCTCGTCTCCACGTGTTTCTCGATCTCCCTTTACCCGCCATGCCATGGGAGATTACAGAACAAGGACTGCCTTGTAATACTATTAACAGGTTTCCTCATTTTGTGAACTACCTATCGCCAGGGTCTTTTTCTTATCTCCTGTTTCACTGGCCATCTGTCTTTGTTCATGTCATCAGTTCCACACGTGATGATATCATCATACTGTGTCAATCTTTCTCATCTACGCTAGCCCCAGTTTATGAAAGTCTTTGTTTGGATGTTGTTTTTGTTACTCTTCGCGTTTCAGAGCCATACAATAAGAACGTAGTGATATTGTGCACGAAATGTCAGTCAGCTGGGAACTGTATGGAAGGGGACAAGGGGCTTTATTGACATAAGACCCTTTAAGTCTACATTGACGTCACTACTATTAATTATTCGCCTGTTTCTTTTGTGATGCTAAACAACCAGCATTGTACTGAGGCGGGTGAGGGGTCCATTCTTATCCCGGTTGGTTGTCGTAAATGTTTGTTCTGTGTGTGATGTGAAGTCGCATCGACTTTCTTTGCTGGGTTGTCCCTTCTGGGTGTTAACTGTAACAATAAATTTAAAAATAGTCAAGACTTACTTCCAGAAATTTGTTAAAATTTACCATAATCATTACCCTTCAGCTCGGTTTAGAACATAGGCATTCATCAAATTCACCGCTAGCCTGTTGCAGCGGTGGTGTCTGTAGTAATGTGTTTTACGTAATGATGTTGCCAGCCTCTTACTATATTCCTTGAAGAGCAGAAGTCTGTTTCCTTCTTTGCCTCCTACCGATATTAAAGCTAAAGGTCTTTTTATATTTGGACATGCGTCCTAATATAACCGATTAGGTTGAACCAAAACGAGGCAAAATTTTATTTAAAAAAAATAATCTTTCCTCTGCTGAAGGCCCCCGGGAACTTCACGTTGTGCCTGTCCTAGGGGTTTTTCAAGGTCGTGCGAGGTCTCATTTTGGGATATGTGCCGTATTGTATTGTTATCTTATGAGGTTCAATTTCATACTATTGAGTTGGATCACTACTATAAATTCGCCAATTTTGTTTTTAATTTCAGCGCCCCTCCCCCCCCCCCCCCCCCCTTCCCAGGACGCCCGCTGCGGCGGCCCATGTCGCAACCCCCAAGAGCCGGGTCTGACTACACGGGCTGAGCTATAGATTACTGTAGGCACAATCAGTGTTTTAGTTAGTAGATATGTGTATACTATTTTTTTTTGTATGCGACACACCTACGTCATCAAATATCTTGTCGGAAATAATCAGCTCTATTAACAGTCAGTCTATTATCCTGGTCCGCAGATCTTAATTTAGCTTGTTTGTGTCGTTAAATATCGTGCGCCGGGAATTACTGGATTCAGGTTTTGGGAAGATCGATGTTTGTATTTCCGTTTCTATTGTTACTTGTTCTGTAGACTTAGTCATACATTCACTGACTATTGACTTCATTATTCTGCGGAGTTAATCTGACTATGTTTTTTTTTTCGCCCTTGTTAGCCCCAGCCAAGTCACTATGATATCGTGTACATATCCTTGGATTATTATTTCGTCACTAGAGTTTAATGTTGTTTCTCTTCATTTGTAATGATTCTGATTTTTTTTTTTTTTCAAAAGCAAGATATCACAGATGCATTGTTAATGTCGTAATTTTTATCTGAGAGGGTGCTGATGAATATTGGTCCCTTTAGAGTGTAAAGTGATATTGAAGGCTCTGTGAGAATAAGGATTTAGGAGAATGAGGTAGTAGATTCACAAGCGCTGGGAAGGAGCAAGGACAGTCTCTTATTACGACAATATCTGTTTTCTCACAGACTACTCCTATCTCTCTTCTGCACAAACAATTGTTTGTCAGTTCCAGTCGCTCAGGCGCGCTCACCGATTTGGTGATTCTGTCGCTCAACGTACATGAATACAGCCTACACAGATGGAAATGTTTGGAGTTTTAGGCCAACCGACAACCAACACAATTAATGATTAATACCTTTATTATCATAAAGGACTCACACATAATTGTACATTTACAGTCAAAAATCAAAGGTTACAGAATACAAATATAACAAGGGAAGAGGGGTTTCTGAGGAGAAATATCCCATCCACCGTTTCCCGTTTATATTTACTAACAGACAAAACCCGGTCCCAAAGACAAGAAAGGGGAGGGTGATCAGAGATAGGCAATTTAACCCACTGGTAAAGTTATTACTCTGAGGCAAGGGGTTACAGAAAAAGGGGGGGGGGTGTAGAGGAAAAGCTAGGGTCTCAATTGTCTCCCTTTAAATCAACAAATTTTACTGGAGGGGGAAGGAACACAGTTACCCGATCCCGCTAGGAGAGATCCCGTACAAGGAATATAATGCACCTTAGTACAATGTCGAACTAATTAAAAGGGTAAAGAAAAGATAAATCTCCTTTCATTAAAAAAAACATACTAGGGCTGGCCATCCCCACAAACACACACGCAGATTTACCGAAAGGTGAATTCTGGCACTTCATAGGAAATACATAAAAAAACAGCACTAAGCCTTGGCTTAGGTAAAAGTATTTTCTTCCGTGTACAGCCCCAGATTTGGGGTTTGTTGAAGTTAACAACGTGTCCCGAAATCGCTGGACGTTGAAGTTTAACGGTACTGTTTATTTATTAGATAAAGTTCCTAAAGAATGTCACAGGCACTTGGCTAGGCGTGAGGTATGGTGTGGTTCCTAAAATTGGCACAGCTGGTGGAGATAACTTCCTTTTTCCGTAATGTCACAAGTTAAGAAAAACACTGAGGTAAGTTCTTCTTCGGGAGGGGGACGGGGACGGGGGGGGGGGGGGAAAATCCACTGAATATACGTGACAGACAGTGTTCAAGTAGATCGATGCTTTTTCTTCACAAATAGGGGCAGTGAATAAAATATGTTCTGCTTCCAGTTTTCTTTAAGGACTCTATATGAACTAGTATTTTTAAAGTGTTTCTTGAATGGCTTTATTCTCAGTTACGTTCAGAGGAGCGGGGCCCATTACAGGTCGCCACAAGTTTAGCTTTAAAAAAGTTCATATGTTACTGGAGTTATCGAATTGAGTTTGGCAGAACTCTGTATATAATTAATAATTGCTGGGATGCAGGTTGAATGATCGTTCTGAATGAAAGATAATCAAAACAAGAAATGCATTACAAATCATATTATAATCTGACGCGATAAATTACAGTTAGCCTATTTACTTATTAGCGTCGTCAATTAACAAATCAGGAAAACTTCCCGTGAGTTAAAAACAATTAAAAGCACATCTATCTATACAGAACTAAACTGTATTAAAGTTATAATTCTCTTTAACGTCTGCAAAATAAATTTACGCGTCAATTGTATTAGGAAATACTTTTAGCTGTAACATTAGTTTGCACTAGAACTTTGAAAATGGGTTTATTTAATAAGGTTAAATTTACACCACAATCCATTGAAATCAATTGAAATAACTCGACCACTGATCACTCGAAGCTAATGTATAAATTACCGTCTGCACAGAAAGAATACACTCCAATAGTCACGAAGGTAGATGAAATCCAGCAGGAATCCGACTATGCTAGTGCAACTAGGATTCTGTCAGAGCGAACGATAAAATGCAGTTTCTCGGAGTTCTCTATTTATACTTCTCGAATGTAACTTGAATAGGGCGGGTTAAATTTTCGCACCTTTCTTGAACTTGAGCAAAATCCGGGGTACCTCGCCGATGTGTTAATTGCTGCGATTCCTTCGTTTTCCCCGGTCTACCGATTTTCTTCCGTCTCAGGCTGCTCGCATAAGAGTGCGAAAATTTCCCGAGAAGCTAACTCTGTGAGCTGCCAGTCCCCTGATTCTTTAGATCGTGTGCCGCTGCGATTGAATTCTGAAGATCAGCCTGTTCTTTGATGGTACCGCTGCATGCCGGTAAAAGTTACAACAGATGATCAGGGGTTCTAAAGTTATGAGAGGCCAATATTCTGTTATCATCCATCGAGTCAGGGAAATTCATTTGTCATACTTAGACGTACGTCACAATCGTCCCCACTTTTGAGACATGGAAACTCGTTTTCATGTTTCATTTATGACAATGAAGCTGCCCTGATCGGTAGCTTTTGGATGATTGGCATCGTCGATTTTCTCCTCTTCCTCCGTGGTCCAGTTTCTACTCAAGAAGTCAGCTCCGACATTCTGTTTTCCTGGAATATATTCCACTTTGAAGGAATAAACACTCAATAGCAAGGCCCAACGCATTATCCTTGCGTTGAATTCCTTCTTGGCACCCAGGAAAGCTAGTGGAGCATGGTCTGTTTGCACCGTGAAAGAAGTACCATACAGAAACTCATGATGGCGTCTGATGCCATGAATCAGAGCGAGACATTCTCTTTCAACGACACTGTAGTTGCGTTCCGCTTTATTCAGTTTCCGACTGCCATAGGCAACTGGAAATAGCATGTTCAGGTCACTGTCATCGGCTTGCAGCAATGTTGACCCGATGCCCTGACCTGACGCATCAACTCTCAGTATGAAAGGTTTCTTAAGGTCAGGTAACCTTAGGATGGGGTATGCCGACAACTGTCCTTTCAAAGTGCTGTGCGCGTGTTCGCACTTTTGATCCCATATGACCTTATCAGGACAACCTTTCTTGGTGAGGTCAGTCAGAGGTGCCGTCAGTCCGTTGAAGTTCTGGATGTACTTCTGATAGTATGCACATAGCGATATGAAGGAACGTACGTCTTTCTTCGTTCGGGGTCTTTTTGCTGCCACAATTTTCTCCACGTTCTTCTTAATAGGCCAACTGCATCCGTGAGAAATAGTATGCCCCAGGAAGTCTAACTGTTCAAACCCGATGAGACATTTGCTAGGTCTGGCTGTGAGACCCGTTTCCTGTAGTCTCCTGAGGAGCATAGCAACCGTAGCAATATGTTCTTCATAGGTTTCCGATGCAATTAATATGTCATCCATGAAATTATGGATATGGGGACTTTGCAAAGGCTCTAGAAGCTTCCTCATCATCCTGGTGAACACTCCTGGTGCGTTATGCAAACCGAACGGCATCACATTAAATGTGTAATGTCCTTCGCTAGTGCTGAAAGCTAACAAAGGTTTAATTTCCTCCTTGACTGGTATTTGATAATAACCTTTACTGAGGTCAATCTTGGAGAAGATCTTTGCTTTGCTGAGCTTGGTGAACAACTCAGAAACAGTTTGGAGAGGTTCGGGCTGGAATTCCGTTACAGCGTTTAGCAACCTGTAATCAATGCACAGCCGAACTTCCTTATTGGGCTTCTGCAACAGCACTACACTCGAGCTGTAAGGAGATGTAGACTCACTGATAATTCCTGCCTGACGCAGCTTGTCTATTTCTCCGCGAAGTGCATCCGCTTTAGCGTACGGGATGGGGTAAACTCTGGTTTGAACAGGGGTCTCGTTTGTTAATTTCATATCAAATTCAATGAGATTTGTTCGACCAGGTACATCCGTTAAGACTGCACTGTACTGTTTTAGTAGAGCCCTGGTTTCTGTTTGTTGTTCTGGTGAGAGATTGTCGCCGAACTTGACATCTTTAAAGGATTCTGTGGGTTGCAGTGGATACTCCATGCAACCATCATCATCTTCCTCGTCTTCCGTTGCTATGGCGACAGCCAGGAGATGCTCGGAGGATGGCACCGGTCTTTCCAAATATTTCTTTAGCAGATTTATGTGGAAGACCTTCTCCTTTCCTTTGATGGAGATCTTGTAATTGGTACGTGAGATCTTTTTAAGGACGGTAAACGGCCCTTGCCATCCGATGCGAAGTTTATTGCTTCCGGTTGGAAGTAGCAACAAAACTTTCTCCCCTGGTTGGAGTTCTCTCTCTTTTGCAGCTTTGTTGTATCTTTTAGCGTGTTTAGCGCGGGCTTTCGTAAGGTTGGTTGTAGCTAGATCCCATCCTAGCTTTAGCCTTTCCTTGAGCTCAGATACATACTTGCTTGCAGAGACGACTGTCTCGTCAGCCTTTTGGTCTGTCAGGGACCGAAGTAAGGCTTCTAATGGCCCCTTTATAGGTCTGCCAAATAAAAGTGTAGCAGGCGGGAATCCCGTAGACGCTTGGGGAACCTCTCGGTAGGCGAATAAGGCAGCCGATATATATAGGTCCCAGTCTTCCGGTTTCTCCTGACCCAGCTTACGTAACATGGTGGTGAGGCTGCCATTAAAACGTTCCACGAGCCCATTTCCGGCCGGATGGTAGGGACTTGTGTGGATATGTTTGGCCCTCAAGATCTTAAAGATCTCCTCCATTAACAGGCTACGGAATTGGGATCCATTGTCCGTCAAAACTTGTTGAGGGAATCCCAACCGTGTAAAAATTTGCACGAGGGCTTCTGCGACATGCTTGGAATCTATGCATGTTAGCGGTACAGCTTCGGCCCACATTGTGCAAGTGTCGACTAAAGTCAGGATGAACCTGTGCTTTCTTTTGGTCCTTTCCAGGGGTCCAATGATGTCGACAGCAACCCGTTCAAATGGAGTCCCTACTATTGGCATTTGCCCCATAGGTACTGGGGGTGTCAAGTGCTTGGGTGCTACCCGTTGGCACTGGGCGCAGGATTTCACATACCTGACAATGTCAGAGTTCATTCCTGGCCACCAATAGTGGGTTTTTATTCGCTGAATAGTGGCGTTTTGTCCCATATGTCCGCTAAAGGGAAGAGAGTGCCCCATCTCTAAGATCTGGCTTCGGTACTGCGTCGGTACTAGGAGCTGGTTATTCCCCGTGTCCGGGTTGCCCGTTCTACGATACAATACGCCATCCTTAGAAAAGATGTCTCCGTTGTGTCTGGGGTCCTTAGCCATGGGCAGTTTTTTAAAGCAGAGCTCCAGAGTAGGGTCCTTTTGTTGCGCCTCCTTCAGTTCGTTCGGCAACAAATTTGGCGCAGGCTCCCTCTCCTTCTTGGCTTGCCCTCTTGTGGTTACCGCTGCCACAATCGGCTCCTTTGGTCTCCCAATAAACACATATCTACATCCCAGGATAACTGGGTAGATAGGATCATCCATAATGGCCGCTTTTATAACTCCTCTGACAAAGTCAGAGTGTATTTCTACCAGTGCGATAGGCAGCGTCCTGGGCGCATCACTCTTAAACACTCCACTAAGTTTGACGGTTTCCTCTGTCTCCTGACCTGGTTTGACTAGGTGTCTAGCAACAATACAACTAAAACTTAATCCAGTGTCAAAGAGACAAGTGGTTGAGGTACCATTCAAAATTACAGTTCCTCGAGTTGAGGGTCGGTCCCCCTCAGGTTGAGAATCACTGACATTGACTCTACCTTTCGAGGCTGTATGCAAACATCCAACGCGGTTTGGACCGGTTTGTTTGCCCTGATCAGACGTTCCTGGTGTAGGGGTCTTTCCTTTTCCTTGACCTTGGTGGCCGCGCTGCCACGTAGGCTTGGTGGGTTGATCAGAATTGTTGTTGGGGGGGTATCGGGTTTTGTAGAATTTCGATTTTTCCTGGGGAGGTCTCTGGGTATTATTTTCTCGTTGGTTATAATTCTGAGAGGAATTAGAGGAATAGGATGACTGCTCTAGATTTTGTTTACGAGATGGCTCATCTGTGGGTTTACGTTTAGTGCTGGGAAGTTCGGCCATTGCATTGGTATAGCGTTCGGCCTTATTGAGTATGTCCTCAAGCCTGACTGCGCCCTGTTCAGCCAAAAATCTACGGGTTTCGTTTGACAGAGTTGCCTTTATCTGTTCCACAAGAACAAGTTCAAGTAGTCCCTCATATGTAAGAGGTAGGTCAGATAATTCAATGCACTTTGTCAAATAGCCCGTGAGACGTGAAGAGAATTGTGGGAATGTTTCCGTGCTCTCTTTTCGGCTGTTTCTGAACATTTGCAGAAATTTTCGGGCGGTCATTCCGAACCGCTCTAGCAAGGCCTTCTTAAGCATGTCGTAATCATGTTGGTTCGGTCCCAGCTTTGTGTATACGTCATAAGCATTCGCTTTTAGTGACGTTGAAAGTTTCAGTGCCCAGCGGGAACTCTCTAACCCATACAGATTTGCGAGCCTTTCGAATTTTTCTAGGTAGCTGTCAATTTTTTCGTTAGGGCTAGGAAAAGACTCTAAAGCAAAAGACATCGCAGTTAATTGGGCAGACTGAGTGCTGGAGAGATCCATTGTTTGAGACTGGGGCGAAGACGGCTCTCCATTATTTGAAGTAGAGGCACTCCGACTCTCTAAAGCCTTGAGCGCTAATTCATGTTGTCTTTCCCTCTCTCTTTCTCTCTCTCTGCGGGCTTCCATTTCTGCCTCAATTTTCTTCTGTTCCAATTGACGATCGTCCGCTTCTTTCTTCCTAGCTTCTGCCCTCTCTTCTCTCTCTTTTTCTTCCTTCCTCTCAGCTTCTGCCCTTTGTTTCTCTTCCTTCCTCTCTGCTTCTGCTCTTTGTTGCTCCGCGTCATATATTTGCAGTTCCTGGGTGATAAACAGATTCGCGGCTTCTGTGTCTAATCCTGAGTCTTTCGCTTCCTGTCTCAAAATGGATCTTATCCTAATTCTCTCAGCCATTGTCAAAGAACTGGATGCTTCTAAGACTAGAGAATAGTAAGATGGAACAAGAAGGGGAAAAACTCAAAGCCGCTACGAGAAAAACAAAGTAAAAAATTTACTGAATGACCTCGTGTGTTAACTTATCGCCGCTATTATTGTCACTTAAGACTCGTAACGCAAGCAACTATGCCAATTAAATGGTAAGTTACACTAGAAAAGAATCTACTCTTACTAACAGTAGAGAAAAATTTATATTAAACAATTTAAAAGGAAAAAAAAAAAATTTTCCCAGAAAATGTTAATTCTCTAACAACAAACTCCGTCCCTGAAGACAATTTTTGAGATGAGACGTAGTTAACTTAATTTTAAAAAATCAGAACAATCCGTCTTTAGCTTAGCTCAACTCAAACGCTTCATAACCTTTAGTGATTGTAAAACAATCACGCAGTCCCAGCAATTATATAACCAAAATTTTCAATTCCCTCTGCCAGAGAATACAAATGTGACAATCTTTTATTATCACTAACTGCCTGTTCCTGTGGAAAAACAAACCTGTCTTAATTATTGTGTGGTTGGCCCAAAATACTGAACGGCTTGGTCTAGGGGAAGTAATACTTTTAAAGATTATACCCTACTTCACAAAGACAATCAACCACACTCTATTTTAACTAAGTTCAGAATCTCGAACGAGCTAACCATATATTGTCGTAATTTTTATCTGAGAGGGTGCTGATGAATATTGGTCCCTTTAGAGTGTAAAGTGATATTGAAGGCTCTGTGAGAATAAGGATTTAGGAGAATGAGGTAGTAGATTCACAAGCGCTGGGAAGGAGCAAGGACAGTCTCTTATTACGACAATATCTGTTTTCTCACAGACTACTCCTATCTCTCTTCTGCACAAACAATTGTTTGTCAGTTCCAGTCGCTCAGGCGCGCTCACCGATTTGGTGATTCTGTCGCTCAACGTACATGAATACAGCCTACACAGATGGAAATGTTTGGAGTTTTAGGCCAACCGACAACCAACACAATTAATGATTAATACCTTTATTATCATAAAGGACTCACACATAATTGTACATTTACAGTCAAAAATCAAAGGTTACAGAATACAAATATAACAAGGGAAGAGGGTTTTTTTTAGGAGAAATATCCCATCCACCGTTTCCCGTTTATATTTACTAACAGACAAAACCCGGTCCCAAAGACAAGAAAGGGGGGGGGGGGGTGATCAGAGATAGGCAATTTAACCCACTGGTAAAGTTATTACTCTGAGGCAAGGGGTTACAGAAAAAGGGGGGGGGGTGTAGAGGAAAAGCTAGGGTCTCAATTGTCTCCCTTTAAATCAACAAATTTACTGGAGGGGGAAGGAACACAGTTACCCGATCCCGCTAGGAGAGATCCCGTACAAGGAATATAATGCACCTTAGTACAACGTCGAACTAATTAAAAGGGTAAAGAAAAGATAAATCTCCTTTCATTCAAAAAAACACACTAGGGCTGGCCATCCCCACAAACACACACGCAGACTTACCGAAAGGTGAATTCTGGCACTTCATAGGAAATACATAAAAAAACAGCACTAAGCCTTGGCTTAGGTAAAAGTATTTTCTTCCGTGTACAGCCCCAGATTTGGGGTTTGTTGAAGTTAACAAAGTGTCCCGAAATAGCTGGACGTTGAAGTTTAACGGTACTGTTTATTTATTAGATAAAGTTCCTAAAGAATGTCACAGGCACTTGGCTAGGCGTGAGGTATGGTGTGGTTCCTAAAATTGGCACAGCTGGTGGAGATAACTTCCTTTTTCCGTAATGTCACAAGTTAAGAAAAACACTGAGGTAAGTTCTTCTTCGGGGGGGGGGGGGGTGTGGTGAAGTGGGATGTTATAAATATTTATAGGGGACTTAGTGTACTGACTGAGATCAGCTGTGAAGGTATCTATATCTATTAAGAGTAGTGTATTATAGATAACCTTACTTGCTACCACATATCTATATATCTCAGTCAGAATTATTCTGGAATAGTGTGATGACTACGTTATGTGTCTAGGGTATGTGTATGATGAAGTGTAAGTCACAACAACAGACAGATAAACAATTTAATTTAATCCACTACTCTTGACAACACTGTGACACTCACATACATATAACACTCTATGAGAATATCTTAAGGAGTCACTGATAACTTTTCAAATAACAATATGTATTCATGGTTATCATAAAGGTATATGTGTCCTGATTCAAATACAAAGGAACCAGGAATCACAATCAATTTTAATTACAAGTATATGTACAGACTTTATCAATATGAATATTGTAGTGACATATATTATTAAAAATATCCTATGTGTGTCAGTTGTGTAGTAGTAATATGAGGTAATACTGGTTTTGTTTTGTTCAAGCTCTGTTGGTATTTGTCATCATGACTTCAATAGTTTGTCTTTTGGGACTAGTATTGGAGATGTTCTCAGTTCCTGATATTAAGACAATTAAATTCCCCTCTGAATGTTATTTTTACAAAGTCATTTCAAGATGAGGGGACATAATGTTGAGCTCAGCTGGCCAAATCAGCTTATCTTGCGTGATGGCGGCAGGAAAGGACTCCTCTGCTCGAATTCTCCTCTGGGCTCTGGAGACACCTCACTGATAGCTAAATGGACCAAGGAGTATGCTGTCCGACTCTGGATTCAGCAAAGCTCTGACCAGGTGCTGCTCAGTACCATCAAGACCACGGTCCCTGAAAGCAAGAAGGATGTACCTTCTACTTCATAACTAATTGATACTCTAGTTTACACTGATCACAATACAACACAAACATTGAGTTCAGAGCGTTAGGCCAACTGTCAGCTTCATTTGAAATACTTTATTCCAGTATTACCCTTCTTAATGGTTACTACGCCTCTGCACTTCCAGCATTATTTCTGTCTAATCAATCATCCAGGTGTCAGTGTACTATTTGGCCATTCCATGCCGTTTTACTTCCCTCCGACACCCTCTGTTCAGGCTGGAGCATTATAGGCTTTATCTCCTGTTTGCCACTGAACTACACACATATATACAGGCATAAATTAACAATTCACATTCAATTTTCATTAAAAGATACTGAATGGTTCAAGCTTACCACAATTCATGGAAATAAACACAGATACGTTGACTAGCAATGAATTCTGGCACAAATACTGGCACAAATTCCCATCTGCTTATGTTCCAGGCTTTTATTTAGCAAAATATGAGCTGGCTTCAACGCACTGTTGCTTTATCAAGCTTATTTGAACTAGTGGTCTCGATCTAACGCTCCTAAGTGAGTATATCAGCGAGTCTAGCCAATGAGGCCACGTTTCGACAAGTGTTTGAAAAAATGTTACCTTTTCACGTCTCCCCTAACAACGAAAGATAGTATTTATAGCCCGACCAATCGTGGTTAGTCTTTCATTTGTTGCGCTCCAATCAATTTGGAGTTTACATGGTAGGCTAATTCTGTAACGTAAGATTTTTTTCAAACACGTTATAAAAAAATTTTATGAGCAGAAATGATTTTATGCTGTCAGGCATCCCCACTATTTTATTTTGGGTATAATTTATTAATTCCTGGACTATTTGCGTAACGTTTTACATATTCTTTGTCAGCAAGCCCTAAGGAACCCAAATATCCAAATTTAAAAGAGCTACGTGGCTGCGTTCAAAATATGTTTTTCTACCTCCTGTTTCGAAGATGTGCTGTCTGGGTACTGTTATGTTTTCAACCGTAAACCCATCTAATGTTATCTTTTCTAATAAGAGTTTTTTATGATTTATAAACCTAACTCTGGGAAAGGGTAGTGTATTTTATCACTGTCCGTCTGAAAAAAAGTTAGTGCATGTGGCCTTACACGCGTGATGGCAGCAATTGTGTATCGCGCGACGCGTGTTTAGTGTTCGGCTTTCTGCCTCTCCCTTCTCTCTATCCTTTCGTCCATCTGTTCGTTCGTTTTGGTAACGTAGTGTAGAAAAAGACATGAATGGAATTTAAAATTTAGGTCAACTTGCATATTTCAATGTTTTTCTTAGAAATGCAGCACACGTTTCATTGAAGAAGGCGGGTAATAATACAGTAAGCTTTTATATCAACGTGAAAGCGTTACAATTTGCAGACGAAGCAGAAAACAAGGGGATTTCGAGTACAGTCATTGTGACAGCACTGTTCTTTACCATTGCTCTTCCTTTATTTATTATATGTATTTATTAGGCTTTATATTTACTTGATAATTTATATATGTGGATTAGAATATTCCACGACACCTCCCCTCTTAAAACAGACATTATATGTCAGTCCTTTATTCTATATACACATAGAGAAATTTATTATTATTTCTGGGGTTTACGGTGATTCTCATCACACGGATGGCGGCTTAAAAAATCCGCTCCCAAATTGGTTTTTCCAGATATATACTCAATGCTAAAATTATATGGAGCCAGAAGTAAAGACCATCGGAGTAACCTAGAGTTCTCATGCTTAGCCTGTGCTAGAAACGATAACGGTTTGTGGTCTGTTTGCAACTTAAATGCCTTCCCATATAGATAAATATTGAATTTCTTTATTGCCCATATTACTGCAAGACATTCCTTTTCGCTAGTTGAGTAGTTGATTTCAGCTTTATTCAACTTTCTGCTAGCATATGCCACTGGGCTTAATTCCCCATCCAATGCATCTGATTTCTGTAGTAGAGTTGCACCTAACCCAATATTACTTGCATCCGTCCTTACTATGAATTCTTGACTTAAGTCAGGTAATTTCAAAATGGGTTTACTTGTGAGCTTTTCCTTCAATTCTTGGTAAGTCATTTCACATTGTGGTGTCCATGTAATGCGATCTGGATGTCCTTTACGTGTCAATTCAGTTAACGGTGCACATATGGAATTAAAGTTTTTGATATACTTCTGGTAGAAACCACATAATGAGACAAAGGATCTCACGTCCTTCTTGGTTTGTGGTCTCGGGGCTTTCTGTAGTTTCTCTAAATTCTTTGGGTCAGGGGTCATGTTTCCCTGATAAACTGTGTGTCCCAAAAATTCCAATTCTTTACATCCAACGCAACATTTGGTTGGTCGGGCTGTTAAATTTGCCTCCCTAAGTCGATCAAACAGCATGTTCAGAGAGTCAATGTGTTCCTCAAATGTTTCTGTTGCTATAAGGATATCATCCATAAAATTTGTTATACAGGGATTATTCAGAGGATCCAATAATTTTCTCATCATTCTAGAGAAGACACTAGGCGCATTCTTCAATCCAAATGGCAATCTATTAAACTCATAGTGTCCTTCTGAGGTACTAAAAGCTAGGTATGGTCTAACCTCAGGCTTTACTGGAATCTGATAGTATCCTTTACTCAGATCCACTTTTGAGAAATATTTAGCTTTATTTAGTCTGGCAAACAGCTGATTTGTATCCGGCAATGGATCCACCTGTCCTTCTGTAATAGCATTCAGTCTCCTGTAATCTATACAGAGTCTATGTTCTCCAGAGGGCTTCCTTAAGAGTACAACACCGGAACTATACGAAGACTCACTGTGCGAAATAATTCCTTCCTTCAACAGATAGTCTATCTCTTCCTTCAAAGCTTTCTCCTTAGCAAACGGAATCGAATATGGTTTCATACAGACAGGTGTGGAGTCTATTAGTTTCATATCATATTCCAATAGGTTTGTATGCCCTGGTCGGTCTGTTAACACCTCTGCATGATTATTTAGAACCTGTTGCACTCTCTCTTTCTGAGTTTTCGTTAAATGTGTACTGATTTTCACCTGTGCTGCTGTCTCACAGGGGTGTAATGGATATTCAAATGATGAAAGTGGTTCCTTTTTCATCTCCATGGCGATGGACAAGGTCAACAAGTGTGTCTCTTCCTGATGTTCTCTTTCCAAATATTTCTTCAGGAGATTCACATGATAGATTTTTTCTTTCCCCTTCTTATCTATCTTATAATTTGTTCTAGACACCTTCTCTAGAACTGTATATGGACCCTGCCATCCAATTTGTAACTTATTCTGACTCCCGGGCAAAAGAAGCAGTACTTTCTCTCCCACAGCCAAATTTCTGTCTTTCGCCTTCCTGTTATAATAGGCAGCATGTTTCTTCCTGGCTTGTTTCAAATTTTCATTGGCAAGTTTCCAGCCAGTTTTTAACCGAGTGGTCAGCTCATTCACATATTGGTATGAAGATGTAATGTTTTCCTCTGCCTTTTCATCAGTCCACGTTCTTAACAAAGCTACATATGGACCTTTAATTGTGTGGACCTATTTGTCCATGCACCGGTATGGTCTCTTCCACTCGAAGCTTTATAGTGATGATTTTTCCTCCCAGAATTATCATTCACAAAACGACCGCTACCAATTTTTCTTTTGGGGCTTTCTCCCCACTTAAAATTCTTGATGAGAGATTTCCTCTCTACATCCTCTTCCTCCAGTTTGTTTAAGTCCGATTGAGGGATTTTCGGCTTATCCTGGGGTAAGACATCTTTTTGCACTCTCCGCATAGTGGCCATTGTAAAACAGTTAAGTGAAGCTTGTCCGTGAAAAGGGGCTTCCCATTCCATTTGGTCCACTTTATCAAATCTATTTTTCTTTTTATTATCAGGCCTAATTTTGCCCCGTGGCGTGTCCAGGTCCTGATCCATGTTCCCACTTGTGGGTGTTCCCTCATGTGCTATGCTACACCTTTCTACAAAATTCTCAATGTCCCATCTTGCTTTGGGCCAATAATAATTGTGAGCCACCTTTTGAATGATGGTACCTATCTTCTCATGGTCCCCATCTGGTTTCACATGTAGGCTCCTTATTAAGTCTGCCCTATATCTTTTTGGAAGAACCAGCTGTCCGTGACCTTTGGATCTAGCTCCAGTCTTCCTATACATCAACTTGTTTTTCATGTAAAAATCTCCCTTGCCTGGAGTTGTATGACAAGTTGACAATTTTCTGAAACAAGGCTTGAGTGTTTTATCCCCAGCCTGTGCCTTCCTCATCTCTTCTGGAGTGGTATCTAACATAATATCCTCCTCCTGTCTTGAGGTCGACCTGACCTGAAGGGTTGCCATATACACAGGTTTCCTTCTGCAACGGTCAGTGTCATGATTGTCCATCTGACAATTCTTACACCACCTTTTTCCTTGGTTGAAAGATTTTCTTTCATCATATTTCCTTTCATCGAATTGTGGGAATTTATTTTTATTTTCATACCGTGGCCTATCAAATTGGTGCTTACCTTTATTTTGATCCCTAGGATCAAATTTATTAAAGTTCTGTGGTGCCCTAAAGTTATCCACTTGTTTCTTTTTATTACCTGTTACCTCTGCTTGAGCTGCTTGATACCTTTCAGCAACATTTAGCAACTCACCCAGCCTCTCTGCACCTTGTTCCATGAGAAACTTTCTCAGGTCTGGAGCCATGGACTCTCTTAATTGCTCTATAAGGACCATTTCCTTAAGATCTTGGGTTTTCCCCAGAGAAGTCCATTTCTCCAAGTATGTCTCTATTCGTGCAGAGAACTGGTGATAGGTTTCACCTGACAGTAGTTTAGCATTCCTAAATTTTTTCCTATAAAATTCTGCATTCTTTTCATACCTTAACAAAAGAGCCTGCTTTAGCATGTCATAATTTTCCTGATCACCTCTGCTCATTTTTGCAAAAACTTCATAAGCTGCCCCACGAAGTCCCTGAGATAACTTTAAGCTCCACCTTTCTCTCTCTAACCCATACGTGGTAGCTAATAGTTCATACCTATTTATATAGCTCTCAATATCATCGTCTTTCTCAACAAAATGATCTAAATGAAAATTCATAGCTGAGGTTGAGGCTCCTTGAGTAACCGTAGCATCAGAGGCAAAGGGACTGGCACCATTTTCAGGAGCATGGCCTTGAAACTCAAACTCCCTTAGTCTTAACTCATGTTCCCTTTGTAATCTCTTCTCCTCCTTTTCTGCTTCCCTTTCTGCAGCTAATTTCCTCTCTTCCCTTTCTGCAGCTAATTTCTTCTCTTCTCTTTCTGCAGCTAATTTCTTCTCTTCTCTTTCTGCAGCTAATTTCCTCTCTTCCCTTTCTGCAGCTAATTTCTTCTCTTCCCTTTCTGCAGCTAATCTTTTGTCTTCTCTTTCTGCTTCCAATTTCTTAGCCTCAGCCTCAATCTGCAACCTCTTAGTCTCAGCCTCAGCCTCAAATTGTAACTTCTTAATTTCCCTTTCAGCCTCTAACTTTCTTTCGGCTTCAAACCTTCTTTCTTCGCGTTCAATAAATTTGTCACATTCCGTAGTGACATAGGCAACCATAACTTGCCCATCTAATCCTAACTCTTTTGCAGTCTGAACAGCAGCAGATCGAAACTTGGCCAGGTCCGCCATTGTCTATCAGGTAAGTTTATACAATGTCTAACCAACAATTTAATCTCTAAATATATCTAATGGACAACACAGGCACCGTGAGCTCAACCTTATTTAATTCCACCCAAGGATACCTTTTAATTCTTATATTCCCTGAAGTGAATTACCCCCAATATTTTTAATAGGGAAAGATTCAAAATCCCAAGAGCGAGACCCCAATATATGTGGTGAAGTGGGATGTTATAAATATTTATAGGGGACTTAGTGTACTGACTGAGATCAGCTGTGAAGGTATCTATATCTATTAAGAGTAGTGTATTATAGATAACCTTACTTGCTACCACATATCTATATATCTCAGTCAGAATTATTCTGGAATAGTGTGATGACTACGTTATGTGTCTAGGGTATGTGTATGATGAAGTGTAAGCCACAACAACAGACAGATAAACAATTTAATT
Organism: Oreohelix idahoensis; assembly: GCA_024509875.1. NCBI lineage: Eukaryota > Metazoa > Mollusca > Gastropoda > Stylommatophora > Oreohelicidae > Oreohelix > Oreohelix idahoensis. The sequence goes on along the minus strand of JAMPIV010008231.1, from coordinate 57,420 downwards.
TAATCCACTACTCTTGACAACACTGTGACACTCACATACATATAACACTCTATGAGAATATCTTAAGGAGTCACTGATAACTTTTCAAATAACAATATGTATTCATTGTTATCATAAAGGTATATGTGTCCTGATTCAAATACAAAGGAACCAGGAATCACAATCAATTTTAATTACAAGTATATGTACAGACTTTATCAATATGAATATTGTAGTGACATATATTATTAAAAATATCCTATGTGTGTCAGTTGTGTAGTAGTAATATGAGGTAATACTGGTTTTGTTTTGTTCAAGCTCTGTTGGTATTTGTCATCATGACTTCAATAGTTTGTCTTTTGGGACTAGTATTGGAGATGTTCTCAGTTCCTGATATTAAGACAATTAAATTCCCCTCTGAATGTTATTTTTACAAAGTCATTTCAAGATGAGGGGACATAATGTTGAGCTCAGCTGGCCAAATCAGCTTATCTTGCGTGATGGCGGCAGGAAAGGACTCCTCTGCTCGAATTCTCCTCTGGGCTCTGGAGACACCTCACTGATAGCTAAAAAGACCAAGGAGTATGCTGTCCGACTCTGGATTCAGCAAAGCTCTGACCAGGTGCTGCTCAGTACCATCAAGACCACGGTCCCTGAAAACAAGAAGGATGTACCTTCTACTTCATAACTAATTGATACTCTAGTTCTACACTGAGCACAATACAACACAAACATTGAGTTCAGAGCGTTAGGCCAACTGTCAGCTTCATCTGAAATACTTTATACCATTATTTACCTCCTTAATGGTTACCACGCCTCTGCACTTCCAGCATTATTTCTGTCTAATCAATAATCTAGGTGTCAGTGTACTGTTTGGCCATTCCATGCCGTTTTACTTTCCTCCGACACCCTCTGTTCAGGCTGGAGCATTATAGGCTTTATCTCCTGTTTGCCCCTGAACTACACATATATATACAGGCATAAATTAACAATTTACATTCAATTTTCATTAAAAGATACTGAATGGTTCAAGCTTACCACAATTTCATGGAAATAAACACAGATACGTTGATTAGCAATGAATTCTGGCACAATTACTGGCACAAATTCCCATCTGCTTATGTTCCAGGCTTTTATTTAACACAAATATGAGCTGGCTTCAACGCACTGTTGCTTTATCAAGATTATTTGCACTAGTGGTCTCGAACTAACGCTCCTAAGTGAGTATATCAGCGAGTCTAGCCAATGAGGCCACGTTTCGACAAGTGTTTGAAAAAATGTTACCTTTTCACGTCTCCCCTAACAACGAAAGATAGTATTTATAGCCCGACCAATCGTGGTTAGTCTTTCATTTGTTGCGCTCCAATCAATTTGGAGTTTACATGGTAGGCCACTTCTGTAACGTAAGCTCTTTTTCAAACACGTTATAAAAAAATTTTATGAGCAGAAATGATTCCATGCTGTCAGGCATCCCCACTATTTTATTTTGGGTATAATTTATTAATTCCTGGACTATTTGCGTAACGTTTTACATATTCTTTGTCAGCAAGCCCTAAGGAACCCAAATATCCAAATTTAAAAGAGCTACGTGGCTGCGTTCAAAATATGTATTTTCTACCTCCTGTTTCGAAGATGTGCTGTCTGGGTACTGTTATGTTTTCAACCGTAAACCCATCTAATGTTATCTTTTCTAATAAGAGTTTTTCATGATTTATAAACCTAACTCTGGGAAGGGTAGTGTATTTTATCACTGTCCGTCTGAAAAAAAGTTAGTGCATGTAGTCTTACACGCGTGATGGCAGCATTTGTGTATCGCGCGAAGCGTGTTTAGTGTTCGGCTTTCTGCCTCTCCCTTCTCGCTATCCTTTTGTCCATCTGTCTTTTTTCTTGGTAACATAGTGTAGAAAAAGACATGAATGGAATTTAAAATTTAGGTCAACTTGCATATTTCAAGGTTTTTCTTAGAAAGGCAGCACATTTTATTGTGTGTTTGGGAAACGCGTGTATGTTGCAGAAGGCCTTTAATATCAACGTGAAACGTTACAATTTGCAAATAAAGTAGAAAACAAGGGGATTTCGAGTACAGTCATTGTGACAGCACTGTTCTTTACCATTCTTCTTCCTTTATTTATTATATGTATTTATTAGGCTTTATATTTACTTGATAATTTATATATGTGGATTAGAATATTCCACGACACCTCCCCTCTTAAAACAGACATTATATGTCAGTCCTTTATTCTATATTCACATAGAGAAATTTATTATTATTTCTGGGGTTTACGGTGATTCTCATCACACGGATGGCGGCTTAAAAAATCCGCTCCCAAATTGGTTTTTCCAGATATATACTCAATGCTAAAATTATATGGAGCCAGAAGTAAAGACCATCGGAGTAACCTGGAGTTCTCATGCTTAGCCTGTGCTAGAAACGATAAAGGTTTGTGGTCTGTTTGCAACTTAAATGCCTTCCCATACAGATAAATATTGAATTTCTTTATTGCCCATATTACTGCAAGACATTCTTTTTCGCTAGTTGAGTAGTTGATTTCAGCTTTATTCAACTTTCTGCTAGCATATGCCACTGGGCTTAATTCCCCATCCAATGCATCTGATTTCTGTAGTAGAGTTGCACCTAACCCAATATTACTTGCATCCGTCCTTACTATGAATTCTTGACTTAAGTCAGGTAATTTCAAAATGGGTTTACTTGTGAGCTTTTCCTTCAATTCTTGGTAAGTCATTTCACATTGTGGTGTCCATGTAATGCGATCTGGATGTCCTTTACGTGTCAATTCAGTTAACGGTGCACATATGGAATTAAAGTTTTTGATATACTTCTGGTAGAAACCACATAATGAGACAAAGGATCTCACGTCCTTCTTGGTTTGTGGTCTCGGGGCTTTCTGTAGTTTCTCTAAATTCTTTGGGTCAGGGGTCATGTTTCCCTGATAAACTGTGTGTCCCAAAAATTCCAATTCTTTACATCCAACGCAACATTTGGTTGGTCGGGCTGTTAAATTTGCCTCCCTAAGTCGATCAAACAGCATGTTCAGAGAGTCAATGTGTTCCTCAAATGTTTCTGTTGCTATAAGGATATCATCCATAAAATTTGTTATACAGGGATTATTCAGAGGATCCAATAATTTTCTCATCATTCTAGAGAAGACACTAGGCGCATTCTTCAATCCAAATGGCAATCTATTAAACTCATAGTGTCCTTCTGAGGTACTAAAAGCTAGGTATGGTCTAACCTCAGGCTTTACTGGAATCTGATAGTATCCTTTACTCAGATCCACTTTTGAGAAATATTTAGCTTTATTTAGTCTGGCAAACAGCTGATTTGTATCCGGCAATGGATCCACCTGTCCTTCTGTAATAGCATTCAGTCTCCTGTAATCTATACAGAGTCTATGTTCTCCAGAGGGCTTCCTTAAGAGTACAACACCGGAACTATACGAAGACTCACTGTGCGAAATAATTCCTTCCTTCAACAGATAGTCTATCTCTTCCTTCAAAGCTTTCTCCTTAGCAAACGGAATCGAATATGGTTTCATACAGACAGGTGTGGAGTCTATTAGTTTCATATCATATTCCAATAGGTTTGTATGCCCTGGTCGGTCTGTTAACACCTCTGCATGATTATTTAGAACCTGTTGCACTCTCTCTTTCTGAGTTTTCGTTAAATGTGTACTGATTTTCACCTGTGCTGCTGTCTCACAGGGGTGTAATGGATATTCAAATGATGAAAGTGGTTCCTTTTTCATCTCCATGGCGATGGACAAGGTCAACAAGTGTGTCTCTTCCTGATGTTCTCTTTCCAAATATTTCTTCAGGAGATTCACATGATAGATTTTTTCTTTCCCCTTCTTATCTATCTTATAATTTGTTCTAGACACCTTCTCTAAAACTGTATATGGACCCTGCCATCCAATTTGTAACTTATTCTGACTCCCAGGCAAAAGAAGCAGTACTTTCTCTCCCACAGCCAAATTTCTGTCTTTCGCCTTCCTGTTATAATAGGCAGCATGTTTCTTCCTGGCTTGTTTCAAATTTTCATTGGCAAGTTTCCAGCCAGTTTTTAACCGAGTGGTCAGCTCATTCACATATTGGTATGAAGATGTAATGTTTTCCTCTGCCTTTTCATCAGTCCACGTTCTTAACAAAGCTACATATGGACCTTTAATTGTGTGGACCTATTTGTCCATGCACCGGTATGGTCTCTTCCACTCGAAGCTTTATAGTGATGATTTTTCCTCCCAGAATTATCATTCACAAAACGACCGCTACCAATTTTTCTTTTGGGGCTTTCTCCCCACTTAAAATTCTTGATGAGAGATTTCCTCTCTACATCCTCTTCCTCCAGTTTGTTTAAGTCCGATTGAGGGATTTTCGGCTTATCCTGGGGTAAGACATCTTTTTGCACTCTCCGCATAGTGGCCATTGTAAAACAGTTAAGTGAAGCTTGTCCGTGAAAAGGGGCTTCCCATTCCATTTGGTCCACTTTATCAAATCTATTTTTCTTTTTATTATCAGGCCTAATTTTGCCCCGTGGCGTGTCCAGGTCCTGATCCATGTTCCCACTTGTGGGTGTTCCCTCATGTGCTATGCTACACCTTTCTACAAAATTCTCAATGTCCCATCTTGCTTTGGGCCAATAATAATTGTGAGCCACCTTTTGAATGATGGTACCTATCTTCTCATGGTCCCCATCTGGTTTCACATGTAGACTCCTTATTAAGTCTGCCCTATATCTTTTAGGAAGAACCAGCTGTCCGTGACCATTGGATCTAGCTCCAGTCTTCCTATACATCAACTTGTTTTTCATGTAAAAATCTCCCTTGCCTGGAGTTGTATGACAAGTTGACAATTTTCTGAAACAAGGCTTGAGTGTTTTATCCCCAGCCTGTGCCTTCCTCATCTCTTCTGGAGTGGTATCTAACATAATATCCTCCTCCTGTCTTGAGGTCGACCTGACCTGAAGGGTTGCCATATACACAGGTTTCCTTCTGCAACGGTCAGTGTCATGATTGTCCATCTGACAATTTTTACACCACCTTTTTCCTTGGTTGAAAGATTTTCTTTCATCATATTTCCTTTCATCGAATTGTGGGAATTTATTTTTATTTTCATACCGTGGCCTATCAAATTGGTGCTTACCTTTATTTTGATCCTTAGGATCAAATTTATTAAAGTTCTGTGGTGCCCTAAAGTTATCCACTTGTTTCTTTTTATTACCTGTTACCTCTGCTTGAGCTGCTTGATACCTTTCAGCAACATTTAGCAACTCACCCAGCCTCTCTGCACCTTGTTCCATGAGAAACTTTCTCAGGTCTGGAGCCATGGACTCTCTTAATTGCTCTATAAGGACCATTTCCTTAAGATCTTGGGTTTTCCCCAGAGAAGTCCATTTCTCCAAGTATGTCTCTATTCGTGCAGAGAACTGGTGATAGGTTTCACCTGACAGTAGTTTAGCATTCCTAAATTTTTTCCTATAAAATTCTGCATTCTTTTCATACCTTAACAAAAGAGCCTGCTTTAGCATGTCATAATTTTCCTGATCACCTCTGCTCATTTTTGCAAAAACTTCATAAGCTGCCCCACGAAGTCCCTGAGATAACTTTAAGCTCCACCTTTCTCTCTCTAACCCATACGTGGTAGCTAATAGTTCATACCTATTTATATAGCTCTCAATATCATCGTCTTTCTCAACAAAATGATCTAAATGAAAATTCATAGCTGAGGTTGAGGCTCCTTGAGTAACCGTAGCATCAGAGGCAAAGGGACTGGCACCATTTTCAGGAGCATGGCCTTGAAACTCAAACTCCCTTAGTCGTAACTCATGTTCCCTTTGTAATCTTTTCTCCTCCTTTTCTGCTTCCCTCTCTGCAGCTAATCTCTTCTCTTCCCTTTCTGCAGCTAATTTCTTCTCTTCTCTTTCTGCAGATTCTTCTTTCTCTTTTCTTTCTGCAGCTAATCTTTTGTCTTCTCTTTCTGCTTCCAATTTCTTAGCCTCAGCCTCAATCTGCAACCTCTTAGTCTCAGCCTCAGCCTCAAATTGTAACCTCTTAATTTCCCTTTCAGCCTCTAACTTTCTTTCGGCTTCAAACCTTCTTTCTTCGCGTTCAATAAATTTGTCACATTCCGTAGTGACATAGGCAACCATAACTTGCCCATCTAATCCTAACTCTTTTGCAGTCTGAACAGCAGCAGATCGAAACTTGGCCAGGTCCGCCATTGTCTATCAGGTAAATTTATACAATGTCTAACCAACAATTTAATCTCTAAATATATCTAATGGACAACACAGGCACCGTGAGCTCAACCTTATTTAATTCCACCCAAGGATACCTTTTAATTCTTATATTCCCTGAAGTGAATTACCCCCAATATTTTTAATAGGGAAAGATTCAAAATCCCAAGAGCGAGACCCCAATATATGTGGTGAAGTGGGATGTTATAAATATTTATAGGGGACTTAGTGTACTGACTGAGATCAGCTGTGAAGGTATCTATATCTATTAAGAGTAGTGTATTATAGATAACCTTACTTGCTACCACATATCTATATATCTCAGTCAGAATTATTCTGGAATAGTGTGATGACTACGTTATGTGTCTAGGGTATGTGTATGATGAAGTGTAAGTCACAACAACAGACAGATAAACAATTTAATTTAATCCACTACTCTTGACAACACTGTGACACTCACATACATATAACACTCTATGAGAATATCTTAAGGAGTCACTGATAACTTTTCAAATAACAATATGTATTCATTGTTATCATAAAGGTATATGTGTCCTGATTCAAATACAAAGGAACCAGGAATCACAATCAATTTTAATTACAAGTATATGTACAGACTTTATCAATATGAATATTGTAGTGACATATATTATTAAAAATATCCTATGTGTGTCAGTTGTGTAGTAGTAATATGAGGTAATACTGGTTTTGTTTTGTTCAAGCTCTGTTGGTATTTGTCATCATGACTTCAATAGTTTGTCTTTTGGGACTAGTATTGGAGATGTTCTCAGTTCCTGATATTAAGACAATTAAATTCCCCTCTGAATGTTATTTTTACAAAGTCATTTCAAGATGAGGGGACATAATGTTGAGCTCAGCTGGCCAAATCAGCTTATCTTGCGTGATGGCGGCAGGAAAGGACTCCTCTGCTCGAATTCTCCCTGGGCTCTGGAGACACCTCACTGATAGCTAAAAGACCAAGGAGTATGCTGTCCGACTCTGGATTCAGCACAGCTCTGACCAGGTGCTGCTCAGTACCATCAAGACCACGGTCCCTGAAAACAAGAAGGATGTACCTTCTACTTCATAACTAATTGATACTCTAGTTCTACACTGAGCACAATACAACACAAACATTGAGTTCAGAGCGTTAGGCCAACTGTCAGCTACATCTGAAATACTTTATACCAGTATTTACCTCCTTAATGGTTACTACGCCTCTGCACTTCCAGCATTATTTCTGTCTAATCAATAATCTAGGTGTCAGTGTACTATTTGGCCATTCCATGCCGTTTTACTTCCCTCCGACACCCTCTGTTCAGGCTGGAGCATTATAGGCTTTATCTCCTGTTTGCCACTGAACTACACATATATATACAGGCATAAATTAACAATTTACATTCAATTTTCATTAAAAGATACTGAATGGTTCAAGCTTACCACAATTTCATGGAAATAAACACAGATACGTTGATTAGCAATGAATTCTGGCACAATTACTGGCACAAATTCCCATCTGCTTATGTTCCAGGCTTTTATTTAACAAAAATATGAGCTGGCTTCAACGCACTGTTGCTTTATCAAGATTATTTGCACTAGTGGTCTCGAACTAACGCTCCTAAGTGAGTATATCAGCGAGTCTAGCCAATGAGGCCACGTTTCGACAAGTGTTTGAAAAAATGTTACCTTTTCACGTCTCCCCTAACAACGAAAGATAGTATTTATAGCCCGACCAATCGTGGTTAGTCTTTCATTTGTTGCGCTCCAATCAATTTGGAGTTTACATGGTAGGCTATTTCTGTAACGTAAGGTTTTTTTCAAACACGTTATAAAAAAATTTTATGAGCAGAAATGATTCCATGCTGTCAGGCATCCCCACTATTTTATTTTGGGTATAATTTATTAATTCCTGGACTATTTGCGTAACGTTTTACATATTCTTTGTCAGCAAGCCCTAAGGAACCCAAATATACAAATTTAAAAGAGCTACGTGGCTGCGTTCAAAATATGTATTTTCTACCTCCTGTTTCGAAGATGTGCTGTCTGGGTACTGTTATGTTTTCAACCGTAAACCCATCTAATGTTATCTTTCCTAATAAGCGTTTTTTATGATTTATAAACCTAACTCTGGGATAGGGTAGTGTATTTTATCACTGTCCGTCTGAAAAAAAGTTAGTGCATGTAGTCTTACACGCGTGATGGCAGCATTTGTGTATCGCGCGAAGCGTGTTTAGTGTTCGGCTTTCTGCCTCTCCCTTCTCGCTATCCTTTTGTCCATCTGTCTTTTGATTTTGGTAACATAGTGTAGAAAAAGACATGAATGGAATTTAAAATTTAGGTCAACTTGCATATTTCAAGGTTTTTCTTAGAAAGGCAGCACATTTTATTGTGTGTTTGGGAAACGCGTGTATGTTGCAGAAGGCCTTTAATATCAACGTGAAACGTTACAATTTGCATACGCAGTAGAAAACAAGGGGATTTCGAGTACAGTCATTGTGACAGCACTGTTCTTTACCATTCTTCTTCCTTTATTTATTATATGTATTTATTAGGCTTTATATTTACTTGATAATTTATATATGTGGATTAGAATATTCCACGACAACCCTCCTAAGATTTTAAACTGGCCAGGTTTTGACGCGACTTAGTGAAGTAGGTTGCAGGTCGATGCCCTCAGGTAAGTTACCATAAATCAAGGTGACAGCTTCTCCCTCTTCAGTCTGTATCTCTGGCGTCAAGTTCGGGGTTGCGTGGTTAGCATAAAATCCGCCCGATTATATAGTCAAGTAACTACTTGAGGAAAGCTTTCGGTTGGTTCCTGGCGGAGCAAGTTGATTGGTTTACTCCGGTTTTGTACCTGGTCTCATACAACCTAATTTTATTCAGTTTTCATCGGCCATCTTGCGTGAACAAGATGGCCGTTAATTTATTCTGTCTCAGAGACTGGTGAACGTTGATCGTTGATTGGTTGAAGCAAATCTGTATCTCGACATAGTGATTAACAAAGTAGTGGGTTACACTTCGTTTCACGACACGCGCTTGAAAGAGCGTCGCCGCTTTTGACATTTTTGAAAGATTTCGCGTGATTGCAGTGGAATTTCCCTGCCACTATCGTCTTCCTCGTCAGTTTTGGCGATCGTCAGGAGATGTTCGGAGGTCGGCACTGGTCTTTCCAAGTATTTCTTTAACAGATTTAGATGGAAAACCTTCTCCTTTCCTTTAATAGAGATCTGGTAGTTAGCCTTAGAAATCTTTTTCAGGACGGTAAACGGCCCTTGCCATCCGATGCGTAGTTTGTTGCTTGCGGTTGGCAGTAACAACAAAACTTTATATGCTGGTTCCAATTCTCTTTCTTTCACGACTTTCCTGTATCAGTTAGCGTGCTTTGCGCGTGCTCGCTTCAAGTTGGTCGTTGCTAGGTCCCATCCTAGTTTCAACCTTTCCTTTAAATCCGATACGTATTTACTGGCTGAGACAACTGTCTCATCAGCCTTCTGGTCTGTCAGCGACCTCAGTAAGGCTTCAAGCGGGCCCTTAATGGGTCTGCCGAATAAAAGCGTGACAGGCCGAAATCCTGTGGACGTATGTGGGGTTTCTCTGTAGCCAAATAGAGCTGCAGGGATAGAAAAATCCCAATCGTCAGGTTTCACTTGTGCCAGTTTACTTAACATCATGTTGAGGTTTCCGTTAACACGTTCTACTAACCCACTTCTGGCCAGAGTGTAAGGCTTAGTGTAGATGTGCTGGTCTCTCAAGATCTTAACGATCTCATCCATCAACAGGTTTCGGTATGGAGATCCGTTATCCGTCAACACTTGTTGAGGGAATCCCAACCGAGTAAAAATTTGCACGAGGGCTTCTGCGACATGCTTCGAATCTGTGCATGTTAGCGGGATAGCTTCTGCCCACATAGTGCATGTGTCAACTAAGGTTAGGATGAACCTGTTCCTTCTTTTAGTCCTTTCTAAGGGTCCTAAAATGTCGATCACTACCCGTTCAAATGGTGTTCCCATTATTGGCATTTCACCCATGTGGACTGGAGGTGTCCGTTGCTTGGGTGGTACACGTTGGCACTGGGCACAGGATTTGACGTACCTGATAATATCAGTATTTACTCCTGGCCACCAATAATGAGTAGTTATCCGTTGGTTTGTGGCGTTCTGTCCCATATGTCCGCTGAAGGGAAGAGAGTACCAATTTCTAGGATTTAGCTTATGTACTGTTTCGGTACTAGGAGCTGGTTGTAACCTTGGTCAGGCTTGCCCGTTCTGCGATAAAGTACGCTATGCTTAGAAAAAATTTCACCGTGCTGTCTGGGTTCCTTAGCCATGGGCAGTTTCCTAAAGCAGGGTGCCAAAGTAGGGTCCTTTTGTTGCGCTTCTTTAAGTTCCATAGGTAACAAATTAGGCGCAGGCTCCCGTTCCTTCTTGGTTTGCCCTCTTGTAGTTACTGCTGCCACAATCGGCTCTTCCGGTTTCTCAATAAACACGTATCTACCGCCAAGTATGACTGTGTAGATGGGGTCATCCATAACAGCCGCTTTGATCACGCCTCTGACAAACTCAGAGTGGATCTCCACCAATGCGATGGGAAGCGCTGTAGGTGCATCACTCTTAGAAACTCCACAAAGTTCGACGGTCTCTCCTGTCTCTTGACCGGGTTTAACCAGGTGTCTGGCAACAATGCAATGAAAAGAAAGCCCCGTGTCAAATAAACAAAAAGTTTGAGAACCGTGTAAAATAACAGTACCTCGCGTTGAGGGTCTCTCTCCCTCAGGTTGGGTATCACTGTCAATAATTCCGCCTTGCGAGACTGTTAGCAAGCATCCGATGCGTTTAGGCTCGATGTGCTCGCCCTGATCATTAGTCCCGTGCGCAGGGGTTTTCCATTTGTCACATTGTCCTCGCTGGCTGCGGTGCCATGAAGGGCGGTCGAGTTGATCAGACTGTTTACTGTGGTTGGGGTACTTGTTTTGTAGAACTTGGACATTTCAGGAGGGGGCTTTTGAGGTCCAGTTTCTCTGTGGTTATTCTGATTCGAAGCATGAGAAGATTGGTCAAGGTTATTCTTTCGAAAATGCTCTTCTGTCGGTTTACGTTTTGTGGCCGGCAGTTCAGCCAGCGCATTTTGATAACGCTCAGACTTTTCCAAAATGTCTTCAAGCTTTTCTGCACCCTGCTCAGCTAGAAATCTCCGGGTATCAGCAGACAAAGTGTTCTTTATTTGTTCGGTTATAACAAATTCCTCAAGACCTTCATAGGTAGAGGGGAGCTGTGAAAGGTCAAGACACTTTGTCAAGTATCCCTTCAAACGAGACCTGAACTGCTGAAAAGTTTGAGAGCTCTCCTTCCTGCTGTTGCGAAACAGGTGCAAAAACTTTCGCGCATTCATTTGAAAGCGCCCAAGTAAAGCTTTTTTCAACACGTCGTAATTGTCTTGTTGGCTGCTCTCCAGTTTGGCGTAAACATCATACGCAGAACTTTTTAAAGCCTGGGAAAGCTTCATATTCCAACGCGATCTCTCTAAACCGTACAGAGCTGCAATTTTCTCAAATTTTTCTAACCATGTGTCAATCTTCTCATTAGGACAAGGGAAAGGTTCTAGAGCAAAAGACATAGCGGTGAGTTGAAGTGATTGAGTGTTAGAAGGATCAGTTAAAAAAGAATGAGAAGACTCTCCATTGCTGGCGGTAGAGGCAGCACCACGACTTTGGACTTCAAGAGCTTTAAGAGCCAACTCATGTTGTCTCTCCTTCTCTCTGTCCTCATTCTGTCTCTCCTTCTCTCTTTCCTCATGCTGTCTCTCCTTCTCTCTTTCGTTATGCTGTATCCTGCGAATTTCCATTTCCTCATCCATTTTCCTCTGCTCTTTAGCTTCAGCTGCTTTTCTCTCCGCATCATATCTCTCAAGTTCGTCCCTGACAAACGCTTTCGCTTCTTCGCCTTCCAAACCCTCTTCTCTCGCTTCGTCCCTGAGGATCTGCCTAAGGTTTGCCCTCTCGGCCATAATCAGTGACTGAGACTAGTCGAGAAACAAAAGAAGAAAAGGATACACTTGTTCCTACCACTTACGAGAAAATACCAAACAAAAGATGATATAATTTAACCTGGGATACCTCCTCCTATGATATAGTGTCTAACTATCGCTGCTATTCCTGGCTCTAAAAGCTCTAATAGCAAGCGACTATGCCAATTAAATGGTAGTTAAGAATACTCACTAAAAAATTAAGTTGCTACAGTGGAAACAAAATAATTATTGCAAAAATTTTAAAGAGAAAAAAATTCCTTAATTTTTAAGTCCACTACAAGTTCACCACTGAAGACAGTTAGGGTAAGGGAGGCAATTAACAAGACGTAATTGTCTGAACGCTTTCCTTAGCTTAGCTCAAACACCTACTTCTTCAGAACCCTGTGATTGCTAGACAATCACAAACTTTACCAGCGTTTAGTATTACAAAACCAACGGGCTGATCACCCATTTGCCAGTCACTTCGATTACGGAAACAACAGCAAATGGATTGATTTGCCGTTGCCCTAAAGACGCCAATAGGCGTGACGGGAAACAATGGCAAAGAAAACCTATCTGCTGTTGCCCTAAGACGCCACTAGGCGTAATGGCCACTGACTGCTTTGACGGTCGGTGGCTAAGAGCGGAAGAAGAAGAAGAAGTATTACAAAATCATTAATTAATATATATTCCGACAAAATCAACCTGTAACTCAAATGTATATTACTCAAAAATGCTGTGGAAAAAAAACCAATTATTAATTGTGTGGTCAGCATGCCCATAAACAGATCGATTGTCTAGAGGATAAATTATTTTTTAAAGATATAAAAACTCACAAGACATCACTCTTACTCTATATCAGAATAAAGAAAATTAATCCTGCAGACGAGCTGATATTATTATTTGCTCAGGACTAGAGTTCAATTCCCGGAAAACGAGCCGCCATTCTGTCGTATCGTTTTCCTGTTTAAGTTCAAAATCTCAATAGACGAGACCCATTCTGTCGTAGATTTTTGATTGGGGAATTAAGACTTGGGTTGGTCCCTTCTGAATAGATTAGAATAAGTGATAGTCACAGTGAGAGATAATATATAGAAATAGGTTTCCACGAGTGAGATGGTAGGAATAATAGAGGCTGTCCCTGAAATCGAGCAATCTTCTCTCTCTCAGCCTATCTTCTACAACAGATTTAGAGGAGTCAGACAGTCTATCCTAATATATATATACATATTAAATATGTATATATATATATATCTCCACTCACATAAACACACATATAAGTGACGACAGTTAGACGCACACACGTGGGAACACTATAACAATGATTATATAGATATTTTGGAACGAGCTGACCGACACGATGATTAAGTTTAAAATGAATTTTAATTATCATACTAAAATTCCATCACAACACATAAAATTCCATCAATCGTATACAAATAGTCATAAAGTCAATGAATTTCTACAAGAAATGATAGACCCACAGTTATGATCTTTTCCCTCGATGTATAGCCCACAGTCCTGTTAGAAGAAAAAAAGTGATAGCCCCAAAGAGTCACGGATACATCTGCGGTAGTCTAATAATTTTCCCTTTTAAAGGTATGAACAGACTTTGGTATTTGTATGATCTATCCCAAGGAAAAATTTGTTAGCAACAAAACTTGCATAAAGAAATTTAAGACAGCAAAAATGGGTGCCAAAATTACAACAATAAAAGAATCACTCAGTCCTGCCTTCACTCTATTCATTCAGCCGTGATCACGTGCGTTCATTCGTACTTACAGCTTTGGTAGCAACTTCTGGAAACACAATTTTTAGGACATGCACCTACAGACTCTTGTCACGTGGGTCTTTATATCATTAAATTACCTACATCTTCTTCCTATTCTCTCACCCTAATCCTTTCATTTTATTACTTTTCCGTACTTGTTTTTCCTGTATTTTTTCGCATCATTCGTTGCGAAAAATATATTTCTTTCCCATCATCGTTTTTCTTTCTCATACTGACTAGTAACCTTATTGCGTCAGATGTCAGTCGCGCAGGTGAGACGTGGATGTGCGAAAAATTCGTTTCGCTGGACATAGAGCAGACTTTTGGTCTACCATTTTTTCACCTGTCACTAGCTTAAGGTGTCAAACCCGGCATCTGTACGACGCAGTTGTAGACGGTTGTCTGAGATTTGCAACTGACACGCGCTTTTCCCGGTCAGTTTGTTAACGCAGGTGCGTAATCGCACTGATGGCTGTTACGACATGAGGGAAGCTGACACATGGTGTTAGAGAAGGGGAGATAATTTCGCTTGGCGAAAGAGTTGGGGCCCTTTGTCTAATTTTAAGATATTGGCCCGAGTTTGTAACTCACTTCACTCATTCTACATTTTACAGTAGACGTGGGCACTTCGTTCTAGAACACTTAAATTTATAAGTGATATCTCTTAGTTTCGTTGTGACATCGTAGTGCTGTGCTTGAGGTATATTAATATTATATATCTAGTATTGTGTGTAGGGTTTAAAGTGTTTAAAGCGTTAAATCGCTCATTTCATTTTAACTAGTTTCTTTTGAACTGAGTGCATAATTTATAAGTCTGTATTATTTTCTAGTGACGCATACAGTGGAAAGCAGAATAAATAATATTTCTAAGCTTAACAAACTAGTAGCTATAAGGAATTTAATTTAACGGCTAATATTCAGTCGAGAATATTTTATATCAAACTTATAAAATGCTAGATGCGACATCAGTGAATAGTGACAGAATACGCAGATATTCCTGAATTCATGATGGTTGATTTTATAACTTATTTCACCGGAAGTTTAAATATAAGTCAAGCGGTCGGCTTGCTATTTAAAATGTAAGTTATATTGAGTGCATATATGTAAATGATTTATATGTGCTTTTCTTTTTATACAGTGAATTACTGGGGGTGACCCGAACTTTACCAGCATTTAATAAGAGTTCATAATTGTGAAGAAATAGACAGTCCTTATTTTGAACCACGTGGGTTTCCCAAGTAACACTGATCTGACGGTGCAAGTTAGACAGAAATACTAATATCCCACTAACGGGTGTTTTCATAGACTGTAATGATCAATATTGGGCCTGTGAACCAGATCTTAATTTCTTCCATAAACTCTACGTAAATTTTCTGCCTGGCGGCGAGAATAATTACGATCTATGACATAAACTTTCCGACATTGTTGACAAGTGAGTGGGGAACCAAGATTTTTCTGTTTTTGAGAGAGGTTGTCCACCGGTCATCTTCCTAATTAAGGGAAACTTTGTGTTCTGACATTTTGTGCTCGTTTAAGCCTAATTCTTACCTCGGGAGTCAAGTGACATTAACTTTAGTCTGAAATAACTATCGCCTGAAGCAGACGCTCCCCAGATCTATTTTAATGAAACCAACAAACAAATCTGCAGAGCTGGGATCTGTTTCAGTAAACGACAGTAACAGATAAAAAGTGTGAGTGTCCAACATTTGCGCCAGCCGGCGAAACCACAACCCGATTGTAAGTATATCAGGGCCCTGATGAAAGAATCGAGTGAAAGTGACGGAAGGAGGTTCGTTGTATAATACCCTCATTTGTTATATGTGTTTTTTTAAGGCGAGATTTGCTGCTTAAGTAACGTGTTACGTTAGAATAGATACTGCTGTCAAAGTCAGTCTATACCTTCAAAGGGGGAAAATATTAGACCCTAACCACATGCATCTATAACTCTTTGGGCCATCATCTGTCATCCTAACGGGGCTGTGGGCTAAACCTAGGGTTAAGATCATAGCGGGGCTATCACCCTTGTAGCATTTTCTTGATATTGTATGACTATGTGCATATGTTTTTCCTTGATGTATTTTTTGTTTTGTTTTGGTGTTGTGAGAAGATTTTATAGATAATAAATAAAATCTCTCTGGAACTAATCAGCGTGTTGGTCAGCTCGTTCTAGAATATTTACATAAGTATTGTTATAGTTTTCCCACGTCTGTGTGTCTAACTGTTGTCACTGGAAGGGGTGTGCACGTGAGTGGTATATTCATACATAGTAACATATGTTGTCTATAGTCTGTCTGACTCTTAAATATCTGTCGTAGAAGATAGGCCTGAGAGAGAGAGAAGTTTCTTGTTTTTTTCAGGGGACAGCTCTATTTGATTCGCTACCACTGCACTCTTGGGAAAATCTATTTCTTTTTTTTTACTAACTCTCACTGTGTATATCACATATTCTAATCTATTCAGAAGGGACCAACTCAAGTCTTAATACTCCTATCGAAAATCTACGACAAATGGGTTCTCGTCCGTAGGATTTTTGAACTTAGAATAGGAAGACGAGTACGACAAATGGGTTCTCGTCCGACGGATTTTTGAACTTAGAATAGGAAGACGAGTACGACAAACGTGGACTCGTCTATCTGGATTTTGTATTTAAGATTCTTTATTCTGTAATAGAGTAAGAGTGTGATGTCTTGTGAGTTTTGTATCTTTTTAAAATAATTTATCCCCTAGACTAACGATCTGTTTTCGGGCGTGCTGACCACACAAACTGATAGTTTTTTTTCCACAGCATTTAGAAATAATATACATTTCAGTTACAGGTTGATTGTCGGAATATATGTTAATTACTGATTTTGTAATACTAAACGCTGGTAAAGTAGTGAGTGTATAACATTCACTGGGTTTTGAAGAAGTAGGTGTTTGAGCAAAAGCTAAGGAGTGCGTTTCGGACTATTTGTCCAGATTAATTGCCTCCCTTACCCTAACTGTCTTCAGGGGTGAACTTGATAGTGGACTTTATAATTAAGGGATTATTTTTCTCTTTAATTTTTGCAATAATTATTTTGCTTTTCCACTGTAGCAACTTATTTTTCAGAAGTAATCTTAACTACCATTTAGTTGGCGTAGTCGTGTTTTGCATTAAGTGCTTTATTGCCGATAATAGCAGCGATAGTTAGATTTTAATTTGGAGGAGGTATCCCAGGGTTAAGGATATCATCTTTTGATTTTTGGTAATTTTTTTTCTCGTAAGTGGTAGGAACCAGTGTATCCTTTTTCCTATTTTCGTTCTCCACTAGTCTCAGTCACTGACATAATATGGCCGAGAGGGCAAAGCTTAGACAACTTCTCAGGGACGAAGCGAGAGAGGAGGGACTGGAAGGAGAAGAAGCGAAAGCATTTGTCAGAGACGAACTTGAGAGATATGATGCGGAGAGGAAAGCAGCGGAAGCTAAGGAAAAAGCAGCCGCAGATTTACAGCAGAAGAAGATGGATGAGGAAATGGAAATCCGCAGGATGCAGCAGGAGGAACGTGAGAAGGAGAGACAGCATGAGGAAAGAGAGAAAGAGAAGGAGAGACAGCATGAGAAGGAAAGAGAAGAGAGACAGCATGAGTTGGCTCTTAAAACTCTTGAATTCCAAAGTCGTGGTGCTGCCTCTACCTCCAGCAATGGAGAGTCTTCTCCTCATTCTTCCTTAACTGATCCTTCTAATACTCAATCTACTCATCTCACTGCTATGTCTTTTCCGCTAGAATCTTTCCCTTGTCCAAATGAGAAGATTGACACTTGGCTAGAAAAATTTGAGAAAATTGCAACTCTGTACGGTTTAGAGAGGTCGCGTTGGAACATGAAGCTTTCCCAGGCTTTGAAAAGTTCTGCGTATGATGTTTACGCCAAACTGGAAAGCAGCCAACAAGACAACTATGATCTGTTGAAGAAAGCGTTACTGGAGCGCTTTGAAATGAACGCTCGCAAATTTTTGCAACTGTTTCGCAACAGCCGGAAAGAGAATTCTGAAACTTTTCAGCAGTTCTCGTCTCGTTTGAAGGGTTATCTGACAAAGTGCCTAGAGCTCGCACAGCTCCCCTCTACCTATGAAGGTCTTGAGGAATTTGTTTTAACAGAACAAATAAAGAACACATTGTCTGCAGATACCCGGAGATTTCTCGCTGAGCAGGGGGCAGAAAAACTTGAAGACATTTTGGAAAAGTCTGAGCGTTACCATAATGCGCTGGCTGAACTACCGGCCACAAAGCGGAAACCGACAGAGGAGCATTTTCGAAAACATAACCTAGAGCAATCTTCTCAGGCTTCTAACCAAAATAACCACAGAGAAACTGGACCTCAAAACCCCCCTCCTGAAAAATCCAAGTTCTACAAGAACAAGTACCCCAACCACCCCAAACAGTCTGATCAACCCGACCGCCCTACATGGCAGCGTAGCCAGAAAGGACAAGGTGGCAAAGGGAGAACCCCTGAGCACGGGACATATGATCAGACCGAGCACACCGAGCCGAAACGCATCGGATGCTTATTGACAGTCTCGCAAGGCGGAATTATTGACAGTGATTCCCAACCTGTTGGGGATAGACCCTCAACGCGAGGTACTGTTACTTTGAACGGTTCTCAAACTTCTTGCTTATTTGACACGGGGCTTTCTTACGATTGCATTGTTGCCAGAAAGCTGGTTAAACCCGGTCAAGAGACAGGAGAGACCGTCAAACTTTGTGGAGTTCGTAAGAGTGATGCACCTACAGCGCTTCCCATCGCATTGGTGGAGATACACTCTGACTTTGTCAGAGGCGTGATCAAAGCGGCTGTTATGGATGATCCCATCTACCCAGTCATCCTTGGCGGTAGATACGTGTGTATTGGGAAACCGGAAGAGCCGATTGTGGCAGCAGTAACTACAAGAGGGCAAACCAAGAAGGAACGGGAGCCTGCGCTTAATTTGTTACCTATGGAACTTAAAGAAGCGCAATACAAGGACCCTACTTTGGCACCCTGCTTTAGGAAACTGCCCATGGCTAAGGAACCCAAACAGCACGGGGACATTTTTTCTGAGGATGGCGTACTTTATCGGAGAACGGGCAAGCCTGACCAAGGTTACAACCAGCTCCTAGTACCGAAACAGTACAGAAGCCAAATCCTAGAAATGGGGCACTCTCTTCCCTTCAGCGGACATATGGGACAGAACGCCACAAACCAACGTATAACCACTCATTATTGGTGGCCAGGAGTAAATACTGATATTATCAGATATGTTAAATCCTGTGCCCAGTGCCAACGTGTGCCACCCAAGCAACGGGCACCCCCAGTCCACATGGGTGAAATGCCAATAATGGGAACACCATTCGAACGGGTTGTGATCGACATTTTAGGGCCTTTCGAAAGGACTAAAAGAAGGAACAGGTTTATCCTGACCTTAGTCGATACATGCACTTTATGGGCAGAAGCTATACCGCTAACATGCGCAGATGCCAAGCATGTCGCAGAAGCCCTCGTGCAGATTTTCACTCGGTTGGGATTCCCTCAACAAGTGTTGACGGATAACGGATCCCCATACCGAAACCTGTTGATGGATGAGATCGTGAAGATCTTGAGGACCCAGCACATCCACACTAAGCCATATACTCCGGCCGGAAATGGGCTCGTGGAACGTGCTAATGGAAACCTCAACATGATGCTAAGTAAACTGGCACAAGTGAAACCTGAAGATTGGGATCTTTGTATTCCTGCAGCATTATTTGGCTACAGAGAATCTCCTCATACTTCCACAGGATTTCCGCCAGCTACGCTCTTATTCGGCAGACCCATTAAGGGCCCGCTTGAAGCCTTACTTCAGTCTCTGACAGACGAGAAGGCTGATGAGACAGTTGTCTCAGCCAGTAAATATGTGTCGGTTTTAAAGGAAAGGTTGAAACTAGGGTGGGACCTAGCAACGACTAACTTTAAGCGAGCACGCACAAAGCATGCTAACCGATACAGGAAAGTCGCGGAAGAGAGAAAGAACTGGAAGCAGGAGAGAAAGTTTTGGTGTTGCTCCCTACCGAGAACAACCAACTGAAGATCGGATGGCAAGGGCCGTTTACCGTCCTGAAAAAGATTTCTAAGGCTAACTACCAGATCTCTATTGAAGGAAAGGAGAAGGTTTTCCATTTAAATCTCTTAAAGAGATACTTGGAAAAACCAGTGCCAACCTCCGACCATCTCCTGACGATCGCCAAAACTGACGAAGATGACGATAGTGGCAGGGATATTCCACCGCTATCACAGGAAATCTTTCAAAAATGTCAGAAGCGGCGACGCTCTTTCAAGCGCGCATGGGAAACATTCCAGAGAAAGGAAACTTTGGGAGTAGACTTGAGTAGGAATTGGAGAGAGAGGGAGGGGGAAGACGGGAGGGAAGAAGACAGACACCCCGAAGCTACGGTTATAGATAATTTAATTCCATAACGTAGACATGGAGTGCTTCCATATCTTAAGGGCGGACGTCCTGTCACGTGGGTCTTTATATCATTAAATTACCTACATCTTCTTCCTATTCTCTCACCCTAATCCTTTCATTTTATTACTTTTCCGTACTTGTTTTTCCTGTATTTTTTCGCATCATTCGTTGCGAAAAATATATTTCTTTCCCATCATCGTTTTTCTTTCTCATACTGACTAGTAACCTTATTGCATCAGATGTCAGTCGCGCAGGTGAGACGTGGATGTGCGAAAAATTCGTTTCGCTGGACATAGAGCAGACTTTTGGTCTACCATTTTTTCACCTGTCACTAGCTTAAGGTGTCAAACCCGGCATCTGTACGACGCAGTTGTAGACGGTTGTCTGAGATTTGCAACTGACACGCGCTTTTCCCGGTCAGTTTGTTAACGCAGGTGCGTAATCGCACTGATGGCTGTTACGACATGAGGGAAGCTGACACATGGTGTTAGAGAAGGGGAGATAATTTCGCTTGGCGAAAGAGTTGGGGCCCTTTGTCTAATTTTAAGATATTGGCCCGAGTTTGTAACTCACTTCACTCATTCTACATTTTACAGTAGACGTGGGCACTTCGTTCTAGAACACTTAAATTTATAAGTGATATCTCTTAGTTTCGTTGTGACATCGTAGTGCTGTGCTTGAGGTATATTAATATTATATATCTAGTATTGTGTGTAGGGTTTAAAGTGTTTAAAGCGTTAAATCGCTCATTTCATTTTAACTAGTTTCTTTTGAACTGAGTGCATAATTTATAAGTCTGTATTATTTTCTAGTGACGCATACAGTGGAAAGCAGAATAAATAATATTTCTAAGCTTAACAAACTAGTAGCTATAAGGAATTTAATTTAACGGCTAATATTCAGTCGAGAATATTTTATATCAAACTTATAAAATGCTAGATGCGACATCAGTGAATAGTGACGGAATACGCAGATATTCCTGAATTCATGATGGTTGATTTTATAACTTATTTCACCGGAAGTTTAAATATAAGTCAAGCGGTCGGCTTGCTATTTAAAATGTAAGTTATATTGAGTGCATATATGTAAATGATTTATATGTGCTTTTCTTTTTATACAGTGAATTACTGGGGGTGACCCGAACTTTACCAGCATTTAATAAGAGTTCATAATTGTGAAGAAATAGACAGTCCTTATTTTGAACCACGTGGGTTTCCCAAGTAACACTGATCTGACGGTGCAAGTTAGACAGAAATACTAATATCCCACTAACGGGTGTTTTCATAGACTGTAATGATCAATATTGGGCCTGTGAACCAGATCTTAATTTCTTCCATAAACTCTACGTAAATTTTCTGCCTGGCGGCGAGAATAATTACAATCTATGACATAAACTTTCCGACATTGTTGACAAGTGAGTGGGGAACCAAGATTTTTCTGTTTTTGAGAGAGGTTGTCCACCGGTCATCTTCCTAATTAAGGGAAACTTTGTGTTCTGACATTTTGTGCTCGTTTAAGCCTAATTCTTACCTCGGGAGTCAAGTGACATTAACTTTAGTCTGAAATAACTATCGCCTGAAGCAGACGCTCCCCAGATCTATTTTAATGAAACCAACAAACAAATCTGCAGAGCTGGGATCTGTTTCAGTAAACGACAGTAACAGATAAAAAGTGTGAGTGTCCAACATTTGCGCCAGCCGGCGAAACCACAACTCGATTGTAAGTATATCAGGGCCCTGATAAAAGAATCGAGTGAAAGTGACGGAAGGAGGTTCGTTGTATAATACCCTCATTTGTTATATGTGTTTTTTTAAGGCGAGATTTGCTGCTTAAGTAACGTGTTACGTTAGAATAGATACTGCTGTCAAAGTCAGTCTATACCTTCAAAGGGGGAAAATATTAGACCCTAACCACATGCATCTATAACTCTTTGGGCCATCATCTGTCATCCTAACGGGGCTGTGGGCTAAACCTAGGGTTAAGATCATAGCGGGGCTATCACCCTTGTAGCATTTTCTTGATATTGTATGACTATGTGCATATGTTTTTCCTTGATGTATTTTTTTTTGTTTTGGTGTTGTGAGAAGATTTTATAGATGATAAATAAAATCTCTCTGGAACTAATCAGCGTGTTGGTCAGCTCGTTCTAGAATATTTACATAAGTATTGTTATAGTTTTCCCACGTCTGTGTGTCTAACTGTTGTCACTGGAAGGGGTGTGCACGTGAGTGGTATATTCATACATAGTAACATATGTTGTCTATAGTCTGTCTGACTCTTATATATCTGTCGTAGAAGATAGGCCTGAGAGAGAGAGAGAAGATTCTTGTTTTTTTTTCAGGGGACAGCTCTATTTGATTCGCTACCACTGCACTCTTGGGAAAATCTATTTCTTTTTTTTTACTAACTCTCACTGTGTATATCACATATTCTAATCTATTCAGAAGGGACCAACTCAAGTCTTAATACTCCTATCGAAAAATCTACGACAACTCTCCAATGATAGTCTTGGCCAAGAGAACCCCAGTTCCAAAAAGACGGGTTGAATTCACTGCTTCAGGGAAACGTTTTCTTATTTATTCTTATTTTGGATGTCTGTTTAAGTCACATTAAAATTTTCCAGGCACGAACGTTAACAGCGAGCACAGTGTCAATAGCGTAGGTTTCTAGAAATGAGGAATGTCAGGTCGGGGCCTTTTCTCAGTTTTTTTTAAATTGGTCACACCACCACTGGTCAAAACTACGTCGGAATGTTACTGATAGTGATATTTACTTGCCACAAGGGCTGAAAATGTACTTGAGAGTTTGTGAAGAAATATGATCTGGCTCAAAGGCACAGTATAAGCATTTAGTCCTTAAAAAAACCCGTTAGTGAGAGTTGTACTCTGTCTATTCATGGAGAGACACACACTGTCAGACAGGTGTTAACTTGTAAACCCACGTGGTTAAAGGTAAAATGTTTCTTCTCTCAATTGTACTCAAACGCTGGCAAAGTTGGGTCACCCCAGTTTTCACAGAATAAAGAAAAACAACATATAAAATACTTATACATACTATGTACTCGATTATAACTTACATTATAAACTGCAAGCGGAGAGCTTGGCTTATCGTTTAAAACTCCACGTGAAATAAGTTATATCTATAAAATCAATCATCATGAATTAGAAATACATGTGTATTTCGTCAACACTCAATGATGAATCAGTGCAGTTATCAGTTAGTTTAAATATTCTCGACTGGTTATTAGAGGTTAAATTAAATTGATTATCGCTGCATGAGTTAAGCTAGAAATTAGAATTTATTCTGCTTTCCACTGAAACACGTCAACTAGAGAATATAACAGACTTATAATTTAATCACTCTGCACAAAAGAAACTAGTGAAATATAATAAGCGATTTAACACTTAATCACTCGCAAAATACTAGATTATATTTACCTCAACACAGAACTACTAAGAACTAAATCCACTTCGACCAACTAAATGCCATCTTCTATCAACAGAGATTCTTAGGAATCGAACGTAGGTTGTTCTAGTCTTGACTGCGAAGTTACTGAGTGAATGAAATCTAAAACTCCGGTTAAGATATATGAAATAGACAAAGGATCCCACATTATTTCGAACCCCCCCCGCCCCCCCCCCCGCCCGTCTTCCCCTCTCCTCTTAACACTTACGTAAACCAAGAGATTGCCATAAACTGCCACTTCGCGTCTTTGACACCTCCGTCTAAGAAACTGGCCGTAGAGTGCCGTGTCAGATGGAAATGCTAGACGAATGTCTCATTTCTGGTCGAGGCAGATGACAGTTTCCACACCTTGCTGAGAACTTTAGCCGTAGAAGCTACGTGTCCGATGGAAATGCTAGACGATATGTCTGCTCTCTTGTCTGACTAGACGGATATTCACAGTTTGTCGTCTACCTGCAGCGACTGACATCTGATGTAAAAAAATGCGTTACCAGTTTATGAGAAAAACGGTAAAGTCAGAATGGGAAAGAAATATATTTTTCGCAAACGAACAAATGCGAAAAATACAGGAAAAGGATAAAAGAGCGATAATAAAGTAGAGGACACGGGTAGAAAAGAAAAGAATATAGAAAATTTATTGATCATAAATCTCTATGCGACAGCAGGATAAGATAATTTTCCCCAATAATAGAAGAGAGAGTTTTCGTGGTAAATTTCCTTTAGGTGATGTATTTAGTGCCAGTTTTGTTAAAGTTAAGAATAATTATATTTTATTCTTTGATGCGACAGTAATTTAGTGGTATTTCACGATTATTGATTATTCTACTGTAATATCTTTAGTGGGTTACTTTGAGTGAGGTGAGAATATGTATTTAGATTTCTGGAGAGCGCGAGGCACTCCTTGGTGCGTAAGGCACGTTGAGTCAGGTGTTTCTTTGTTTGCTCCTTGTGGAGCATGGAAACACCAATGCGGCTGGTGTCCATCACAAGCCGACAAGAAGCATTTTATGCTATTGCAGTGGTTGTTTCGGTAACGATGTGTTTCAGGTGATGAGATTCCCAGGCTCATCAGTGGTCATATACGACACGCTTCAGAGTGCAGAACGAATACTGAGATGGATCAGTTGCGATGTGGTGGTTTATTCTCATTATTGAAAGTATTTGTTGTACATATAGTTGAATATTATTTTATGTTCGTGTTATTATTATTTAATTATGGTTATGTGTAGAATGGTTTGTGAGAGCACGTGGGCTCACTTGGAGATATATATCTCTCTTCTCCGCTCCTGATGGAGCATGGGGCCACCAGTGTGGTTTGCCTCCGCATGAAGCATTCAGATGCTCTTGCAGTAGTGGTTTCGGTAGCAACCGATGTTACCCGGTGAGATTGCCAGCCTCATGCACAACACCATACTAGTATCGCTAGACGACATGCGTGAGTGTGTGTGTGTGTGTGATAGTTGGGTGTGTGCTCTTGCAGTAGTGGTTTCGTAGCAACCGATGTTACACGGTGAGATTGCCAGCCTCATGCACAACACCTTACTAGTCGCATTGGACGACACGCATGAGTGTGTGCGTGTGTGATAGTTGAGGGTGTCAGGTGGCGTGGAAGGACTGTTTGGCAGGTGAGAGTATCGTTATTTAACTATGATTTTAACTAGCCCGTGCTTTGTTTGCGTTTCAGGATTAACAACTGAGCACTAGCTTGGTGTTTGTTTGGTGTTTTGTTTGTTGGTTTATTTGTTTAATGTTTGCTTCAGTGTGCTCTCAGTCACTGAATGGGTTGTAATAATAAATACAGCCCCTGCCTTAAGAATCAGAGTTTTATTGTTGAATCGGGTCGGTTGCGAGTGTGCAAGAGAGTGATCAAATATCACAACATCATCATCATCTTCTCTCCCCACCCTATCACATTACAGAATAGACAGTAAGGTTAACGAAGTTCCTAATAAATGCTACTCAGTAAAGTAAACAATTTTAAAGCAAAATCAAGGATGATTACATTCCTGTAACAAAGAAAAATATTCACTCTCTCTGTCAATAGTGGCCACTCAATCACTCCGTACCTACTCTTGGTGATCCCTTTGGAATACAAATATCCTGAATATAAAATTGCCAGGGTTGTATCTTCCAAATTGGCCCCAGTCCATCCGTTAATACATTTAATAAGGTGGACGCCGAATTTGGTGGTTTAATTTTCCCCGGATGAATAAATGTCACCGCCAAATAGTTGATGTAGAAGAACGTGATCTTGGGTTCACAGTTAAAAGAGGAAAATACTTCCAGTATTGGGAAACATCTGGTTATTGGATAGTTACTATTAATAAATGATGGTAAACCCTATCGGCTGACTCTATGGTGAGCGCCGATTTTGAAACAGCGTAACTTTCTGGATAATCCGCTGATACGACTGTCAAAAGTCGGATAGTGTTTTTATTTCCGCACAACCCCTGTGGGCTGATAAAATTTAAAAATATCTGGGTATTGATAAGTCCAGTTAAATTGACAAGTTAAAAATGTTGCTGGTTATCTTTGGCCAATCCTGTTCACCAATGAACTTGGGGATGCACACGCCAAGAAAGAGACCATTAACCATTCAGTAAATGAAGAAAAAACCAAAATAGAAAATCGCTGGGCGCTCTTGTGATCAGGTCTGCTTAGGAATAAAGAAACATTTATGAAAATATGCTACTATTCTATATACACACGGATGGGACAAGACGATTTCTTATCCACTCCGTCAGTCCTGATTAAAGTTAAAAGGCACACGGTGTCCTTAGCCTATTCCTATCCGGTCAGCTTGTGCTATCGCGGCGTGTCTAGGTCGGGTGAAAGTATGCGCCATCCCCGCCCCTGGCTCGCGTTAACTATCAGTGTACAATGTCTATTATTATTTAATTGTCCATACGCGCACTTACAAAATATCGCCTGTCGTTAATTGCTATTAAATTGTCGGCGTCTGTTTGTTTAGTCGTATAATTTTAAATAATAGTCACTTATAATAAATATCCACAATGAAATAAACGTGAATTCTATTCTGTCACTATAGTCGCCCTAGCACTTAATCAGTCAACTAGAACCATCTCTTCTTATGTAAGAAACCGGGTGATGGAAATTCCATTCTAACTGCACATCTGGCAAAAAAAAATACTTACGCGTTATTTTATTTCACTAGTTTTAACGCTAGAAAATCACAGTGAATTATAATGATAAAACTTAACACATTAAATCACGTAAATGCTAATTTCTATTACCAGAATATCGGAATAAAGATCCCTGTCACGAAATGGATTTAGGACTAGAGACTGTCTACATATAGTGACAAGACAATAGTAAGAAGGAAGACTGAAATGATAGATTCAGATAGAAATATAGTGCAAACTGTGAAAGTTGAGACCATTGGCTCCGAGGTTGAGAACCGAGGTTGATTCTTTCCTCGCCACTTCGGACGTTTAAATTGCTATGGCCTCGAACCACCTCTAACTACCCTATGGGGATAAGGTTCAATTAAGATTCACAAACACCAAGGTACAGACAACATATAGCTACTGTACTAAAGGAAATGACTGATGCCAGCTACAATTTATACAAGTTTATTATACACCTATAAACAACAAACATATGCATGTCCCATACATCAAGTGCGAGGATGCACTCCTGAAAAACAAAATCAAGCACAGTTAAAAAAAATGCATCCACCCCAACCCTTCTCCCACAATTGCAACCTGTATGGAGAAAGAAGGTAAGGTTAACTGAACTGAACTACACTGCACTTGATGTCGCCTACACTCCAAACTAGCTGTTCTAAATTCTAACTCTAAGTCCACTGATAGCTGGAACGACGGCGAAGTGACTACACAATCTCTGCACAGACTTCGGTTCTACACAGCCTATCCTGGAATCTCCTGAACACAACTAACTGCACCTCTAAACTTCAGCAGCTGTCCTCTGCTATGATTCACCAAAACTAACAGTTCTGCCTATCTGTGCTGACTTCAGTAGAGAGAATGTTTACCCTATCTCTCTCCACTACTCTGGATTTGACTGAGGTTTAACAGAACCCCCCCCTGGATTCTGGACTGGAACTGTAGCTGACTTCTACCACTCTGAAATTACCTGCCCGAGTATCTATAACTGGGCCGTCGGCTTTATTATGGCCGTGAAGAAACGAACACAAAATTACCACAACGCTGGCAGCCTGCCAAATCTGCGTGTGTAACGAGCGTCAGAGCTCAGGATTTATCCACAAAAATCCTATTCGCTGGAAAATGTCTTCCCCTGGCTGGGAAAACGTATTTTCTTCCTCTCCTTCCACTACTGGCAACTAACGTAAAACCCTTGCGGTTCTGCGAATGCCCCAACTTTGCCGTGGGAGAAATTTTGTGGTCTCAAAATTCCGCTCTCATTCCCACAAAGCCGGTACCTGCTGTTTTAGACAAAACAAAACAACAGCTAAACAAACCATAATAATACATTTCAAATAACAATTAACTTCCTTACTCTTCACCACGTAACTCCCCTCTCTACCTGAGCCTACAAAGTAAACATTGGCTAACCCAGATCGCTTGTTCTGCCTGACTAACTCCGAGCAACAATAATATTTTCAATGGCCCGTCTGGGCAGACGTACTGTGGCCTACTTCTTACGCTGACACTAATGCCGTAAGGATTAATAAAAATTAAAACTAGTCCTCTCTAGGAATTCCTAAAATTCCCGTCAGTATGATTAATCACCTCAAAATTGAAATAAAATATTATTCCCTTAACATAAATAAATTTCATCTCCATCTTCTGAATACACAGAATAACAAAGCACAATCAATAACCTATAACCCTGTTTACGCTAGCATCTACATGCCGTCAAAAGTTATACATAATGGTTATCAATTAAATCTCAGTAGTTACAAACACGTGGTTACAATTTTATGACCACGTGCTTCTCTCCCCCTCGTCCCTCTGAACATCGTATCAATAAAGATACCGTAACCACGCGCTCACGTGCTTCAATTAATACCTCTATCACTTCCGTCCACAGATATATGCGTAACTATATAAATAGCGAGCATCAAGACTCTCAATAAAATCACAAATGAAAATACACATTACACGCGCTCCCGACTATTCTGTAAATACATATGATTCGCAGATGCGAGTTTCTCTCCCGACCGACTTTGCAATAATACAAAGCGGTGATATCTCAACTTTTAAACCATGCCGCTATTCTTTCAACAAGGAATTAAATGGACCTATAAATTTTCAAGTCTATCACTAAGATCGTATTGATGGCTCTGGAGTTAAGAATTAAATTAAACTAAAACTTCCCAAGAAACTTAAATGATCGGCTAGGACTAGAAAAATTAAATAAAGTCCTCACGCAAAAATTCATGCTTACCAAATCTCGAATGTCCTACTGAAGGCAATCGACTTGACTCTGGCAACCCGGCCTTGGCAATTAATTTTTAGAGACCGAACTTATGAAGTTCGGGCGTATTTATTCTCAAGCCCCCACGCGCCGACTTCATGACGTCATATGCGCGGCGTGGTTCTAAAGCCAATGGGCGCTCTGCATTTCAACTGCAGTTAGCTCTCCGCCAATCAGAACCTTAGATCTTTCTGATGCAACCAGTCCCCGCTAGACAAAGAACCGGGAATTGGTCCTAGCCCTATACTGCGGAAATGAAGCAAAAATGGCCGCAAATAATTTAACTCCCGAAAAATGCGTATATGGCCACGCAATATCTTTAAAAAAAAAGACACTGGTGCAAATCCTGATCCAGCCTCTATAATCTCAATCTAGAATAATACTTTCTAATTCCCTACACCCCCATTCTAAACACATAAAGAAGAACCATAAAGCAGATGAGATCAAACTCCCTCGTGATCTCATCTTGAAAAAACGTAAATAATAGAAGGACATTCTAAACACATAAAGAAGAACCATAAAGCAGATGAGATCAAACTCCCTCGTGATCTCATCTTGAAAAAACGTAAATAATAGAAGGAGAAGAAACATGGAGAAGGATTTCCTGTAATCCCTCCTAAAAATAGTGAACAAAATGCAAGGAGAAAAAGACATGGGCCACTTGAAAGACAGAATCTCAGTACTTTCGTCACATCACTCCCCCCTTTCAAAGATTGAGCAACGATCTCATTACTGAAATCTCTGTGTTTCACATTGGCCCTTAACTGTCTACAAGGCTGTCTGTCCTTACCCCTCCTATTCAGTGTTCTTCGACCTTCCTCTTTTGCGTTTCCTCCTTCTTCCTCTCCTAGAATGAGCTCCTATGCTCCGTTGGGAGAGTTGATCTCTCTTCAGACCTGTGCCGTCTAATGGCGGGTCTGAACTTTCCCTTGCTATGGCCGTCAAAAGGCTGTCCTGGTCAGCTGATGTGACCGGCGGGCGCTGTGGCGACCTGGCAATGGCGACTTCCTCGCTGCGCGTCAGCAGAGTTGTGACTGCTGGTACCGTGCGAAACTGATGCAACGTCTCGGGTTCCTCTGGTGTAGAGCCTCCGATTTCTTGCTGGGTGTCTATTGGATCACGATCGACCTCAATAGCTTCTACCTTTGAAGAAAGGTAGGTAAGATCTGCCCCTGGCAGTGGTTCTGGACTCGCTCTTCCCCTACCAATCTGAAGCGGGACAGAGCTCTCCAAAATAGCTCCTTGCAAATGCGTAAGGTCGCTTTTCTCACTCTTTTCTGGCCTGAAAAGTTGGTGAGATGAAAATGTAGACCACGGGAGCTCTCCGTCTAATACCCTGGTTCTACCTTCAACCTTGCCCTCCCCTGTGAGAGTTACTGGCGTCAGTTGGAATGTGTCCTGCAGTGACACTTGACGGTTTAAGATCCCGTTAGATCGCGGAGAATCTGAGTTAAAGCTCTCAGTGACTGGTTCCAATGTTCCGTGAAACGAATTGGAAAAGATAGCCAATTTTTCAGGCTGCTCGTTACAAGAGTCGTTTCCTGTAAACGAGATACGAGAGTTGTGGGGCCCATCTCCGTCTATAGGCAAACGGATACTCAGATCACTGTCCTCCTCCATTTGAGTAAAGTGCTGGTCGGATGGGGCTCCAGGGCTGGTTGGAACTATATGCTCGCTCAGACCGCTATCTTGTGCCCTATGAAGATGGCGCTGGTCGTTGACATATGTAATACCGCTCTTGTCAGTATGTCCCTCACTTGAAGGAGCTAATACCATCGGGGGCCTAATTCCCGACAACAAAGAGTGTACTTCCGGAATCAGAGGCGTCGTCACCACTGTTTGGCCGGTTGGCTGAACAGGGCTGGCGGGCGAATTTGCCTCTGCAAATAACATATCACTGTCGTCAGAGGCGTTGCACCTCTCCTTGGCACGACAGCTATGTTTGAGCTCGCTCGGGGCTCCGTGAATTAGGGGTTCTCCTTTTTCACTTATCTGGCCTGCAGTAGGCCCCCTTGCATCAGCAAGGATCGGTGTGGGCAGGTTCCCCAAAACTAAATATGGGTTACCGAGAATGAAGTCGTAGGCCGGCTGAGCCGTTACAGCTGCCTTGATGGTGCCAGACACGAACCTACATTTCACCTCAATATTGGCTACCGGAAAGCACTGTGAAGTCCCTTTCCTTAAAACTCCACCAATATTCACTTTTTCCTTCGTCATCTGCCAGGGCTTCACCAGATGTCGGGCGACTATGCTGGGGTATGTAAGCCCGCTGTCAAATAAGCATGTTGTCTCAGTCCCGTTCACTTCTGCTGGCCCGCTGTTGGAAAACAACTTCTCTGACTGGAAGGGTTTCCACTTCTTCCCTTGTTTCACCCTCACAGGCCTTAAACAAGCCATCTGATGAGCGGGTTGTTTGTTTGGGCACCGTGTTGTCCAATGAGAAGTAGTCCGACAGAACCTACAATATCTCTCATTATCTCCCCGGTTCCTGACGGGTTCATGAGAAGTCGGCCCCTGTGTTCTGTTAGGCGGCTGGGAGCGCATGTTATGACTGGGAGGGAGCTCCTTGCGAGACGGCCCTTGCTGCTGTTGATCTGAAGAGGAAGGCGACTGCGATGAAGATGCTCCTTTGTCCGGGGCTGGCAGGTCAGGGTGTTTTCTTTTTTGTCCCAGTACTTCGGCCTGTGCCGTCTGGAACCTTTCAGCAAAAAGAATTATCTGGTCCAGTTGCTGTGCGCCCTGCTCCGCCAGGTACTTCCTTAAGTCCGGAGACATGTTGGCCTTTATCTGTTCGCACAGGATGAGCTCTTCGAGTCCTTCAAACGATTTAGCCAAACCCGACAACTCTCTCCAGCGAGTGAGGTGATTCCTCAGCCTCTCCGCGAACTGGGGAAAACTTTCTCCTTTCTCCAGTCGACTTTCCCTAAACATCGTTTGGCACTTCCGGGGAGTCCATTGGAATCGCTGTAACAGGGCGTTCCGCAGAGCCTCAAAGTTACCTTGGTCATCTACCAGCATCTTGCTATAGACCTCATACGCATGTCCTCTTAGAGATTGAGATAATTTGAGACACCAAAGACTATCATCCAGCCCGTATGCCTTTGCCATCCGTTCAAATTTTTCTAAAAATACCTCAATTTTCTCATTCCCGTTAGGAAAAGAGTCCATCGGAAAATTCATGGCTGCCATCCGGGGCCCTCCGTTTCCTGAGGTGTCTGTTGCCCCTGCACCGGGAGAATCTCCGTTAGCCGAACTGCCTTCCGAAGATCGGTACTGCAGTTCCAGTGAACGCAGGGCAAGTTCATGCTGTCTCTCTGCTGCCTTCTCCCTCTCTTGGGCTTCCCTCTGTGCTAACTTCTCCTGGGCTTCCCTCTGTGCTATCTTCTCCTGGGCTTCCCTCTGTGCTATCTTCTCCTGGGCTTCCCTCTGTGCTATCTTCTCCTGGGCTTCCCTCTCTGCTATCTTCTCCTGGGCTTCCCTCTCTGCTATCTTCTCCTGGGCTTCCCTCTCTGCTTTTCTCTCCTCTGCCTGTCGGGTCTTCTCTTCTTTCTCCGCTTCCCTTTTCTCTCTCTCCGTCTGCCGGTCCTGTTCCCTCATAATGTAAGCCCTAGTCTCGGCCTCATTCATCCCCATGCTTTTAGCTGCGTCCTTCCATGCAGTAAGTAGCTTGACCAATTCAGCCATCTTACCTGACAAATCAGCAGTACTCACAACGAGGGGAAATGACAAAAAAGGAACAAGAAAAATTTACTGTTACCTACTAGGAATATGCTGTCGCAAAAACCCGCACTCAGACTAGCACCAAGTCTGACTAATAACTACCTGAAAAAAATTCAAGTTATCCAGCTACCCAAAACCCGAATTTACTTTCCGGTTAAGAAAAAAAATTCAATTAGCCATCAATTACCTCTAAGTCATAAACAACCTTACTACAACTATCATCTAACTAACTGTAACCTGTGGAAAAAACTTTTAGCTGGATCAGTCTTAATATAGCTCAAGTCTAGGGGATATTATAAAGAAAATCTATTTCCCAGAACTTCCTACAGAGACAATCTATGAATCTAGAATTGATCCCAAGGACGATGCCACCCACTTTGTCAAGATCACAGAATTGAACGTAACAAAGATGATTCACCGGACGATAGCACCCACTTTGTCACGAAATGGATTTAGGACTAGAGACTGTCTACATATAGTGACAAGACAATAGTAAGAAGGAAGACTGAAATGATAGATTCAGATAGAAATATAGTGCAAACTGTGAAAGTTGAGACCATTGGCTCCGAGGTTGAGAACCGAGGTTGATTCTTTCCTCGCCACTTCGGACGTTTAAATTGCTATGGCCTCGAACCACCTCTAACTACCCTATGGGGATAAGGTTCAATTAAGATTCACAAACACCAAGGTACAGACAACATATAGCTACTGTACTAAAGGAAATGACTGATGCCAGCTACAATTTATACAAGTTTATTATACACCTATAAACAACAAACATATGCATGTCCCATACATCAAGTGCGAGGATGCACTCCTGAAAAACAAAATCAAGCACAGTTAAAAAAAATGCATCCACCCCAACCCTTCTCCCACAATTGCAACCTGTATGGAGAAAGAAGGTAAGGTTAACTGAAATGAACTACACTGCACTTGATGTCGCCTACACTCCAAACTAGCTGTTCTAAATTCTAACTCTAAGTCCACTGATAGCTGGAACGACGGCGAAGTGACTACACAATCTCTGCACTGACTTCGGTTCTACACAGCCTATCCTGGAATCTCCTGAACACAACTAACTGCACCTCTAAACTTCAGCAGCTGTCCTCTGCTATGATTCACCAAAACTAACAGTTCTGCCTATCTGTGCTGACTTCAGTAGAGAGAATGTTTACCCTATCTCTCTCCACTACTCTGGATTTGACTGAGGTTTAACAGAACCCCCCCCTGGATTCTGGACTGGAACTGTAGCTGACTTCTACCACTCTGAAATTACCTGCCCGAGTATCTATAACTGGGCCGTCGGCTTTATTATGGCCGTGAAGAAACGAACACAAAATTACCACAACGCTGGCAGCCTGCCAAATCTGCGTGTGTAACGAGCGTCAGAGCTCAGGATTTATCCACAAAAATCCTATTCGCTGGAAAATGTCTTCCCCTGGCTGGGAAAACGTATTTTCTTCCTCTCCTTCCACTACTGGCAACTAACGTAAAACCCTTGCGGTTCTGCGAATGCCCCAACTTTGCCGTGGGAGAAATTTTGTGGTCTCAAAATTCCGCTCTCATTCCCACAAAGCCGGTACCTGCTGTTTTAGACAAAACAAAACAACAGCTAAACAAACCATAATAATACATTTCAAATAACAATTAACTTCCTTACTCTTCACCACGTAACTCCCCTCTCTACCTGAGCCTACAAAGTAAACATTGGCTAACCCAGATCGCTTGTTCTGCCTGACTAACTCCGAGCAACAATAATATTTTCAATGGCCCGTCTGGGCAGACGTACTGTGGCCTACTTCTTACGCTGACACTAATGCCGTAAGGATTAATAAAAATTAAAACTAGTCCTCTCTAGGAATTCCTAAAATTCCCGTCAGTATGATTAATCACCTCAAAATTGAAATAAAATATTATTCCCTTAACATAAATAAATTTCATCTCCATCTTCTGAATACACAGAATAACAAAGCACAATCAATAACCTATAACCCTGTTTACGCTAGCATCTACATGCCGTCAAAAGTTATACATAATGGTTATCAATTAAATCTCAGTAGTTACAAACACGTGGTTACAATTTTATGACCACGTGCTTCTCTCCCCCTCGTCCCTCTGAACATCGTATCAATAAAGATACCGTAACCACGCGCTCACGTGCTTCAATTAATACCTCTATCACTTCCGTCCACAGATATATGCGTAACTATATAAATAGCGAGCCTCAAGACTCTCAATAAAATCACAAATGAAAATACACATTACACACGCTCCCGACTATTCTGTAAATACATATGATTCGCAGATGCGAGTTTCTCTCCCGACCGACTTTGCAATAATACAAAGCGGTGATATCTCAACTTTTAAACCATGCCGCTATTCTTTCAACAAGGAATTAAATGGACCTATAAATTTTCAAGTCTATCACTAAGATCGTATTGATGGCTCTGGAGTTAAGAATTAAATTAAACTAAAACTTCCCAAGAAACTTAAATGATCGGCTAGGGCTAGAAAAATTAAATAAAGTCCTCACGCAAAAATTCATGCTTACCAAATCTCGAATGTCCTACTGAAGGCAATCGACTTGACTCTGGCAACCCGGCCTTGGCAATTAATTTTTAGAGACCGAACTTATGAAGTTCGGGCGTATTTATTCTCAAGCCCCCACGCGCCGACTTCATGACGTCATATGCGCGGCGTGGTTCTAAAGCCAATGGGCGCTCTGCATTTCAACTGCAGTTAGCTCTCCGCCAATCAGAACCTTAGATCTTTCTGATGCAACCAGTCCCCGCTAGACAAAGAACCGGGAATTGGTCCTAGCCCTATACTGCGGAAATGAAGCAAAAATGGCCGCAAATAATTTAACTCCCGAAAAATGCGTATATGGCCACGCAATATCTTTAAAAAAAAAGACACTGGTGCAAATCCTGATCCAGCCTCTATAATCTCAATCTAGAATAATACTTTCTAATTCCCTACACCCCCATTCTAAACACATAAAGAAGAACCATAAAGCAGATGAGATCAAACTCCCTCGTGATCTCATCTTGAAAAAACGTAAATAATAGAAGGACATTCTAAACACATAAAGAAGAACCATAAAGCAGATGAGATCAAACTCCCTCGTGATCTCATCTTGAAAAAACGTAAATAATAGAAGGAGAAGAAACATGGAGAAGGATTTCCTGTAATCCCTCCTAAAAATAGTGAACAAAATGCAAGGAGAAAAAGACATGGGCCACTTGAAAGACAGAATCTCAGTACTTTCGTCACAATCCCCACGAAATCTATTAACATATCTTCCACAATGGCTCTAGTCTACGTGTTTAGACTATCCGAAAAATTCTGAGTGACAACTGATAGCTGGTTTTGGAAGACACAGTTCATATATTGTCCTGGCTATCTGATCTCTAGAGGATGCTACTTTTCACACTATTGTGCGTAGCAGAGAATCAGAAGCGTGAGTCCCCCAGATGAAAGCTTTCCACGGTCGCTCTGTCGGGCGTTGCTAATCGACATCAGAGACTTAAAACCATGTAACGGGTTCTCGGAGATTTAGCCCGTATTTGAACATCGAAGACATTTCGGGGAAATCCCGGCTGCCCTGAGTACGAACTTCAAAGGATCTTCGGTTTCTTCACGTGCGGTCTCTCAGGCATCGATGACGATAGATCAGCTCGCGTGAGAAACTTGCGTAAACAAACCTCATTCGCTCCCTGTTATGACTGGCAGGTCGCGAAAGTTGGTAAACAACTTCGTTTGCTTATGGTCAAGAAAAAGAGGCGTAGATTAAAAAGTGAGTAAGGCAGGCAGAAAAATGCGTGGTTTGTTAGCAAATCATAGGACGCTAACGGGAAAACAAAGGCTGTCAGATTACTGAAGGCTATATTTCCATTATACGTCTCAGTAATTAAATTGGGAATATCTGCATTCCCAATAATGCTACGTTGGCGACTCTTTCTTCAGTCCGCAGAGTCATCAAAAGAGCCTCTAATGCCGTTCACATAAATTGGAGCAAGAGGTTTGCGGAAATGAGAGGATTTTCCCTGTGGTCTTTGCTTTCTAAGGGTGAGAACCACTGGAATAGAATTTTGTAACATAAATCACTTGCAACTTTGTTGTGTTCTATCTTCTTAGGAGCATGGAACGTCCAAAGCTATGGGCTCTTACAAAACCGTATACATTCAACATTGTTTTCCGTTTGACTCCCTATGTAGCTGGGAGCCACCAAAAGGAGATGATGATGAAGGATGCATATAATTTTTCCAAGAAATCTTTATTTCTTCATATCCCAGTAAGGAACAATCCTCTTGTAGGCGTTAATTTATTAAATCCGGTGTACGTATTGCCCCTAGCTTTTAAATGTCTGTGCATTGTTAACAATTTCACATTGCACGCTATTTTTATCCCCTGTTTTGTAATTCTATTGATACTGGACCTTAACTCCAGTTTTTCTACAACACAAATGTTGAATGCAAAAGGGGGTGGTTTGTGGGGGTGGAGTGGGAAAGCGCGGCGTTTGGAAGACAAAAGTGGTGGGAGGGGGAAAACCAACCTTGACCTATTTTTAACATTCTTCTGCTGTAGCGATGAATGTTGTCATTTAGTTGGGAAAGTATTTGCCCGTCCTAGATGAATTAACAACTCGATTTTGATGTGAAATCAAAATTGTCGACCAGCGAGGTTAGAAGAATACGATCTGTTTAAAATAGTTAAAATTAAATTTAAAAAAAAAAAGGATTAAAAGAGTTAAAATAAAATTTTTAAAAATGGGGATTTGTAGGGTCTATGATATATACACTCATATACAGAATCTTTATTCTCTAGAAAATACATTGATATGTACTGACATGATATAATAAAATACAACATGGCATATAGGAGAATCATTAGAATTTACATAGGCCCTAAAGTAAATTTACATAAATTCATACAGCGTTAATGAGGGCTGTTACCACACACACATATATACATACATACATACATACATACATACTCACACACAGGGCCGTAGATAGGGCTTTATTAGGGGGGGGGGGGGTAATAAAAAAGATTTTTTAATGCACTATTTTGGTACCGGTACAGTATAATTCCCCCCACCCCCCACCCCCCGTATCTATGGCCCTGCAGTCACACACGCACACTGCCGTGGTTAATGCTATCAACCTGACTAGGTAAGTCCTATAAATA
This sequence comes from Oreohelix idahoensis, assembly GCA_024509875.1. Lineage (NCBI taxonomy): Eukaryota > Metazoa > Mollusca > Gastropoda > Stylommatophora > Oreohelicidae > Oreohelix > Oreohelix idahoensis. The sequence continues at coordinate 19,171 of JAMPIV010008231.1, read as the reverse complement.
GACAAGATACACTGATTGTCAACAAGTTGTTGATATGAATGACAAAGCGGAGGAAAGGGGCCAAAGTAGAACAGAGGTCGAGATTTCCAAGGTCATGGTCGCACTTTACCAACAAATCCGGCAATTACCAAGCCGAACGAGACGGAGGAACAGGCAGGGGCAATTTGACCCGGGTTTCACCTTCTGGGGGTGTGAAGAAGGGAGGGAGCCCTAGTCTCAGCCAAGGCAGCATTATCTTCTCAGTTTTTTTTCCACACCTTTTCCCAAACAGTGAGCGGGCCACACAGTGTAAAATGGCGCTGGAACCCGAGCTCTCAGAACTATTGCTGTCTAGTTTCATAATATTCGTGTCCTCTTGGTATTATCTTCTCTCATCTTGTCTCTTTCTGCTCACCTCAGACATGATATTTGTCAACTAATGCAACACTTAACATAGGAAGCATATATACATACACCCACCCACCCACACACACACACACATAAACACACACACATATATATATATATATATATACACACTATCTATCTATCTATCTATCTATCTATCTATCTATCTATCTATCTATCTATCTATCTATCTATCTATCTATCTATCTATCTATCTATCTATCTATCTATCTATCTATCTATCTACTGACCTACTTACCTACCTACTTTGCTCCCTACCTTCCTACCTATCTCCCTCCTTGCTGAAAGAAAATTAAGACTTAATTATTAACTAAAGATACACCAGACTTCAAGACAGACTGTTGATTGTGGAAAATAGTAAGACATATAAGTGTAGAGGAGAGACACTTGACTTGGAAGGATGAGGACAGAGCCTGTTAGACAATAGTCACTGAGACATCTTTTACATACAGTGTACTGGACAGTCAAAGTCTTCAGTGGTAAGTGTGCCTATGCTCTGAGACCAAAAGTCTTTGGGGAGGAACTTAATATATGTAAAATCTCTTTAGACAAGAGATTAATGGTCTACCAAAGTGTGCCGCAAAAATTTTGTAACTTTACTACATGAGTATTTTTTTAGTGATCATGTGATATAAAACTGATCTTACAGCTTGAATTCATTCAATAATAACACTAGTCAACAACCAAAATGTACCAGAAATGAAAATAGCTGATCTTAACTAATTTTGGTGTGCTGAAAACGAAAATGACATTAAAAAATGTTGATTGGCTCTAGTTTTCAAGATATATGCTACTAGTTTATTTAATTACGGTCAATTTATATATATGACGCAACTGTTGTGGGCGATTGCATAATTTTTTCTAATGACCAATAAGAATGTAACTAGAAGTTGATGATGCAATCCTACCTATGATTACATCACCTTTGTGTATAAATATCTTATCTCTGATAAAATTTTGCCATTAGTTAGTGCATTTGTCCTTATCAAAAGTATCGTAGTTAGAAATGCCTAGGACAAGTGTGAACAGTGCTAATAATTTCTGTTATATATGTGGTGAGGTGACATTTGTATCACAAAAACGAAATATAACTAAAGTGATTAAGAAGGCGTACAGTTTGTATTTTGGCTGCAGAATAGGAGATCAAGATAAGAGCTGGGCGCCACACATATGCTGCAATACATGTGCAGCACATCTTAAACTGTGGTTGACTGGCAAAAGGCAAGCTATGCCTTTTGCAGTCCCAATAATTTGGAGAGAGCCCACTGATCATCTCAACAACTGTTACTTTTGCATGGTCCCTCCAATTGGGAAAGGCATATCAAAGAAGAAAAAATGGACTCTGGAATATCCAAACATCCCCTCTGCAATACGTCCGGTACCACATGACGATGACCTACCAGTTCCCAAAGTGCCAGAATCATTTTCAGCTGCTTCCACTGATGAAGAAGAGGACATTGGTGGTCCTGAACCATCCTCAAGCGACCCAGATTTTGAGCGAACTACATCCACTAAACCACACTTAATAACCCAAGGTGAACTGAATGATCTTGTAAGAGATCTGAATTTACCGAAGAACAAGGCAGAGCTTTTGGGTTCCAGATTGCAACAGTGGAATCTCCTGGCAGAAGTTGTTACAATGTCTTTGTATAGGAACCGCCAGAAGCCACTTATTACATTCTTTTTCAAAGAGGGTGACCTTTCTGCGTGCCACAACATTTCTGGTTTAATGGCAGCCCTCAAAATCAATTACATACCGGAAGAGTAGAGGCTTTTCATTGATTCATCCAAGACGAGTCTTAAAGCTGTTTTGTTGAATAATGGTAATGTGTTACCGTCAATTCCAGTAGGCCACGCAGTTCATATGAAAGAAACTTATGAAAACATTAAGCAGCTTTTGAAGTGTATAAACTACGATCATCATCATTGGTCACTTTGCGGTGACTTAAAAGTGGCCGCTCTTTTGCTTGGACTACAGGATGGATACACCAAGTACTGTTGCTTTCTCTGTGAGTGGGATAGCCGTGCACGAAGTGACCATTACATCAGAAGACATTGGCCAATCAGGCAGTCATTGCAGCCTGGCAGTAAGAACGTTGAGAACCCAGCACTTGTCGACACCAGCAAGATTTTGTTGCCACCCTTGCACATTAAGCTGGGTCTCATGAAAAAATTTGTCAAGGCAATGGAGAAAACAGATGAGGCTTTCAAATACCTCATCAGAAAATTTCCAAGACTGAGTGAAGCTAAAATAAGAGAGGGAGTATTTGTTGGTCCGCAAATTCAAAAACTTCTTCATGATGACGAGTTTCTTTGCGTGTTGCATGGCAAGGAAAAAGCAGCATGGCTAGCATTTAAGTCAGTGGTTGTGGTGAAGTGGGATGTTATAAATATTTATAGGGGACTTAGTGTACTGACTGAGATCAGCTGTGAAGGTATCTATATCTATTAAGAGTAGTGTATTATAGATAACCTTACTTGCTACCACATATCTATATATCTCAGTCAGAATTATTCTGGAATAGTGTGATGACTACGTTATGTGTCTAGGGTATGTGTATGATGAAGTGTAAGTCACAACAACAGACAGATAAACAATTTAATTTAATCCACTACTCTTGACAACACTGTGACACTCACATACATATAACACTCTATGAGAATATCTTAAGGAGTCACTGATAACTTTTCAAATAACAATATGTATTCATTGTTGTTATAAAGGTATATGTGTCCTGATTCAAATACAAAGGAACCAGGGATCACAATCAATTTTAATTACAAGTATATGTACAGACTTTATCAATATGAATATTGTAGTGACATATATTATTAAAATTATCCTATGTGTGTCAGTTGTGTAGTAGTAATATGAGGTAATACTGGTTTTGTTTTGTTCAAGCTCTGTTGGTATTTGTCATCATGACTTCAATAGTTTGTCTTTTGGGACTAGTATTGGAGATGTTCTCAGTTCCTGATATTAAGACAATTAAATTCCCCTCTGAATGTTATTTTTACAAAGTCATTTCAAGATGAGGGGACATAATGTTGAGCTCAGCTGGCCAAATCAGCTTATCTTGCGTGATGGCGGCAGGAAAGGACTCCTCTGCTCGAATTCTCCCCTGGGCTCTGGAGACACCTCACTGATAGCTAAAAAGACCAAGGAGTATGCTGTCCGACTCTGGATTCAGCAAAGCTCTGACCAGGTGCTGCTCAGTACCATCAAGACCACGGTCCCTGTAAACAAGAAGGATGTACCTTCTACTTCATAACCAACTTATACTCTCTTTTTACACTGATCACAATACATCACAAACATTGAGTTCAGAGCGTTAGGCCAACTGTCAGCTTCATCTGAAATACTTTATACCAGTATTTACCTCCTTAATGGTTACCACGCCTCTGCACTTCTGTCGTAGATTTCCGATAGGAGAATTAAGACTAGGTTTGGTCCCTTCTGAATAGGTTTGAATAGGTGATAGACTCAGTGAGAGTTAGTGAAAGGTAATAGAATTTCCACACACGTGAGATGATAGATTTGATATAGTGGCTGTCTCTGAAAGCGAAAAGAATTCTTCTCTCTCTCACCTATCTTCTACAACAGTTGTTACAGCGTCAGACAGACTACACCAATATACATATTACGTATATTTCTATCACTCACAGGCACGCACATACACGTGACGACAGGTAAACACACAGACGTGGGAAAACTATAACAATGATATATATATTATCTAGAACGAGCTGACCAAACACGATTATTAAGTTCAAGAGCGATTTTATTATCAGGAAAAATCGGCTCACAACATCAAAGAAAGTACATCAAGGAAAATACATATACACATAGTCATAAAAAATCAAGGAAATGTTGCAAGGATGATAGCCCCGTTATAGTGTTAACTCTAGGTTTAGCCCGGCCCCGTTAAGAGAACAGATGATGGCGCCCGAGTCACAGATACATAGGGTTTGAGTCTAAGAGTTTTTCTTTGTTTTATCTCGTAATTATATGCACAGAGTTTGAAAAAAAAATCTGATTTAACCTAAGACAAAAACACAAGAACTCTAGCCTTAGCAACAAATTATGCAGATTGAAAAAAAATTAGGACAGCAACAGGGTGTCAAAGATAAAATAGTGAAAAATATCACTCAAACCAGCGTACACTCATTCATTCCGCCATGGCTTCTCATACTTGTACTCACGACTTTGCTTGCTGCCTCTTGGAACACATTGATTTTAGATTTTCACACAGACTCAAAAAATGCAGTCTTCTGCCAAGAAGTCCCCAGTTCCAAAAGACGTATTTAACTTGGAGTCTCCGGGAACGACTACTTGGGTATGCAAATTTGTTCAAATGTCTGATTAAGTCACCTAACAATTATTCCAGGCGCGGGAGTTAGCAGAGCACAGTGTCAATAGCGTAGGTTTCTAAAAAATGATGAATGTCAGGTCGGTGCCTTCCCTCAGTATAGGATTCACTTTAGTCACACCACAGATTTGTCCACAAGATATAATCTAGTCGGGAAATGATTGTTAATATTCACGCCACCAGTCAGCAAATTATATAGAGTTTCTAGAAGAAATTAAGTGCTGGCTCCAAGGTCCAGTATTTATCATTACAGTCTTTGAAAACCCGTTATAGGGATATTAGTATTTCTGTCTAACTTGCACCGTCAGATCAGTGTTACTTGAGAAAACCCACGTGGTTCAAAATAAGGACTGTCTATTTCTTCACAAGTATGGAAACTACTACTAGGTGCTGGTAAAGTTAGGGTCACCCAAAACTTTCACTGTGTGGAGGAAAAATAACACATATAATATAATAAACAGAATCTGTACTGGTTAAAACTTACATTTAAACTTGCAAGCAGAGAGCTTTGCTTATCATTTAAACTTCCCGTGACGTAAGTTATATTTAAAAATCAGCAATCCTCATAAATTAAGAACACGTGCGTATTCCGTCACCATTCATGAGGCTGGATTCTAGAGTTTATACGTTAGTTTAGAAAAATACACTCGACTGAGTATTAGCAGTTAAATTAAATTTATAAATAGCTACAATTGCCGTTATAAGCTAGAAATTTTAATTTTATTCTGCTTTCCACTGAATGCTTCCCTAGAAAATATAATAGCCTACCACTTTATTTCTCTTCTGCGCTAAAGAAATAGATTAAAATGAATTAAGCGATTTAACACTTTAACACTCACAAAATCTATATATCTATCATATTAATTACCTCAACCACAGAATTACAGGTAGTCGCACAACTTAAGAATAAAAATGCTGAAAATATTTCTGGAAGTCTAGAAGTTCGACAAATTGCCGAAACAAACTGAGATCTTCGCTAACAGCTATTCTGTTTTCGAGCGACCTATCTACTGTGGAGTCTATGAGCGAGAATGAAATTAAAGTTTCAAACTTGGCCAATATCTTAAAATCAGACAAAGGGCCCAAACTTATTTCGCCAAGCGAAATTATCTCCCCTACTCCCAACATTTACGTCCGCTTAACGCGTGTCGTAACTGCCATGAGTGGGCTTGGCACCTTCCTCTCCCGATTTCCATTTCTGAGCGGGGGAGGCGGTGACAGATCACACTTCACGCTAGAAAATTTTTCCTAGAGCTACGTTTTTCCAGACAAATGTCTGCTCTACGACCGTGAGGTGATAGTTTTCACACCTCACCTGAGCGATCAGCCCGAAGAACCGCGCGTGTTCGCTGAAAATTAGACGACTGTCTGCCATTTCGGGTCTGATAGAAGCGAAAATCACAGCTTCGTTCACTGACATCTACGTAAATAGAATTACGTATCCCAGTATGAGAAAAACACAAGGTAAAGTTTAAGAATATGGAAGAAAATATTTTTCGCAACGAATGATGCGAAAAGAATTTGGTGAAAGAATAGGAAGAAGATGTAGGTAATTTAATGATATAAAGACACACGTGACAGGACGTCCCCCCTTAAGATATGGAAGCACTCCATGTCTACGTTATGGAGTTAAATTTCCTATAACCGTAGCTTCGGGGTGTCTGTCTTCTTCCCTCTCATCTTCCCCCTCCATCTCTGTCCAATTCCTACTCAAGTCCACTCCTCAAAGTTTCCTTCCCCTGGAATGTCTCCCATGCGCGCTTGAAAGAGCGTCGCCGCTTCTGACATTTTTGAAAGATTTCCTGTGATAGCGGTGGAATATCCCTGCCACTATCATCATCTTCGTCAGTTTTGGCGATCGTCAGGAGATGGTCGGAGGTTGGCACTGGTTTTTCCAAGTATCTCTTTAAGAGATTTAAATGGAAAACCTTCTCCTTTCCTTCAATAGAGATCTGGTAGTTAGCCTTAGAAATCTTTTTCAGGACGGTAAACGGCCCTTGCCATCCGATCTTCAGTTGGTTGTTCTCGGTAGGGAGTAACACCAAAACTTTCTCTCCTGCTTCCAGTTCTCTCTCTTCCGCGACTTTCCTGTATCGGTTAGCGTGCTTGGTGCGTGCTCGCTTAAAGTTAGTCGTTGCTAGGTCCCACCCTAGTTTCAACCGTTCCTTTAAAACCGACACATATTTACTGGCTGAGACAACTGTCTCATCAGCCTTCTCGTCTGTCAGAGACTGAAGTAAGGCTTCAAGCGGGCCCTTAATGGGTCTGCCGAATAAGAGTGTAGCTGGCGGAAATCCTGTGGAAGTATGAGGAGATTCTCTGTAGCCAAATAATGCTGCAGGAATACAGAGATCCCAATCTTCAGGTTTCACTTGTGCCAGCTTACTTAGCATCATGGTGAGGTTTCCATTAGCACGTTCCACGAGCCCATTTCCGGCCGGAGTATATGGCTTAGTGTGGATGTGCTGGGTCCTCAAGATCTTAACGATCTCATCCATCAACAGGTTTCGGTATGGAGATCCATTATCCGTCAACACTTGCTGAGGGAATCCCAACCGAGTGAAAATCTGCACGAGGGCTTCTGCGACATGCTTGGCATCCGCGCATGTTAGCGGGATAGCTTCTGCCCATAAAGTGCATGTATCGACTAAGGTCAGGATAAACCTGTTCCTTCTTTTAGTCCTTTCGAAAGGCCCTAAAATGTCGATCACAACCCGTTCGAATGGTGTTCCCATTATTGGCATTTCACCCATGTGGACTGGGGGTGTCCGTTGCTTGGGTGGTACACGTTGGCACTGGGCACAGGATTTGACATATCTGATAATATCAGTATTTACTCCTGGCCACCAATAATGAGTGGTTATACGTTGGTTTGTGGCGTTCTGTCCCATATGTCCGCTAAAGGGAAGAGAGTGCCCCATTTCTAGGATTTGGCTTCTGTACTGTTTCGGTACTAGGAGCTGGTTGTAACCTTGGTCAGGCTTGCCCGTTCTCCGATAAAGTACGCCATCCTCAGAAAAAATGTCCCCGTGCTGTTTGGGTTCCTTAGCCATGGGCAGTTTCCTAAAGCAGGGTGCCAAAGTAGGGTCCTTGTATTGCGCTTCTTTAAGTTCCATAGGTAACAAATTAGGCGCAGGCTCCCGTTCCTTCTTGGTTTGCCCTCTTGTAGTTACTGCTGCCACAATCGGCTCTTCCGGTTTCCCAATACACACGTATCTCCCGCCAAGTATGACTGGGTAGATGGGATCATCCATAACAGCCGCTTTGATCACACCTCTGACAAAGTCAGAGTGTATCTCCACCAATGCGATGGGAAGCGCTGTAGGTGCATCACTCTTACGAACTCCACAAAGTTGAACGGTCTCTGCTGTCTCTTGACCGGGTTTGACCAGGTTTCTGGCAACAATGCAATCGTAAGAAAGCCCCGTGTCAAATAAGCAAGAAGTTTGAGAACCGTTCAAAGTAACAGTACCTCGCGTTGAGGGTCTATCCCCAACAGGTTGGGAATCACTGTCAATAATTCCGCCTTGCGAGACTGTCAATAAGCATCCGATGCGTTTCGGCTCGGTGTGCTCGGTCTGATCATATGTCCCGTGCTCAGGGGTTCTCCCTTTGCCACCTTGTCCTTTCTGGCTACGCTGCCATGTAGGGCGGTCGGGTTGATCAGACTGTTTGGGGTGGTTGGGGTACTTGTTCTTGTAGAACTTGGATTTTTCAGGAGGGGGGTTTTGAGGTCCAGTTTCTCTGTGGTTGTTTTGGTTAGAAGCCTGAGAAGATTGCTCTAGGTTATGTTTTCGAAAATGCTCCTCTGTCGGTTTCCGCTTTGTGGCCGGTAGTTCAGCCAGCGCATTGTGATAACGCTCAGACTTTTCCAAAATGTCTTCAAGTTTTTCTGCCCCCTGCTCAGCGAGAAATCTCCGGGTATCAGCAGACAAAGTGTTCTTTATTTGTTCAGTTAGAACAAGTTCCTCAAGACCTTCATAGGTAGAGGGGAGCTGCGAAAGCTCAAGGCACTTTGTTAGATATCCCTTAAGACGAGATGAGAACTGGTGAAAAGTTTCAGAATTCTCTTTCCGGCTGTTGCGAAACAGTTGCAAAAACTTGCGAGCGTTCATTTCAAAGCGCTCCAGTAACGCTTTCTTCAACACATCGTAGTCGTCTTGTTGGCTACTTTCCAGCTTAGAATAAACATCATAAGCAGAACCTTTTAGGGCCTGGGAAAGTTTCATATTCCAACGCGACCTCTCTAACCCGTACAGAGTTGCAATTTTCTCAAATTTTTCTAACCATGTGTCAATCTTCTCATTTGGACAAGGAAAAGATTCAAGAGTGAAAGACATAGCATTTAGTTGAAGAGATTGAGTGTTAGCAGGGTCAGTTAAGGAAGAATGAGGAGAAGACTCTCCATTGCTGGAGGTAGAGGCAGCACCACGACTTTGGAACTCTAGAGTTTTAAGCGCCAACTCGTGCTGTCTCTGTTCCCTCTCCTTCTCATGCTGTCTCTCCTTCTCTCTTTCCTCCTGCTGTCTTTCCTTCTCTCTTTCCTCATGCTGCATCCTGCGAATTTCCATTTCCTCATCCATCTTCTTCTGCTGTAAATCTGCGGCTGCTTTTTCCTTAGCTTCCGCTGCTTTCCTCTCCGCATCATATCTCTCAAGTTCGTCTCTGACAAAAGCTTTCGCTTCCTCTCCTTCCAGTCCCTCCTCTCTCGCTTCGTCCCTGAGAAGTTGTCTAAGCTTTGCCCTCTCGGCCATATTATGTCAGTGACTGAGACTAGTGGAGAAAGAAAATAGGAAAAAGGATAACTGGTTCCTACCACTTACGAGAAAAAAAAATATCAAATTCAAAAGATGATATCCTTAACCCTGGGATACCTCCTCCAAAATAAAATCTAACTATCGCTGCTATTATCGGCAATAAAGCACTCAATGCAAAACACGACTACGCCAAATAAATGGTAGTTAAGATTACAACTGAAAAATAAGTTGCTACAGTGGAAAAGCAAAAGAATATTGCAAAAATTAAAGAGAAAATAATCCCTTAATTTTTAAAAATCCACTATAAGTTCGCCCCTGAAGTCAGATCGGGTAAGGGAGGGAATTAATCTGGACAAAAAGTCCGAAACACACTCCTTAACTTAGTTCAAACGCCGTTCTGCCTCAGTACCCAGTGAATGTTATACACTCACCACTTTACCAGCATTTAGTATTACAATCAGCAGTTAACATATATCCCGACAAAATCAACCTGTAACCAAAATGTATATTATTCAAAGATGCTGTGGAAAAAAAAACTTATTAGTTTGTGTGGTCAGCACGCCCGTAAACAGATCGCTAGTCTAGGGGATAAATTATTTAAAGATATAACAACTCACAAGACATCACACTCTTACTCTATTACAGAATAAAATCTTTAAAGACGAGTCCACATTTGTCGTCTCGTCTTCCTATTCTAAGTTCAAAAATCCGTCGGGCGAGACCACATTTGTCGTATCGCCTTAGGATTTTGGGTTCAATTCCCGGTAACGAGCGACCATTTGTCGTAGATTTTCGATAGGAGAATTAAGACTAGGTTTGGTCCCTTCTGAATAGGTTTGAATAGGTGATAGACTCAGTGAGAGTTAGTGAAAGGTAATAGAATTTCCACACACGTGAGATGATAGATTTGATATAGTGGCTGTCTCTGAAAGCGAAAAGAATTCTTCTCTCTCTCACCTATCTTCTACAACAGTTGTTACAGCGTCAGACAGACTACACCAATATACATATTACGTATATTTCTATCACTCACAGGCACGCACATACACGTGACGACAGGTAAACACACAGACGTGGGAAAACTATAACAATGATATATATATTATCTAGAACGAGCTGACCAAACACGATTATTAAGTTCAAGAGCGATTTTAATATCAGGAAAAATCGGCTCACAACATCAAAGAAAGTACATCAAGGAAAATACATATACACATAGTCATAAAAAATCAAGGAAATGTTGCAAGGATGATAGCCCCGTTATAGTGTTAACTCTAGGTTTAGCCCGGCCCCGTTAAGAGAACAGATGATGGCGCCCGAGTCACAGATACATAGGGTTTGAGTCTAAGAGTTTTTCTTTGTTTTATCTCGTAATTATATGCACAGAGTTTGAAAAAAAATCTGATTTAACCTAAGACAAAAACACAAGAACTCTAGCCTTAGCAACAAATTATGCAGATTGAAAAAAAATTAGGACAGCAACAGGGTGTCAAAGATAAAATAGTGAAAAATATCACTCAAACCAGCGTACACTCATTCATTCCGCCATGGCTTCTCATACTTGTACTCACGACTTTGCTTGCTGCCTCTTGGAACACATTGATTTTAGATTTTCACACAGACTCAAAAAATGCAGTCTTCTGCCAAGAAGTCCCCAGTTCCAAAAGACGTATTTAACTTGGAGTCTCCGGGAACGACTACTTGGGTATGCAAATTTGTTCAAATGTCTGATTAAGTCACCTAACAATTATTCCAGGCGCGGGAGTTAGCAGAGCACAGTGTCAATAGCGTAGGTTTCTAAAAAATGATGAATGTCAGGTCGGTGCCTTCCCTCAGTATAGGATTCACTTTAGTCACACCACAGATTTGTCCACAAGATATAATCTAGTCGGGAAATGATTGTTAATATTCACGCCACCAGGCAGCAAATTATATAGAGTTTCTAGAAGAAATTAAGTGCTGGCTCCAAGGTCCAGTATTTATCATTACAGTCTTTGAAAACCCGTTATAGGGATATTAGTATTTCTGTCTAACTTGCACCGTCAGATCAGTGTTACTTGAGAAAACCCACGTGGTTCAAAATAAGGACTGTCTATTTCTTCACAAGTATGGAAACTACTACTAGGTGCTGGTAAAGTTAGGGTCACCCCAAAACTTTCACTGTGTGGAGGAAAAATAACACATATAATATAATAAACAGAATCTGTACTGGTTAAAACTTACATTTAAACTTGCAAGCAGAGAGCTTTGCTTATCATTTAAACTTCCCGTGACGTAAGTTATATTTAAAAATCAGCAATCCTCATAAATTAAGAACACGTGCGTATTCCGTCACCATTCATGAGGCTGGATTCTAGAGTTTATACGTTAGTTTAGAAAAATACACTCGACTGAGTATTAGCAGTTAAATTAAATTTATAAATAGCTACAATTGCCGTTATAAGCTAGAAATTTTAATTTTATTCTGCTTTCCACTGAATGCTTCCCTAGAAAATATAATAGCCTACCACTTTATTTCTCTTCTGCGCTAAAGAAATAGATTAAAATGAATTAAGCGATTTAACACTTTAACACTCACAAAATCTATATATCTATCATATTAATTACCTCAACCACAGAATTACAGGTAGTCGCACAACTTAAGAATAAAAATGCTGAAAATATTTCTGGAAGTCTAGAAGTTCGACAAATTGCCGAAACAAACTGAGATCTTCGCTAACAGCTATTCTGTTTTCGAGCGACTTATCTACTGTGGAGTCTATGAGCGAGAATGAAATTAAAGTTTCAAACTTGGCCAATATCTTAAAATCAGACAAAGGGCCCAAACTTATTTCGCCAAGCGAAATTATCTCCCCTACTCCCAACATCATGTGTCAGCTTCCCTCATGTCGTAACTGCCATGAGTGGGCTTGGCACCTTCCTCTCCCGATTTCCATTTCTGAGCGGGGGAGGCGGTGACAGATCACACTTCACGCTAGAAAATTTTTCCTAGAGCTACGTTTTCCCAGACTATATGTCTGCTCTACGCCGTGTAGGTGATAGTTTTAACGCCTACCTGAGCGATCAGCCCGAAGCAACCGCGCGTGTTCGCTGGAAAATTCAGACGACTGTCTGCCATTTCGGGTCTGATAGAAGCGAAAATCACAGCTTCGTTCACTGACATCTACGTAAATAGAATTACGTATCCCAGTATGAGAAAAACACAAGGTAAAGTTTAAGAATATGGAAGAAAATATTTTTCGCAACGAATGATGCGAAAAGAATTTGGTGAAAGAATAGGAAGAAGATGTAGGTAATTTAATGATATAAAGACCCACGTGACAACTTCCAGCATTATTTCTTTCTAGTCAATCATCCAGGTGTCAGTGTACTATTTGGCCATTCCATGCCGTTTTACTTTCCTCCGACACCCTCTGTTCAGGCTGGAGCATTATAGGCTTTATCTCCTGTTTGCCACTGAACTACACATATATATACAGGCATAAATTAACAATTCACATTCAATTTTCATTAAAAGATACTGAATGGTTCAAGCTTACCACAATTCATAGAATAAACACAGATACGTTGATTAGCAATGAATTCTGGCACATTTACTGGCACAAATTCCCATCTGCTTATGTTCCAGGCTTTTATTTAGCAAAATATGAGCTGGCTTCAACGCACTGTTGCTTTATCAAGCTTATTTAAACAAGTGGTTTCGAACTAACGCTCCTAAGTGATTATATCAGCGAGTCTGGCCAATCGAGCCACGTTTCGACAAGTGTTTGAAAAAATGTTACCTTCCTACGTCTCCCTAACAACCAAGATAGTATTTATAGCCCGACCAATCGTGGTTAGTCTTTCATTTGTTGCGCTCCAATCAATTTGGAGTTTACATGGTAGGCTATTTCTGTAACGTAAGGTTTTGTTCAAACACGTTATAAAAAAATTTTATGAGCAGAAATGATTTTATGTTGTCAGGCATCCCCACTATTTTATTTTGGTTATAATTTATTAATTCCTGGACTATTTGCGTAACGTTTTACATATTCTTTGTCAGCAAGCCCTAAGGAACCCAAATATCCAAATTTAAAAGAGCTACGTGGCTGCGTTCAAAATATGCAATTCCTTCTACCTCCTGTTTCGAAGATGTGCTGTCTGGGTACTGTAATGTTTTCAAACGTAAACCCATATAATGTTATCTTTCCTAATAAGCGTTTTTTGTGATTTTAAAACCTAACTCTGGGAAGGGTAGTGAATTTATCACTGTCCGTCTGAAAAAAAGTTAGTGCATGTAGTCTTACACGCGTGATGGCAGCATTTGTGTATCGCGCGACGCGTGTTTAGTGTTCGGCTTTCTGCCTCTCCCTTCTCGCTATCCTTTAGTCCATCTGTCTTTTGGTTTTTGGTAACATAGTGTAGAAAAAGACATGAATGGAATTTAAAATTTAGGTCAACTTGCATATTTCAAGGTTTTTCTTAGAAAGGCAGCACATTTTATTGTGTGTTTGGGAAACGCGTGTATGTTGCAGAAGGCCTTTAATATCAACGTGAAAGCGTTACAATTTGCCGACGAAGTAGAAAAGAAGGGGGATTTCGAGTACTGTCATTGTGACAGCACTGTTCTTTACCATTCTTCTTCCTTTATTTATTATATGTATTTATTAGGCTTTATATTTACTTGATAATTTATATATGTGGATTAGAATATTCCACGACAGTGGTGGACAATTTTCTTGGAAACAACAGATCTGATAATTACAATGAAATTGTAGAAAATCTCCTTCTGAAGTATAAGAGTCTTGGCTGCAACATGTCTTTGAAAATTCATTTTCTGGATTCTCATCTGGATTTCTTTACGTCAAACTGCGGAGCGGTCAGGGATGAGCATGGTGAACGATTTCACCAGGACATTGCTGCTATGGAGACAAGGTATCAAGGCAATTGGAGCCCTTCAATGCTTGCTGATTATTGTTGGACTGTGACAAGAGACACCTCATCGATTGACTACAAGAAGCAAGCAGAGAGCTCGAACAGCGACTAAATAATGACGAAATGGGTTCAAATGTGCCTTTTTAAAACATGATATTGTTACGGTATATGATATTAACGCCGTCTGCTAAAGGTTAGCGGACGTGCAATTGTAAAGGTTAAGGCATTTAATATATTGCGATAGATGTTTCAATTATTGAACGCTCCACACACGATCGATTATGACGTGTATAGCGTTGTTTGGGTCACAGTCGGTAACTAGGAAACGCTACCCTTTGCTACTTGACCGCCAAGCTGAATAGCTGCGTTTTTGTTAACCTTCCAATTCAATGGCATGATATAGCCATTTATATGTGCATTTATGATGGACCAGGGTCAGTCCTAGAACTCTACATGAGAGGAAACTTATGGAGGTTAGTGATTAACTAAATCCTTGGAAGGAGAAAGATAATCGTCTACTTTATACGAAGTAATTAGACTCACAGTCTCACTGTCGGCAGGTAGCCATTCTATCTGCGCGTGCATATAGCTGTGATGTTCTGACGACAATTACTGCATTGTATCCTTAAACGGACATTGACACGTAAAACAGCAGTCTATTGATTGATTGATGCATGTACCTCATGTGTGAATTGAACTGTTTATGTATGTGTGTAATCCATATTAAATTGTGAAGGACTCGAACCGGAGGCATTATTGATTGAATCACGTTACACCATTCAATCTTATGAATTATGCATTTTATATCAAGTTGCTGAGTTAATAAGATGAACAGTTGTTTACATCTTGATGCCAAGTTCAGACATTACGACAAACCAAAAGTGAGGTTCACCCCATTCGCGTACGAATATTAGCACGATCAGAATTCAAGCAACACAACCAGTAACCACACACGAAAGTCCTTCAACAAAAGTGGCGGCCGAATGCGGGGAACGACAGAAAAAAGAAACAAACTTCTGTTCCTTACGCACATGTTAACTCCAAATATTTACGATCAAGTTTCAATCACATGACCATTACGAAGCTGACGTGACGCACGTGATCATGAATAGCAACATGACGTCACTGTTGCATTGTTGCCGTGAAGAAGACATCTTTTCAACGCCTTTCTAGTTCGCTTCAAATTTATCAAGATGCACAAGATGGACTACCGTTGCCTGCCCATCAGGAGCAGATAGTCAAAGGCACAGGCCTAGCCGTCGACGACAACTAGCATCAAGTGAAGCAGCAAATAAAGATAAGTTTAGCTCAATAACTATTGTCGTTAACGTGACAGTGCTAACTGAGTCCATGCCTTCTGCCTACATAGGCATGTTTTTACCTATGTTTAATGTACTTTTTGTTGTTTTAATGTGTTGTTAATTCGTGGGAGGTAGGGAGGATGAACCGAAATTAGATTCTGTGGCTCTCACGATGCCTGAATTGATTTCGGTCGTTTCTTAGGGCAGTTAAACGATTGCACTTTTGGAAGCCCCATTGAGGTTTGCCATTGGACTGTCTGTCCAAATCTGCTGTCGTTTGACGATTTGTGTTAGCTGTGCCGTTCCGTAGATAACTGGCGTATTTTATTTGTACTAAGTTCACCTTTTTTATTCAGTTTTGTATCATGTTCGTTAACTATTTCGTCCAGTCTCCTCTTACTATCATTTATTTGATGATTGTTAAATGGTCGTCCGTTATGAGTCCTGTGATGTCATCATTTTTTGCAGTCATTTTTTTTTGTGTACTTTGAATATTAAGTTGACCTCGGGTCAGACCTTGACCCTTCATTTGGCTTGTGACACTTCCGCTTGTTTTATTTAGTTCATAAATTCATTTTTAATTGTGAAAAATGTCTTGTTTGCGTCTTGACATTGTTTGTACCCTTTAGTTGCATCATTGTTTTGTTTGTCCTCATGATATATATTAAATACTACATTAATAATATAACATTATATGCAATAATACACTTGTAATTTAATTTAATTAATTTTTTCTGACATTTAAGGTTAATATGGGACATTGCATAATTATGCAGTGATAGTCCAAGAAATTAGCACTACAATTTATAAGAGATGCCTAGGGCATAATAATATAATATATATATATATATTGACCAAATAAAATAATCTTATAGTCTACCTTTGAGGAAATAGACCCATTGTATATTATTTAATATACTTTTCTGGTACTAAGAGAGTGACTTAGTACATTGAACAATATAATTACTAGGAATCATACCCAACATTATTGGATATTGAGATTAATTGTGTGATGTAATTACATTATAGTTAACAGATATCATAACTATTTATGATATAGTTATTATTTAGATACAATATTGTTACAAAATATTGTCTATTAGTTGAACTTAGACATAAGAGTTCAGTACTATTGTGATTATTTATATTGAATATTCCTAAGTTGAGTAAGTATAATAATTACTCTGAAGCTACTATTGACTATTTTAATCAGTAATTATCCATAATTACTTACCAGATAAAAGTCAAAATGCTTACTATAGACCATTTCGTTAAAATTGGTAAGGAATATGGTTATAAATCTCAAGAACTTCGTCAGTTTGCTGAGGCAGAACTGGAAAAACATAAAGCAGAAATAGAGGAACAAAAGGCTGCATTAAAGAAAGAGGAGGAGGAACGTGAGATGAAGCAAATTGCCAAGGAAAATAGATTAAGAGAGATTGCTCAACGTGAAAGAGAAGAGCAAAGAGCAATCGCCAGACAGGAAGAAGAGAATAAATTGAAACGAGAGGAAATTATTTTACAACAAGAAATGGAATTGGCGCGTATTAAATTGGAGACAGCAAGATTACAAGCACAAAGTGCTGATGCAAACCAGAATAATAACGCACAAAATGGATCGTCATCCAGCCAAACTAAACATTTCTACAACATTAAATTACCCACTTTCAACTTGAACGTGGACGACCTTTCATCGTTCCTGTCACGTTTTGAACAGACTTGCAAAACAAATCATTTGCCTGAAGAGTCATGGGTACTCAAGTTAAATGAATTCTTGGTTGGAGAACCATTGACGGCTTCTCAAAATGCTGACCCATCAATAGCAAATAACTACGGTGCTATTAAGTCCTTGCTTTTACGAAGGTTTCACCTGGACGAGGAACACTGTAGGTTGAAATTTAAGGGAATTTTACCTGAATCTCCAAAAGATTTTGCAGGATTCATTGCGAACATACGCAATACATTTAATAGATGGGTTGAACTGGCAGAAGTCAACAAATCATACGACAAATTAGTTGATTTACTACTACGGGATAAGGTATTATCTTCGGTTAGCCAGCCATTTTTTGCATATTTGCAGGAGCGTAAACCAGGTACTATCGACGAGTTAGAAAAAATTTCTTTAAACTACTGTTCGGCACATCCGAATGCAACCATTTCTAACTCCTCATTAAGAGAACCTCTACCTGTGGCGTCTAATATGGCCTACAATCATAATAACAAACAAAGACATCACAGTGTAGACAGAAGTAGGTTCCAAAGAAATCACAATGTTAACTTTCAGAAGGGACATAATAATGATTTCAACAATAAAAATGAGTTCAACAGAGGTAGATCACGAGATAGAAATTATTCACCTCAAACAAACTACCACAATGGTCAACATAACACTAATTATAATCGATCACATACTCCCAATAATAACAATAACTGGAATGGTAATAATCATGGCTCGAGACATCGAGATAATAGTTACTAGAGGACGACGAGATAATTCTAACAATTATACTCGGAATCGATCTCATTCTCGGGGATCATCTCATTACAACCATAATACAGGGGCGGCAGTTACAAATAATACTACCCCTATAGCTCAGGTCCCACTTGACAATAATACAACACAGTCTTCTGCTGCATGTTTTGCTATTAATTATAATGTGGCAAATAGTTGCCAACAATGCAATCTTATTTTTCAGAAGGCGAAAGAAACAGTGCTTAACTGCGGACATATTACACCTTGCAGTCAACGATGGAACAGGCTTACTAATTTTTAACAGGGGATTAGTTAATGGATCCGTCGTCTCAGTGCTGAGAGAGTCAGGATCCACAACGATTGGTGTACGTCAGTCGCTGGTACATCCTAGCTGTGCGACTGGAGAATATGTACGCTGCATGACATTTGGTGGAACTATTGAGTTTTACCCCACAGCTATTGTCCATGTTAATACACCTTTCTTTTCAGGACAAGTTAAGGTATGCATGCTTCAGAATCCAATTGCAGATCTGATGTTGGGACGCATCCATGGTAGTAAGGATTGTTCCCCACAAGAAATTGATTGATGAATGGGATATAAAGAATGTGCAATCTTATTGCAATGCTAACGCTGTCATTGCAACAGCTACATTACGGGCCAACAAAATAAATACATGTGGCACAGTTTTCTCCAATTTCAGCCTCAGTACCATTCTGGAAATCGATAAGGAGAAGGATAAGACTCTCCTACAGGATAAAAAGTATACTAAACTACCAGTCCATCCTAGGAAGATTAGAAAATCAATTCGAGGCAGATTTATACCTTTTCTCAAGAGAATACTGCCAAGTCTGAAAATAAATGTTGTCGACAAGATCGTATTAACAGTGATCTGAAATGAAATTGTTGAAAATGGGCAAAGAGAAAATATCCCAGACAAAGGTAATGAT